>VXAZ01004522.1:1909353-2401031 GCA_013399875.1 Gymnorhina tibicen
GGGGGGGGGGGGAAGGGGAAAAAAAAAGAAACTGGTTACTTGTGCTTACAAAAATAAACCTAGATGTATGACTTGTAAATCTGAAAAATAAGTAAGTCATCATTTATATACAATCTAAGAACTTCATAAAGATTTGCTCCCATCAGTTGCTCAGATGTACTAGATACCCTCATTTTTGATCAAAGCAATAAGGTATCTGCTATGAAGAAATAATTAAATGTTTAGGTAGATTTGGGATTTACTCATGTTCATAGAATTCTCTGAAGGTTACCTTTTTCTTCTTCATGCATCCTTAAGACATTGAAAAGGCAGAACACACTGTTGCCCTGCCATTTCAGCATTTGAACCTGTCAAATCAACTGCTATTAGATTAAAATTGTTACAGAAGACATTGAGGGCCATGCCACTTAAAACTTCTCAATAACAGAAGAAAGCTCAAAACATTTTAAAGAAAAAACCTCTTATGTGATCCACTGCAGAACTGTGCATCTGTAAAGCTCCAAATGCAGAATAAAGCACTAGGATGTTATCTAATTGCAAATCATATCATTTTAACAATCAATGCATAAATCAGTTTGTGAAGATTAAAACCTGTTGCATGGATGAAAAGAAAGAAGACATACAAACTGGTCTCAGCAACTTGCAGTAACATCCAAGAAGCAACTACTGCAGAGCATGAAAACGAAGGCAGAAAAGTACTTTTCTGACAGATTTTAATATTTTAACACTGACTGGTTTCATAAGCAATGATCTATACGTGAAAAGATGAACAGTAAAGTGGTAGGACACATAGCAGTAAACAACCACTTTGAATTTTAGTAGGTAGTCTCTGAAAATTATCGTTATCAAAATAACCTATTTTCAAGTCACTTGTTTTAGGAACTCAGTACCATATTGTACACTAACTGCTTAGCAGAGATTGTGTCACTGTAACACAGAATAAAATAAATTCGTTTTGGAAGATTCATGACAAATGAATTCATGACAAAGATTCATGAAGAAACTATTCTGTGATGTTATCAGAGCACTAATAGCTCATTGTTTTAACAGACTCATAGGTAAGATAAAAGTAATTTTTACTCAGTCAAGAGTCCAACTTTCTTGCATTTGTAGAACCATATTTTGAGATGGATGGCATATACACTTTGTTTAGAGAATGAACAGATAGTATATTAAGAGGAATCAGTGTGCAATTAGACTTGTGCCTAATTAACAGTGATAACTAAAGCACATAAAACACTTCTGTAAATGCAGAGCACAAATGAGGGCATGGAAGAAGAACCACTTATTTAATTGTTAAATGAGAGTGACTCTGAGCTTTGCTGTTGCCCGTGAAAATCTGGTACCCAAAGTTTTTAAATATTAATCTTTGCTGGCGCTCCCTTTGAAAGATTACATAGAAATGAACAGAGTAGCCTCACAATGTTTTTATTCATTTTCTTTGAGACTCCAGTACCGGAAAGCACAGGGTCCATCTCTATTAATAACTGGACAGTTTGAAAATGAGAATACATTATAACTTCTCCTATCAGAAACAGCTCTGTTCAAGATTAACAGAATCTTGCTAAGATGGCCTTAAAAAGATCATAATTCTTCATGAAGAGTCTTAGATATAGACCTAGACATAGTAAAGGTTAATGAAGAGAAACAGTCAGAGAAGCCCTATCTACATATTACTGTGAATTACAGCACAATTCAAACTCCAGAATTTTTCAGCCCCTTTTACAGTAAGTGAAAAAAATAACAAAAGGATTTTTAGTTTCTTTTAAAAAAACTAACAATGCAATGCTGTTTGTCAGTGAAAGGTTTTTCGACAAAAGAAATGCTTTCATTGATTACCCTGAATTATAAATTATAGCTCTCTAATTTTTCCTCTTATAAATGAATACTCTTCACAATCTAGCCTCACATGTCAGACAAAAAACCTGAAACTTTTATAATGGAAATTTAATTATAGTACAATTTTTGCCAGTTGTCATTCCAAAGTCATCTATAATTATGCTCAGGTCATTAAAAGTTATTTTTTCATTTACTTGGCCAAACATGCCAGTTACACATTGGTTCATCCTCTCAAATTCAACACTATACAACAGTAATTAAGAAAATTACTGAATTTTTAGAAATTTTTTTAAGCTAATTGCAAACAAAACATCTGCAGAAATAGTCAAAACAAAGAGCAACTGACAATTTGATTTTTGTTTCCAAAGAACATAAATTTTTAGAAATGAAAAGGCACTTCTGCATGTCAAGAGTAAACACTTATTATTGCCTTTTTGCTTTAAATGCATTTTTCCATATGATAATTCTCAAATATAACTATAAACATAGTCCACTATAAACATAGTTTTCTACTGCAAAATTTCGGCACCAAAATACCTTCAGAGAGCTTTTTGGAAGTTATGAATCATGAACTAACAAATGAAACTGAACACTCCCTTTCCCAAAAGAAAGCCCTCCTCTCTCCTTCCAGGAAGTGGATCAAGTTTAATGGAATGAGTAAGCATTAACTAAATGCACAGATAGTTGTTAATATATTTTAAATAATAACAAGGGTGCTCAAATGATGGTATATACTGAAAGACAGCTAAATGCAGACATCAAAAGTATAAATTTGAAAACACAGTTGTTAAAACTATTTGAGATGGTTGGGCATACTGAAATGCAAGAGTCATAAATCATTAACTTCACCGGCAGTTTGATTTTAATTCCACTATTTTTCTTTTAATACAGTACCTCATGATAATGCTAGGCAAAGCATTTCCCAATTTTATTTCTTATTTCCTCTTAGTATTTCCTTGATGAATGCTTTCCAGTAAAATGTTGTATTTCTTGGGCCAGAATTCCTTTAGCCACGTAGATATGAAGTAGGGAAAAAAAAAGAATACTGAGCAGCCTTCCTCGCTCATATATTTCTGGCTTTTTAAGAGTCTGGAAGAATCTCAGCTTCATGGGGATGCCCCTCTCTGCCTAAGCAACACACTCAGTAGCAATTAGATGGATTACCAAAAAAACCTATTTTTTTTACATCTATAGAAGCTGAAGTATAGTGCTCTGTGAACTGTCTCAACTTTATTTTTGTTGTAAACAGAAATGTGATGCGCACTTGCTCACCATGAGAGATCCTTGCACTGTAGGACAGCATTATCTATTTAAAGCACTGAAGCAACCTAGTACCCTGAAGAGGGAGAATTTTTTTTCTCCAATATCAGGATATTTCTTCCTCAGGATCTGCCCTGATTTCAGGTCTCAAACTTTACACACAGTCTACAGTCTAGGCTATAAAGTTGTAATTGAACTTTATAGAAAAAAGTAATACCAGAAAAGCCAGAAGTCAGCACCAGCTTTTCTTCCTGGGAACCTTTAGCAGGTTGGACTGAATTCTGCGTAAGACTACATTTGCAAAACAAACAGGTTTGCAAAGCCAAAATGCCTTCCAAGCACTGAAAAAAACTGGAAGAACCTGAGTGGTGTCATTGTTCATTTTCCTTTGAAGTGAGGTAAAATTAATATACCATTCTTTCTAAAAACCTTTGATACTACCTTTTTCATAATTTGAAAAAAACCCCAAACTACTAAAAGGTTTAAAAAAACTAAAGCATCTTCGTGTTTCTACATCATTCCTGGATGTTTCATGCTTCATAGATACTCCAACAGAATTGTGCAGTTTTGTGCTTTTAAAGCTGGCCAAAGCTGCTGGGCAAGATAGCACACGGTCTAATAGTCTCAAACAAAAGAGTGAGCCTTAAAATATTAAAATCAAGGAGCATGCCTATCTGTTCATCCATTTCCATCTTTCAATACCTTTTAAAACCACTGGCAAATTTCATCCAAATAACTTGCTTAAAATTTAAACTGATTTGACACAGTACTGCCAGAATTTAATTCCAGAAGATGAGAGAGCCGAACTAGTGCTCTCATTCAGGAGGCTCAGGGCAGACAAGAAGTCTAACATCGAATACTCCATTTGACAATAGATCTGTGGTTAATTGGGTGCTGCCTCCTGCCATAATGTCTGTCATAAGGGAAATGGGATTACCTTCACAAGGTGGTGATATTTAGCAGACAAATCTTTCAGAAATTAGGCCTCTGTTGTCTATGGGACATCCTATTTTCTGTACTCCTAAACAAAAGGAGTTTTTAGACTCAGCTCATAAGTTCACACAACCATTTTTTTATTTTTTTTTTAAGCAAGAAACCTCTCCTTTAGAGCTTAAAATTCCCTTTGGCCATAGGGTTGATACATTCATATGTTTACATGAAGGAAAAAGAGATGGGGATATATGTGTGTGTGAGTCTCTCTGCCACTCTTTGGCACACACAATCAAGTTATTCTTTTAGACACAAACTGAAGTAAATATACTTTAGTCACTTCAAATGTATAAAAGATTTTGCTTTGGTTTTGGATAAGACCAAGTCAGAGGAAAAGCCATACTTTCCTGTCACATTTGCTCAAGTTTTTGCCGAATGATTAGCATAATTAAAAATGAAGTGAAGTTTGCCTGTGAGTGGAAGACAGTACGGTATAACTGTATGTGAGAATTGGAATAGCTGATGTAAAAATTGGCCTCAGAAGAGGGGAGAAAGTGCTTATCATAAAGTTGCTAAGGATAAATTTGAAGGCACCCATGGAACTTCACTGGAAAGACACAGAATGCCCTTTCCTGTTATTTTTAATTGCTTTTAATAACAGAGTACCAATGCATTCATTTAAATCCGTGGTAATAGTATACTTCTGAAAAGAGAGATCCAAAGCATCTATGAAACAGCTTATATTTCATTTCTTCAGAACAGAGTTAATACTAAGGAATGCCCTAACAGTATTTTTTACAAGTATTTACAGGTATTTATAATTTACTACTTCTATTAAAGGTGCCCACATAGCAGTCTTTTATTTATAACCAGTACACTCCCAGCTTGCTGGGTTTTTCTCATTCCATAACAAGAAATTCTTCCTAAGTTGAAGTTGGATGCAGTAATTGAGTGTGTGTTTTTGAGCTTATCCTTGTAACTAACAAGATACTGCAACAAAGACTGGAGATGAAGATATGTCACAGGAGAAATCATATTATCTACTTTTCCTTCAGGGTCATTATGTTTTCTTCACATTCCCTCCACCTGGCAGATGTGAAATTAATAATTTTGCCCCTCAGGTTTGCTCTAAGTTAGTGAAGGTTCATTTGTCTCAAAGAGCAGGTTAATTTCTTCCTCTGCAAATGTTTTGAAATGGGAATCTATTAAAGTGAAGAAATAAGTCTCCATTTGACTGCTTTTCACACAACCAAAGACATGGCAATTCTTTTTACATACACTCTGTTTCCACCCCTGTATTAACCCAGCTGTAACTCTCAGGAAAGAATCTCAAATGCTTCTCCTTATTCTAATGTGGAGCTTCTCAAAAGAAACTGATCTGACAGTCAGGTCTCATGTTCTGTGTCCTTACCATCACTAGATTGTGTCTATATTCCTTTTATACTTCAGCACGTGTCAGAAAGAGAGTCCAGAGACCTACATATTTGCAGCAGTTTTCCTGTCCTCTTTTTTTCCCTCCCCTTCATGTGGTAGGGAGTGAAAATATTCTGTTTCTCAAGTGAGCTCTCTGGATGATCTATCTAACCAAAAACTATTTATTTAGGGACCAAGGGAGACACAAAAGTGCAGGTATTAGTAATTTCTATGTAACACCAGTTCTCTTGGTTGCTAATATTAGGAGACGTTTTTGTGCTCACAGGCTGAAAATTCACTGAATGGAAAACCAACCTGCGATTTCCCCTGAAAAAGAAAGACACATTTGGGATAAAAGGGCAGATACTCTGATGGTGTTTATTTCCTAGAAGAAAATGTTTTGTTTTCGCTATCACTGGCAACCACAAATCTAGAGAAACATCCAGAACAATGTACTGGCACTCAAACTTTTCTGGGATAAAATCTTTCCATCACACTGTACCTCATTGTTTATACGGCTTCAGAGAAGCTGTATAAAGAAGAGAAGGACAGGAATACAGTGGAAAGATCATGATACATTCCTGCTTATTAAAGCAGAGTCTAGGAGAATTTAACAAACACCATGGTGACAGCTTCTCTTCCCAGATTTTGACAGAAACTTGGAATCACAGAATAGCTGAAGTAGGAAGGCTCTGGTTCATCTGGTCCAACCCTCACCGTACACCACCCTTGCTCAATTACAGCATCTTGTATGACGTCCAGGTAACTTCTGAGTATCTCCGGTGCTCCTTCCTCACCTATAAAACCATTTCATCACAGAAGGAGTTCGGGTTCATCAAGCATGACTTCCCCTCTATGAATGCATGCTGACTTCTCCTAATCATGTTTTTGTCCCTTGTGTGCCTGGAAATGGTTTCCAAGATTGGTTGTTCCATCATCTTCCCAGGGATTAGGGTAAGGCTGTCCAGACTGTAGGTCTCTGGGTCTTCCTTTTTGTCCTTCTTGAAGATAGGACTGGCATTTGTTGCAGTTGCATTCAATGGCTTTGTTTGGTGTTTTTCTCTTTTTTTTTTTTTTCAGGAACTTAGAAGGACTCCTAGGGGAAATTCTAGACTGTGAGACAAGGAGGAAGAGAACTGGACTTAAACAGATTTTTATGTGGGAGGAATTTGGATTATCTGGGTTATTCTCAACCCAATGTTCCCGATAACACAAGGGGAGCCTGTTCTGTAACATGGCATCAAAGAAGTCATCTCAGTAAGTAACACCTCGGGCGCTTGTTTCCAGACAAGTGGCTGCCAAAGAAGAACTTTCATATCCTAGTCAATGCTGAACATAATTTGTGTTTTCTGAAGGGCCCCTTCCAAGAAGATGTATTTCTGTTTTGTTTCCCCATCAGAAGTTAAGTGACCAGTGATGCAGACACATGGATATGTATCTCACGATGCAGTATTTTCTTGGAATTCTATTAAAATCTTTCAGTTTACCTCCTGCACATCTGAAAGCTGCAATTCACCTGCTACAGTGAAGAAAATCCAAAACTAGCTTTTACCCTTAGGAGAAAGTGACCTTATATGAGTTGGTTTGTGTATCAGAAAGGCATTGGAAAAAAGGACAATACAGTAGGATCTTACTTTCATAATAAAACCATAAATAAAATATAAGTTCACTGTGGACTTCTAGTTCTGATAAATCAATGTAACTTCCTACTAAAGTTTATTACAGTTTCAGGTTAGGAATAGTGACTTTAGAAATATCATGGAACTTTTCCATGGAAAATATAATGGTGCAATATCTGCAACCCTCCTCCTCAGGGTTCAGGTGTCTCTGACCTGAGGTCTAGCTCTAATATAACACAGCTGCAAAAACCTTGGTTAAAACTTCTGAAGAAAATTGCTAAGAGAAAGAGCTGTAGAAAAAACCTGCAGTATGGCTTCAAGTTGACATTTTCCTATGATCACAAAACTAAGCAATGTTAAGACTTTTATATGCCTGAAAAAACCCTGAACCTCTTCACAGGCAGTTCCCCAAGGTACAGCAACGAGAAGGAAGAACTTAATTCCCAGTGACACTAAGATCCTTCCTCTTTTCTTGAGACAAAAAGGTCAAAAGGTCAAAGTCTTAAAGGACAGAGAAAGGCAGCTGCCATTTCAACCTAGAGAAGTTCTTAGGAAGGAACTCATCTTTCTTAATAGTGATATAGACTGCGGAAGGGCATGGAAATCAGCAGAAAGCACCACAGAGTTTCAAGACATGCTAGGGCATGGACACTGACAAAGGAAGAGACTAACTAGAGAATTCATAATAAAAGAATGTGGGAGGGTAGAAAACAGGGAAAACCAACTGCAAAACTGACTTTTTATTCAGAATCTTGTACACAAGGGAATACAGACTGTCCACCCTGTAGGTCCTGGACAGTGCTCCATGTCATGGGGGAGGAAGAAAGTGGTGGCACTGAGTACTGTCCAGCATACCTGAACACACTGAATTTACATGCAGGGTTCAAGACAGTTCCTGGCCTGTACCATCTGCCCAGAGATACTTCTGCCTGGTGCAACCTGATGCAGATCTTAATTGATCAGAGGGAAGAGGATACTCATTCCATCAGTGTATTCTGACACATGTGGGTTTTTTTCACAATGCCAGTGGATGCCAGTGGGCAGCACAGAACTAGTGAAATAATTTTGAGACCTTGGAAGATTAACCAGCTGAAGCCAAAGCAATGAGCAAACTGAAAAAAAAAAAGATTACTCTTTTTCAAGAGTGGGGATTTAAAGAGTTCCTCTGCTCTGTTCTTCCAGATTGTAACAAGCCTTCTAGGAGTACCAGACATTTTACAACAAACTTGCAGCAGTGTTTCAAGAGCTCAGTTGTACTGGGAGTAACAGCTTTCCTCCTGACAAGCTCAGGTGATGGGGTAGAAGAGAGAGCAAAATCAACTATGTTAATTAAAACATTCCTGTTATTTCATTGTATGGAAATTATTGGTTAAATTGACAGTGACTGTTTTTGCAAATACTCCAGGGCAGTAATTGTGTCTTAACACAAAGAAGTGGAGATCTGGCTGTTCAAAAAACTCCACAGTTTGGGGATAATTCATCAGAGATTCTTTCATGGAAGTCTTTTTATTTATTTTTTATTTTCTTAAATTCCAATAGAGTTTTCTGGTTCAGTAAAGGAAAATATGCTAATTTTCAGAAATTATGCCAAATGTCACAGTGAAAAAAATATTATGAGAAAAAGAAAACAACTTTCCCTAGGGAGCCTTAACAATCCCCTCCCTTAGCAGGAGGGAGGATTTTATTCTAACTCTTCTTCCTAAGGTAGCTGTCTTCAAGATGTATCTGTTCACGAGCAGATTCAAGGAACAACATAAATTAGAAATAAAGTCTCCTAATAGAGGGGCCATAGCCAAAAAAAAAAAAAAATTGCAGGAGCTCATTTAGCACTTCTGCATTATTCAGGTGTGTTTTAACTGGGGCACTGTGTCACCACCAGAGTGCAGGGACACAGACCACATCTAGATTTGTATCATGCAAAGCATGTCAAAGACAAAACGTGTTGGAAAGCCCTGAAATAAATAATTATACCCACAGAAATAGTGATATGGATAAGAAGAAACTACAAAACACGGTCTAGCTTATTAATCCTTCAACATAGCTACTTTAGTTTTACTACGGACAGTTCTACTGGTTTGGGGTCAGATTGGGTCTCATCAGGAGCAACGGTGACACAACAAGGGGGAACAGCTTCAAACTGGAAGTAGGTTTAGATCAGATATTAGGAAGAAATTTTTTACTCTGAGGGTGGTGAGGCACTGGAACAGGTTGCCCTGAGAAGCTGTGGATGCCCCAGACCTGGCATTCTGCATTCTAGGTTCACAACGCCATATTAGATGGTTGTGGGGAGAGGGAGCTTTGAGCATAGGAACAGGTGATTTGAATTCCAGACAACCTGGGAAGGCCTCCATTTCACACCTTAAAATGAGAAAAACCCTTTTTTCTGAGTCTGACTCAAATGTGGTTCACCATGGCCAAAATCCATTAAACTCCTTCAAATCCAAACTCCACATTCTAGGTTAAATCTAATCCAGATCTGAATGTAATTCTTTGGCTTTCCTGCGAATTACACTGAAAGAGCACTTACATTTACACTATATTTCATCAAAAGGAAACAAAGCACTTTTAGAAAGTGGCAACTGCTCCAGTGAGTGTGATGCAACCAAGTCTGGAGAGATTTTTTCTTTGCATTCTAATTATAGCTGCTTTTATTTAGTAAAGTTACAGATAAGACTTGCCTATTACAAGCCTCTGAAATCTCATTTTGCTAAAATGAAAACATATTTCAAATGCTTTGGAGAACTATTAAGATTACTGAATGCCTAGCATACTGCTTCAAGTCTCCAAGTGGTTCACTATCTTCCCCTAGGGAACAGGCAAGCAGCATGCAATTATCACAGTAATTAAAAAGGTGCAATGATTCTTCTCTTAAAGACTCCTGTTTTATTAATTCTATGGTATGCTTTGGAGACTGGCATTATTTTACTCCTACCCTGCTTAATTATACCGTCATTAGTTTATCAGCATCTCTTTTTAAACCCTTGGGCCAGTTATTAGCATGTCACTTGCTAACAGTTAACCAATAACCACTACACCTTCAAAGCAGGGTCTTCTGCTATAAAAAAGCCAATTTGTAGAGAGAGATTTAATATCATCATTCAATTTACATTTTTCAGTCATTTAACTTTCTGCTTTTAATTTAAGAAGGTTACTGTTTAGCTTAATGAAAACACAAATAATTCTGATGTATTACAAGATGTTACCAGGTAATAAAACACTTCCAGTACACAGTGGTTTATGAAACTGACTGCATGTTTTAACACTCAACAGTATGTACCCCTGAGAAGAACAGAAAGCATATGATATTCTTAAATATAACTAAAATTATGGATCTCACTTTCTACTAAGTCTGGCTGAGGTGGAGTTAAATTTCCTTCATAGCAGCCTGCGTGGTGCTGCATTTTGGATTTGTGACTAATCCAAGGTTGGTAACACACCAGTGCTTTAAATGTGCTTGCACAGCCTCAAGGCTTTCTTTTTCCCACTCCACTCCTCCAGCAAATACACCAGAGGTGGACAAGAAGCTGGCACAGTACACGGTGGGGACTGCTGTGTCCCCTGTGACAGTATGAACATCCCTGACCAAAGGGATGTTCCATATCATACAATGTCACAGTCAGAAATCAAAGCTCAAGGAAAGGAGAAGGAAATGGGGATGTCAATTGTTACAGTGTTTGTCCTGTCAGATAACCAGTGTGTATGCCAAGGCACTACCTCCCAGGAAGTGGATAAAGATCTGCCAGCCCACGAGAAACAGTAATTTCCTATTTCCCTTTTCTTCCAAGTGCAGTTTTGCTTCACCTATTAAACTGTCTTCATGTCAACCCATGAGTCTTTTTGCCTTCCTATTGTCTCCCTGTCCCGTGGCAGAGGTGACTGAGTGGCTACTTGGCTACTGCCTGGTGTCAATTCACCACACCCCATAACCCTGCAGGACAGACAGGCTCACTTACACAGCACCCAGTACTGCATTAACTGATCTTACAAGAGATGAAAAAACTGTTAGAAAAACTGTTTTAATTTTAAAATAACTGAAATACTTGTGTATTAAATATATACTTACCTTGTCTAGACATTTACATTATTATGAAGGGCATAGTGACCCAGAAACCCTCCTGAAGGGAACTATATTTCATTTTTATGCTTCACTTTTGACTAAACTGAAGTTATCTTAGTCTAGGAGAGAAAATCTTAAAAATACTAAATACCTGTTATTATAACTTAGCTGTACTGCTTTTTGGTACTTTTCATTAAGTACTTCTTTCCAGTAATGAGAGGAAGAAAAATTACCAAAAATAACATCAAAGAATTAGTACTTGCATAAGTTTGCATCTTCACAACGTAATACTGGGATGCTGGCAGCAACTATATTTCATTTTGTGTTTGACATCACACCAATTCAATTCAACTGAAGTGATATTTACTCACTGACAGGTGGCCAGGTGACCTTACAAAAAGTATATGCAATGGAAATATATTATTTCTGCTGAAGTACGTAATTTTTCCTGTTAAAAAGGCAAGTAAGACCAAGTCATTCTTTAAAAGACTAGGAACAATAAGCTAATACCACTTGTTACTCCCATTTTCTCTAGCTAGACTACTGCCTGTCTTCTGCCAGTTTTACAGCAGCAGAAAGATGATTCAAAATATTGGGGGAAAATACTAATGACCAAAGAAAATCCAGGCCACAGTACCCTCTATTATTTTCTGAGCAGCTAAATCACAAACTAATATCACTGCCAGTCTTACTGAAAATTACTGTACAATTGCTTTTGTATACTAGGTTAACTTTGTATGTTATTACAATCAGAGGTCAGCTCTATTAATTATAACATCCAAAACAGGAGCCAGGATTGCGACAACGCACCAGAAATTGCACTATCTCATTTAGTAAAGAGACATGCTGTCAGTCACTCAAGAAAGCAGTCCTTTGCTAAACCTCATCTGCTAATTAAGACTCAACAGTGAATGCTTTTGCTGTTACACAGGATCTCTTTCCACTTGATCTACAAGTTTGATATAACTGACATTGAAAAAACAAAAGCATGCACAGTCATGATTTCATCTACAATCTACAGGGGCACTGAAGTTGCTTTCAAGGTCACTGTAGTTGGAAAATGCTAATAGGTTATACTTAAAAACATTCAGTCTTAATTCCTGCAACCCGCTGGTTTAAGATAGACAGTACAAACTGCTAGTGAATTAACTTCTGTCTTCAGCCCTAGAAAGATGCTTACAACTTTCCTATCACCTTGGAGTACTCACCAGCACATTTTGTTCTTGTTTTGAGAGCTGGGCCAGGAGATCCTGTTCCTCCTTCACCTGGTCTTGTAAGTAATACACTGATTTCATATTCTGTATCAGGATCCAGGTGCCCAATCTTATAGCTTGTGGAGTCCACAGGTTGTATGTCATACCAGCTTCCACTTGAAGTTCGATACTCAACTTCTCTTTGGATAATGGGTCCATCCCCATTGATGGAATTGGCATTCAGCTGTATCCAGAGGTAAGTTGCCCCGACTGAGGACAGCTGAGGTGGAGCAATGGGAACTGGTGGCTCTGAAACACAAGTTACAATAACAAGCTATGATTACACTTGCATTTTTTCTGCTTCTAAAATATTATAAAAAACAACGGGTTTTGTAGTACATTGGAGCTGAAGACTGCATAAAAATATGAGTATGAGGAAATCACCACTACAGATTGACTTATTTTCATGAAACTGCAATATTCAGATTCTTTTGATTATGCACTTGGAGATTTTAACCTGAAGCTTTTAGTTTATACCACCTAACCTCAAACCAGGTGCAAATGGTATTCTATTCACTAGACACTCCATGGCAACTTCTAATTTAAAAAGAAAGATAATCTCAGGTTTTCTCATACAAACACAGTTCTTACTGGATATTAATATTAATCCTACTCAAAACTAATGTTTTTAAGCTAAAATTTATGTTGCAGCTTATTCTTACATGTAATCAAAACAGGAATTTCTGTACGAAAACAAAATGATTTTTTTATGTATTATTTTTCATGTACTTAACTACTCAGGCTTCATATCTTCAGACTTCTCTGTAAGCAGAATAAGTACAGTAGTTTTTCAAGTCCTACACTTTGGTTCAAATTAAGAGCTTCTAAATGAAAGCTGGGGGATTTCTTGAGATTTTACTAGGAGTCTGTTTCTACTTCATGTAATGGCTATTTTCACTACCACACAGAAACAGTACTCTGTATCATAGAGCAAGCATGCATGTGATATCCTGATAGTTTGGATTCTAAGGATTTCAAAAGTGACCAAAATTTTAAACCCAATTTTATTTACTATGTGATGGGCATCTTATTTTAAATTAGACTGTAGAAATAATTTGCAGACATCATCTTTTTTTAAAGGTAAATAACAAATTCTTTTTTTCCCTACTGGTTAAGTTACTCTGCTGTTTCATGCATCCCATCTGCAAAAAACTCGCCTTCCCATTGGTTAAATATATTCAAGCAGAATGAAATCAAGTCACTGTAATAAGGCACTGTTTGATCCAATATTCTCAACACATCTATCAGCAAACACTGCCACCTTCTTAAGGTTACACAGAATATGTAATGAACACAGGACATCCGTCTTCCCTAAGCTTTAGAATCAGATTTATCCTCTTTGGCTAACCATTTCCCTGTGTGTTGGGATACAGGCAGTCAAACAGACAAGAAGTTGAATTTATATATTTCATCATTTTGTCATGGTCTTCAAAGTCACAGTTAAAGCAAAGAACATAAAAGAATGAAGCAAAAGAGAGAAAGGATCTCTGGGAAGCACTCAGTATTTCCTGAGAAATAGCAGAATTACTATTTTAACAAACATGTAATTATCCTACAGTATGCTACCTTTTTTCATTTACAGAAAGAGTAACTCAGAGCACTAAGTACACTGAAGATCAGCAACGCCTCAGATAGATGGTATTTCTAATTAGCAATGTACACTTGTATGCAAGCTTCGATCTCTGCAATCTGTTAGCAATTGCTGGAATACAACACTACAAACCAGCCAACACAGGCATTCTCACTCTGTGTTTTCATCTTAACAAAACTAAGTGATTACTATCATGAAGAACACATTACAAAAGGGCAACAAACCAGAACATCTCCGAAGATCTATACTAATTATTACTAATTTGAATAGACACAAAATATTGTGGTAGATTCCAGGATATAAAGAATATTGTTTAGATTTTCAAATCAGCAGTGAAAGCATTGTTTTATGTCAACAGCAACATACGGCAAACTGATGTCATTGTTGAGTTAGAAACATACTGCAGTTTTATTGAAACTATTCTTCCTAAAGTATATAAACTATGGCTTCATGCAGTGATAGTATGTCTGCAAACAGTTCTGACTTGACTCAAAATGATTTAGCATCAATTTAAATCATTAGGCTGTTTTGTGAACCAAGACATGAAATGGAACTTTTATAGAGCATCCTAAGGCATTTACTTAGCCATGCTGAAAGAACAGTTAATTACTTTCAAGTTTCAAATGCTACTAAAGGCTGTTGAAGTGCCATTCAAAATGCAAACTCAGGAGTTAGGTCACTAAGGTTAGTGGTTACACCAATTCATTCCAAATATTACAAGTACTTGAAACAGACAGTATTTTATTGTCTTTTTATACCTCAGGGCATGTTTTTCATTTCTCTGGGACCACAATGAAAAAGGTTGATTCAAGTTGCATTATTTCAGCAAAGCCTGCATATACTGCAGTTTCATACTATTAACACAGTTTAATACCAAAAGTTACCTTCTTACCAGAGATCAAGACTACCTAAAATCAACATTTCATTACAAATATGATGCTCCTATTATATGACTGGTTAAAAACATGAGACTCAGTTAAGCAGATTCTCTAACACAAACATTATATATCCAAATATAATGAACTGATTTCACGACTGAAGTATGACATGTATTCCTCTGTCTTATTAATTTATTCTTTCTTTAGACAGAACGATTTGATTTTTTTAGGATGCTGAGGAGTTTGAATCACTTAGTCAGGTAAGCACCACACTGCAGCACTACTGTCCTTCACTAAAAGCAGTTTTACTGGTGGCCACTGAGGTAGTCTCAATTAAATACTATGCAAATTAATACCGTTATCAAATGATACAATAGACTTGAGATTTTAGAGCTGTGTATGGTGAAGGAAGGATTTTCAACTGACAGAAGTAGCAAGTTTGTAGCAGTGGCTGTTTAGTACAATGACTTAGCTTCAAGAGCTCTTCCTTGCAGATCTCTCCTGAAGCAAGTGGACAAAGCTATTCAGTACTGTGAAACTCTTTCAAATGTATGCTTTTAAAACAGAATATTAACTGAAAAACAAAGAATGTAAGTTGATTCATATTTCAAATTTTATGCTTTTTAGACTTTGGACAGACACGTGACCTCTTCTTGAGTTCTCTGACAAATGACAGGGGGCACAACCCTTTAGGGAAAGAAAATAGTCGCTACTTTACAGAGCCAGAGGTGACAGAAAGCTTTAGGCAGGTGCTCTCAGGTCACCCTACATAAATGGATCATTTATATTAATACAAGAAAAAGACAGACTTTATGATAAAGAGCAGCCAGAGGATAAAAACAAATGTAGCCATACATGAATGTAATCTATTTATTCTTATGAACTTCTTTATTAATTGAAAACACACTTGAAACTGCAACTCCTTCATTTAAACTGCTTTGTACTTAAATTATACAGATTTTTCCAAACATTTTCTACAACATCTTTTGCTTTGCAGTTCTTTTAAAATTTTTATTGGGAGGGGACAGGCATCACACCGAGATACCAGAGGAGATAATGTAAATCGCTAAGATGTAAGTGAGTTAAAGAAGACAAAAATAGACATTTCTTCTCTGTGGCTCAGAACCACTATCTTGAAAAATGACAAAATCTACTTCCTCATTTCTTGCAAATGCATGAATGTGTATATGTTTATCTTCCCCTCCTTGTCACAGAATGATAGAATCATTAAGGTTGGAAAAGACCTCCAAGATAATCAAATCCAACCTTTGACCAAACACCACCATGCCAACTAAACCATAACACTTAAGTGAATGCTTTCAGGGATGGGGTCTCCACCACCTCCCCGAGCAGCCCGTTCCAATGCTTAACCATCTTTTCAGGGAAAAAATTCTTTCTGATGTCTAGCCAAAATCTCCCTTGCAAAGCTGGAAGCTATGAGCTCTTGTCCTGTCTCTTGTTGCCTGGAAGAAGAGGCTGACCCCCACGTGGCTACAGCCTCCTGTCAGGTAGTTGTAGAGAGGGATAAGGTCCTCTCTGAGCATCCTTTTTATCCAAGCTAAACACCCCCAGCTCTGCCAGCTGCTCCTTATATAACTGACTCTCCAGACTCTTTACCAGCTCTGTTGCTCTTCTCTGGACTCACCCCAGCACCTCAGTGTCTTTCCTGTAGTGAGGAGACCAGAACTGGACACAGCACTCAAGGTGTGGCCTCACCAGGGTCGAGTAGAGGGGGACAATCACTGCCCTGTTCCACATAAAGGCCAGGATGCCACCGGCCTTCTTGGTCACCTGGACGCACACCAGCTCAGGTTCAGCCGGCTGTCCACCAGTACCCCCATGTCTTTCTCCCCAGCTTTTAGTGCTTATATAGTTCCAATTTTCACTTACCTTCCCTCTCATTTCAAAACACCTCCCAGTTTGCCCTTCCTTTCAGTCCCACCATGAATAACCTCATCTGGGTTCTTGTTCTTGCACTCCTCAGTATCCACATCATTATCCATCACCATTTTACTCTCAAAGTACAAGGATTTAGCAAGATGGAGGACTGCATACTAAAAGCACACAAATGCTAAGCTCATAGGTCTTGATTCCTGTGCCTGGATCCAGCCTGCCTCAGAGGAGCTAAGATCCCTGCTTGCAATTAAATTCTGTACACTGTATCTAGAATTTTGGAGGATTTTGAAAGATGAACTCAAAGAAGTCTCAGGGTCTTGTTGGGTTTTATTTAGTAGTTTGTAAACTAACTGTATCTGAGAAGAGATTTTCACGGGAAGAGAGAAACATCATTCTTGACATAGTACCCTCTGGAAAAAATATTACTATTTCAAAGTCCAGAGTCTTCAGCACTTCCCTATGGCAAGTTTGCTAAGATGGATGAACTGCATCAGCTCTTTTGGCTGGAGGTTTTCTCAACACCTCCCGGCTGAGGCACACACCCACACTGGAAAATACAAGTCTCCAGTCAGTTTGCCAAAAAATGAGCATATGAAAGCAGGACTTCATGACAGGAATTGTTAGGTAACCATAAAAATAAGTCCTAATGCCAGCACTGTTGGTAAAAAATGGGGTACAGAGTGATGGATCCAGCAAGAAAGGTTAGTTGGAGAGAGCAAAAACAGGTGCCAAGTATCTGTGTATATTTAATGTATGAGAACAACTGATACCACAGATAAGTAATTGTTAATATTTTCTTACTCTGTCTTGATGTCAAAATGACTTTGCCCTCCAGAATAAAGTCTTTGCTCTAGAGGTCCTGAAGAGGTTTGGTTTTGTTCCCAGTGTTAAATTTTCCATTTGGAAAATGCAGACATTTAAGCTGCCAGCATTACAGATGGCTACCTTTCTATGCCCTTGCTTAAAAACCTAACCAAACTCCTTTTAACCAATTTGACACCTAGGTTTACCTTGTTTGAACTCAATAAGCAGTCTGAACTCTGTAATAATCTGATGTCTGCTAGACAGACATTCTGTTTTCCTAAATCTAATCTGTGTTGGATCTGCCCACTGTTAGAAAACTTCAACCTAGGGACCGTATGTAGAACTCTAATTTACTTCACCAAATGCATTTAATCAATTCTACCCGACTATTTTCCTTTTGCTCAATGTTTGATTACTTTTATGTCATCTATTAGATATGAGCTGATGTTTTTTACAATAAGTGGGTTATCTGACAAGGCCAATTTCATGTCTCCCATTAGATAAAGTGACATTTCAATCCAATTCTCTGACAAACTTAGATGAGGATACTGTGCAGTTTGAGCACACACAATGACAAGGCACTTGTCTTTTCAGCCTTTCTTATCAGAACAAACACTCAGGTAAATTGAAAACCTCCCCTTCAGGATTTATTTAAATAGAACAATCAATACTTTATTTCACCATCCTCTAAAAGGCATATAAGCTAACACAAACAAGTTTTCAAAAAAACCCCTTTCCCCCCCCCCTTTTTAAGGCCAGACTAATTTCTCACTGACAGGCTTTTTCTCATTAACTAGACAACATTCACATTTACAATTATTTAATAAGAGAACTGACAACTCTTTAATTGTGCTTTTTTACCCCTCCATACCGCTGAAACCTTGCTATAACATGCTCACTCAGGTAAAAGAAGAAGGAAATAAGAGAAGAGAAGAAGAACACCTGGCAGTTTCTTACACGTCTTTCATTTTCCAGATTTCATTCCTATTCCTTTGTGATTCCAGGTTTGATTTGCAGCACCTGAAACTAGCAGCCCTTCTGTTCTTTTCAAGAGTTTTGGTACCTGGTCTCCAGTGCCACACAACATCATGCCACAACAGCACTACAAAGCTTAAAGATCTTTACACGCATAATTGAAATCTACTTAGAGTAAGTTCCTATTTAGTGAAACTACATCTACAGTGAAGTAGAATGAATGTTGTACGGAGTTGTAACCCACTCTACTGTGCAAACATCTCTACTTCAAAGCAAACATATTTTGAACAAAGCCCTATTCCAGTGCAGGACATACTTTTTGCAACTTGAGTTACAGGTTCAGCAACCAGAATGAAACAGAGCATGGTAATTGTGAAGAACAGATTAACTTACAAGTGCTCCGTTTGACTTTCCTGTCATTCTAGCAATATAATTCCAAGGAAATTCCTCATAAGTCAGTTTAGTTACACCAGCATAAATTAGAAGGGAATTAAATTCATTGTTTGTAAAAAAGAGTGGAGAGTAATTACACCACTGTTTTTACACATACTATTATTAAGCCATCAGCAATTCCCAAGTATACTCAGCATTACATGCATATGTACATTCTTCATGTGGGCATATGTACATTCTTCATGATTTATAGATGGTAATGGATTAAAAAAATATATAGCTGCACTGAAATCAACCCATTATCTTTGAAGTCTGCTAACTGACATTGCAGAAAAGCTGCTAAAACTTAGGAAATACAATTACTTAATTATATACCATCAATAAGAAAGCATATTTACTAATTAGCCCCTAATGCTGCTGTTTCAGTACAGTCATGTAACATTTTACAACACAATGTTTAAAATGAGTCTTTTTAGGTCAGAAGGAATGACCTGCAGGTGGTCTCATAAAAGCTCCAACACAGGCAGTGGGGATTACCATAATTACTTTGCCACTCTACAAGTAGTTAATGGGATTACACCCTAAGGCTATCCACTTGCTCACAGTGCCCAGTGCAAATTTTTTGAAAGAATCTGGGTAAGCACAAATGCTTTAATGATACACTTCAGAATTTCATTTACTGCACCTCAAAAGGAGCACTAATAAATTAAAACACCCTGAATCAAAGACACTGAGAAAAAATGAACTTCTTCAGCTTCCTGTACCTCTCGTTACTGATACAGTAACTCCTCCCTCTGCCTCCTTCAGGCAGTGTTCATTCCTCTTTATTTTCACTGGTGTTAGGTCTGAAAGATGCTTCATCGTTCCTACTGGGGTTATAGTCCACGCTTCCTTTCTTTGCCAACTTTTATACATATCTATTTTTGGCCACCTACTTTATTTTCTTTTCATGCTTGGACTGAAATAACCTCTTTTTTTTCCACCATGCCTTATAATTATATTCTCATCTCACCCAGTCTAGTTGTTTCTTTTTTCATCCATCTATTCAAATAGCTCATCTAAGTTTTCATGCTACAATTTGTTTTGTCTTGTTATCTTCATACACCGGTTATTCGCAACATCCTTCTCTTGTCCTGTTTCTCTCCATTTTCTCTACAACACATTCACTAAAACCCTATCCTAGCTTTTGGAAAATGATTTAGTCTTCATTATGGCTTTCTTGCATCTTCTTCTACTGGTGATGGATTATTCCCCATTCTATCAACATACAAGTGTTTTCCAAAGTTTTTAAAAACACGCCTCCATATACAGAAATATGTGTATTTTATGTGTTCACTTTGATGTAAATCTTGCATAAATTTGTAGTAAGTATATTTTTAGAATACAATCTCCACAAAGGAGGTAAATAGCTATTATTATGTTCATACTTTTAATAAAAGCTTGTGAAGAGATACAGGTCTAAACAGAGCATTTTGGGGAAATATTTAAATCAGCAATCAATGAGTACCTAGTTAATTAGCCCTGGTTTCTTCTATCACTCCCTTGTTACAGCTGGATAGACTCTTAAGAGTTACATAAGCAAAATCTACTTACTGAACCTCTTTTCAAGTTTAACAGGCTATGGGTGACATTCTTACCACATTAGCAACTGCAAGCCCTGATTCCATACACTGAGCATGGAAATACTGATTTGTATCGTGAAGTACCTTTGACTATCAGCTCTGCATAGTTGGATACACCAACTCCTCCTTCTGTCTGGATTATGCAGCGATAGTTGCCAGCGTCCCGCTTCGTGGCATTTACCACACTGAAAAGAGCCACAAATCGTCGGGTGTTGAACACTTTTATGTCCTTCAAAGGTGCATCCCTTACATAAATACCCTAGGCAAAGAAACAAAAATAAAGAATATTATTAGTCATATTAAAAAAAAAAAATACTGACAACCAATGCTTCTCTCAATTTCCCCAGGAGGAGAGGAAAGAGAAGAGCAGAAATCTGTATGTTACTTTTACAGGTGTGAGAGTGAGACTTTATTGCCTTCCCATGTGAGTTAAACCATTCATCATGAGTAGGCAACCATTAATCTGTAACAGCTGCCTTCAACTCTTTATAGATCAACTGATAGAAAGATATGAGAGCAATGTAACAATTACTCTCTTAGCTTGTTTTACACAAATATTTAAATTTATTTATTTTAAAAGAACATGAAACCCAGGATAGTCAGTCTATGCTTTCTCTTCCCTCCCTCCATCTGCTGCTTGGCATATATATTTTGCACATATGCAGTGGCACAGAGACATCAGTGGATGGTTCTCATAGCAGCACCCACACAAGGGGTTATCACCGACTCAGGTAGAAGAGACCAGGCACAGATTTACCAGGCAAATGACCTGAAGCTGTCTCCACCTCTCCCTTCCTCAGCATTACACTGGAAACTGGGCAGTTTCTATTTCAGCACAGTGTCTTGCTGTCAATTCAACATATTACATATATGGCACAAGAAAATGAGCCCTGTAACAGCTGAGGAGCACAAGGAGTGAAAAAGGGAGGGGAGAAGACAGAAGAGGGCAGAGATGACAACTTGCCATGTCCTTTGACACAAAGATAATGGCAGAGAGGCTTGGCTCTCAAATCCTCATCAGAACTCATGCTCCACCTGACCATGAAATAGGATACTCGCACTATGAACACTCAAAAACCCACAGAAAATGTATAACGATTGAATTATGAAAGCTGGATGGAAAAAAAAATCAACCCCCCCACCAAAATCTACTGACAACATTAACTCAAACAAGAAAACAAGAAAGATGCACTTTTTATACAATGATATGTATTTCAACAAACTGAAGGCTGCAACCACTATCAAAACATGAAGAGAAACTGGAAAACCCCAGCTAGCGCTTCACAAAAACCACTCTCTCCAGGAAGGCACACGCACAGTCTGATGCTACCTAATGACACCAGGTATGTCTAGTGGGTTTCTCTAGCTTGAGGAGCTTCTAGCAGGTCAAGGGTCCTGCCCTATTAAGCTTCTATAAACTAACAACACAGCTGGTGATGTCTGTTTTTCCGCCCTGGAGTTTGTAGTTTGTCTGGCAGGATTTAAGACATATAGAAAATACTGATCTCATTTTATTATGATCTTATTTGCCACTGAATTGGAAATACAGTTGAAATACCAGTTATAACAAAAGAGTTTTAAATAACAGTCACACAAAATTAAACTCATCCATAAATCCCAAAACCAAGTCAAAGTTAATCATGCTGTTAATACCAAAGAAGCAACATAATTAACAATAAATACTGATTCTAATGCACACCAAGGTAGAGTTATTTCTTCTTCAAAAGAAAATGTGGATGATGCAAAGCTTATGTAAAAGAAAAAAAAAATGTTTGTAAGATGTCCAAAGAAGAATGTGCTATCATGCCTTAAAAATTACTCAGCTGTAAATTATTACTTGAGAATTACTTCAGATAATTGACAGCTCCTTAAGATTCCTCAAAGTTCAAGCTGCGATAAAGCAGCTTCTCTGACGTGGCATGGCAGTTACCAAAACCTAAACTTGGAAAGAAACATTTCAAACTACTATTTCAAAACTACCAATTTTACTAGTTTTGCCACTGCAATATCCTTCTAGTGAGAATGGCTGCAGATAACAGGAAATAAGCAGTGGGTTAATTAGGATTTTGGAGAATGAATATTTCTTAAAAGCAACGTTATTTCTTACCTAATACATTAACTTGTTAATCCTGATTATCAGAACTGCCAATCAATCACAAGCCATAAGATAGTTTTAAAGTTATGTTACTGCAGCTTTCAGCCTCTTGAAGGACCCTGTACACACCCAAATGGTTACATTACACCCACCAATATTAGTTTTCCCATTTTTCTAGCTGCAACCTCAGCAAGCCTTATGCAGGCTCTTTATCCTGCTCAGAAATAGGGTAAGTTATTCTCTAGGGAAAAACATGCTGCCACACACAGATTAATTCTAGTACCTAAACTAGCTCAGCTCATATAGAGTGTGAACACACTCCTCTGCACTCCAGCCTGCACGGTACACCCCCCCTTCCACGTGGGGCACCTGCATCCAGAATTTACCAGGACTCTTATGAGTTACAATACAACTGAAGGACTGTGTAAGTATTTTAAAAACAATTTCTTGCTGTTTCCACAGAGAAAGAGATAAAGGGAAAGGACTAGGCAATGCCACAAGACTGCAATTTCTGCCTTAATTTGCAGTTCATGAAGATGGGGGAATCATGGAAAGATATGATGCATACACAGTCCCCGCTGGCCCCACGCAGAGAACTGTGTCCTGCCACACTGTCCCCTCAGACTCCAAGTGGCCTGGTAGAAATCCTGAACTTCACAGTCTGGGTGTTCATACAAACTGCCAGCAGTCCTTGAAGGCAAACCGCTCCAATATCCAGCCCCATAGGACGTATTTCCCATCTTTTTCATGCCTATTTAGAATGGAAATTGGAACTAATCAATGCACTGTAGCAGTTACAATAAATTACTATTTCACTTGGGTCCCACAATCTTTTTCACCTTCTGCTGATTCTCAAATACACTAATCTTGCCTGATTTTGAATGTTTTAACTGCTGTTCTACAACAGGAAATCTTAGTTTGACCAAATAATTGGCTTACATGGCTTTGTGACACATGCCATCCATTCACATACCAGTAATTTTAACGGAAAAAAGAGAAGCCAAAGCACATTTCAGGAGGCACACATCATTTCGCTCAAATGAAAAACCTAGAGGAACCTTAAATGTAACTCAACGTGGCTCCACAGAGGATTTGAGTATTTTTGCCCTCTACCAAAATCCAGGTGAGAAAAGGTTATTAAAAGGTGGCTTCAAAACTCATGAAAGAGCTCTGGAATAAAAAGCCATTATTATTATTACTATAACAAAGCCGTAAAATATACAGGAGATTATTATCAATAAAGATTATCTTGACTGACTTCTCTTGAACATTACAAACTCATGGAGGCAAAGTGTAGAGTGTCTAATTATATGTTAGAACTCAAATAGTCCCACAGAAATCACTAGCATGACATTTTATACTAGAACTCAGAGGAGAGGAAAAAAGCCCAATTTTTTTCTTTAGTCTCTTCGGGGAAAAATATTTTCAAGGAAAATATAGTGTCTGGAACAGACAAAGACTAAGAAACATAATTGCTTTACATTCCACAAGAAAAAATACAGCCCAAGAGAGCAAGTTTTCCCTCTCTTTTGGGATGACAGCAAATGAGCAGGAGAGCTGCCTAATTGATTTAAGCCTAAGCATAAAGGAACAGTAATGAAGGTAATGAATTCAAGTATAAGAGAAGTTCAATCTATAGGCATTGTAGAAGATAGTTAAAAAGGCTGCAAAGAAAAAATTAGAAAAAGTAATCCCAGACTTACAGCTTCTCCTAAACTCTTATTTCAGCAATGGACAAATGGCAGAAGACTATTTTTAGTCTGAAAAATTGCTACTTAAAATTTGATATATGAATACAGAATCGCTTCTGTTTTAACAATACCCACATGTCCAGCTTCGCTTCCTTTATCTGTGATTCACGTTTTGTTCTCCCTGACTTACTGCAGTGACTTCAGTAAGCTACCCAGGTATGGTATCTTTTTTTCCAGCATGTAACAGGCCCATTTAAGCTCACTGTATGATAAATTACAAGAGCTCAGTGCTGACTGCCAACAGCTATTTCATTTAGAATGGCTAAAAATAACATATCAAATGAACGTTTGTTTATCAAACATACTAGCACATCCCACTACAATTTCTTTACGAAGAATTATTTTTAGTAGCATTCAGAAAAGTAAGTTTTTATCACTCACTAATGCAACAATCTGAACTCCCACAAATAAGAGTTTGCTTATGAAACACTATTTTACTAGCTAATAGTCATTAAAACTTTAATCTCAGGTTTTTTGAGATTCTGAAATTTACCAGTAGGTCTTCTAAACTCCCACTTTTTACATGAAAGCCTGAGTCTTCCCAAATATATCATATTTTATTGAAAAATAAACAAAAAAATGACAAGTCCATAATTTACTAATCCCATTTCAGAAAGGAGGATAAAATTCATGATTTACAATACAACACTATTCACTACACAACACAACTGGTATCAAGACCTATTAGACCAGGTTGTTGGAGCAAATTTGTAGTATCCTGTTTCCTGGGTGGGGCTTATTTTCTTTTTTTGTTTAAATACAATTAAAAAGTAATATGGTTCTTTTAACTTTCTTTACTTTAGTCCTGATGTGCCACAGAAAAGTCTGAGGCTTTACTACTGATTAGGGCTGTTAGCTTTTCCTGCCTCTGGGACTTGTAGAACTCTGTGAACAGGACACTTCATTCTTTGGAAAGAGGAAGCTGCCATAATCATTTAATGTTAGACCTTCTTGGACCACAAAGGCCACGTCCCCAGGGCAGAGCTATCTCACCTCCTTAGAACACAAGAACTATGGACACAGAATAAATACTGAGATCTAAAAATGAAAATAACAGATTCCATTGGCTGCTGAGGAACCTGTGCATTTTCAAATGCTCAGAGAAAGCTTGTAAAAAATACCAAATACGTATCTATAAAAATGGTTCTTAAGCCAACTAATAAAAATATGTAACTGATAAGTCACTTGTAAGAATAAATTTTCTATTAAATAAAAAGCTATTTAAAATATAGGGTTATAAAAAAATAAGCTTAATTTAACTTCAGGATATACGCAGCTTGGAAAACCCATATTCCTAATACTAGCATATTAAATGCATACACAGACACCTTAAAGCACTTTAAAATGCACATTATTTTCCCATTTTAGGCAAGTTAGAATGAAAAGAAATAGGTTGATAGTTATTTAAATTACACTTACCGGCTCTTTTAGGCAATGAACTAACTCTAAGTCTTCTAAATGAACAGCAATTTAGCAGCAACAATCTATATATTAAACCTTTCAGAAATACTTTTAACAAAAACACAGCAGCAATTCAAAGGCATTGAACTTCTGGGATGTTACATCCAGCATTACCACTGCAATAATCACTCTCAAGGCATGTATCAACAATTTTGTGAGAAGAGAGTTAAAAGGAAACATCAGTCAACTTCTGTCCATACAGGTAGATTAGGCAGCTTTTCATACATTTAATAAAAGAAAGGGTTTGCATTATCCCACTTTCAAATATGCACATTTATAAAATTGTGATTAGAATTATACCAGTGGGATCTCAAATAACACCAGGAAGGCCAGAACCAATTTTTTGTTTAAAATATGTATAAAACTAAATCAAATAGTAATTAATACCTCAGGAAAATTGCTTTGCAGAGTTCATATAATTCCAGTAACCAAGATGGTTTTCTCTGCCACTGAATTTCTAGATTTCTGTTCATAACCAAGACAACCATTTGTCAGTCTAGATTAGAGCCATCACACATCCTGTGATTATCCTGTATTTATTCCATCTGTGTAAGTTAACAAGTATATTTCATTCAAGTAATAAGGCCATGCCGGAAAAGGATTATTATTGTCCTATTTGGAATTATTCTGCTATGAGACAGAATTGCACCCTGCATGTGTAACTAATGGGCATTCAAGGAAACTATTATTATTTTACCTTTCAAGAAAGGTTTCTCCTTTCAGTATTTTAATGTTTGATAATTGAGCCTTTTCTTCAAATCACACAGCTCTCCAGATATCCCTGTTTATTATGACTAAACCTAAATACTCGCTGGAGCTGTCAGGTAATACTGTAAAATATTATTTAAGTTACACATCGAGTAGTCACATTATCAAATATTAAGCACTGACATCTATTTGAAGACGCAGTTACATACACAGAAAGAAAACAAAGACAATGCATATTCTGGTATCATTAAACTCAGTGTAATTTAACCAAAGCAGTTACTCTGTACTCATATACTGAAATTGTTTTGTATCATTCTGACAGGAGAAAATCTGCTATCATTACACAGACATTTTAAAAGGGAAAAAAATAAAACCAAAAACCAAACCCCTATTTCTTATTTTTACATTAAATTCCAGAGCAGCTAAGAAGAGTTTATATCCTCTAACAATTTGTCAGTGCTCACAAAATATGTAAAATTTGAAATCTTCTTTCCATTCATTTTTAATAGCACACAATAGAATACAAAATGAGTTGTAGGAAACTACAATCTCAGAAACATCTGGAGAAAACAAAGTACCAGGCAATATCTCTCTAATAGGGAGTTTAATACTTTGGATAGAAATTATGGCAATGATCCATGTATCTACTAAGCATTTTATTGAACTTGCAGCCCTACTTATGAAGTCACTTACTCTAATACTGTATTTTAATTCTTTGAAGTATGTAACACTTAGTATTTCTCATCATCCTTCTATTTGTGTTTAAAATTCCAAGAGCTAGGATGAACACCTTGCTAAAAGCTGAAGAGAACATACATAGGATTTTAAATACTCTGGGGCTTGGCATTCTTAGGTTAAAACCTAAGGCATCAGCAGATGCTAAGCTTATGGAGGGGCTAGGAAGGAACAAAGTGATGAGGAGAAAGTCAAGAAGTAGAGTTCATTAGCTTGATTTTCATCAGTACACACCATACAAAGCATAGTAATGCACGTCTTTGTCTGCCTTTTCTATGCAACTACGTAACAGGAGACTTAAAAAACAGTGCACTCATGTCCCACATTCCCTTCACTGCAAAAGTGTTAATCTTGGGAAGAAAGGCAGCATGAGAAGAAGAAACTCCAATATGCAAGTTCTGGGGCCAACATGAAGAGTATTCCAAAGTTTAAAACAAGCAGAATAGCAGGCAAAGCTGAGTCCTACAAAGCAGGTAAGGAAGAAGCAGACAAGAAAGAAACACTCATAGATTTGATGATGACAAATCGTTAAGGACTCAGCTACTGCGTCCTGAAAAGATTCTTCCAAATGGGAGGAATGAATGGTGAGAAGAGAGGCAGAAAAGAATAGTGACAGTGATACCGACCTCAACACTGACTGCAATTTGTGAATAAAGACAACCATAGCAGTAACAATCAGTAGTAGTGAAGGCACAAGTTGGTTCACATAACAGGGAAGCTGATGTAGAGGGGTTTGGCTGGAGGTGTCTCAGTCTTAATTACTGAGCCAGTCACAGTTTAACAGCTCCCACACCCAACACTCATCTTCCCCAGTGGTCTGTTTCCTTCCCATCATCTTCTCTTTGGACTTTAAATTAATTTAAACTTTGGTTCTCCTTGCCTCAAAACAGCTTCAACAGTCCTTATTCTTAAAAAAGAGAAAAAAGAAAAGGGGGATCCCNTTTCTCCTAGTCTCTGGGGGGGGGAGATTAAAAAAAGCGCCTCTCCTCCACTCCAATTTGAACAAGATACCTTCCAGCAGTAAGTACATTTTACCTACAGTTTTCATGGTAAAGGTCACTGTTTCTTCCTCCCAAAGGTCCAACACAGCACAGAAAGCTTATTGAATTTATTTCATCAGTTTCCTAATTCTTATGTGTCCTTAAATGATTCTACTGTTGCTGAACAGTGCTTCATATCAAGGCGGTATTCAGGGTCCAGAAACAGGCCAACATCCTGCACTTTTGAATGGAAAGTTGAATTCAACCAGCCCTGTGTGGCACAGGTCAACTGTTTCATTATCTTCCTTGTGTCAGTATCTTACGTCTGCTAATCACCATTTTATTATTTAACACTCATCAATAACTGGAAGACTAACACATCACAATGAGTTTCTTGCAAAGTGAACACTTCTTGGGTTTCTTCCTTTTTAAAATCAGACAAGAATTTCAAAAAGGTTTGACAGATAAAGGTAATCCCAGAACAACTTTTCTTATGGGTCACTATGAGTATATGGGGATGGAGGAAGGGATAGGTTTATGTGTATCCCCTCTGACTTACATCTGCGATTGTCTGCAGACAAGCAAATTTTCTGCAAATCAATATATGTAGTCAGTTCATTAATATTTGGTAACTTCTGAGTACCACAAAGACAGATCTAAAACAGGGAGAAGAGGAAGAAGAAACAAGAACTACTACCTGTTACCACAAGTATTTTGTCCAGAGTTCGAGTTTTGTATCATGTTTGTATATAAAAATAAT
Source organism: Gymnorhina tibicen (assembly GCA_013399875.1). Lineage (NCBI taxonomy): Eukaryota > Metazoa > Chordata > Aves > Passeriformes > Artamidae > Gymnorhina > Gymnorhina tibicen. Next base: position 1,938,374 of record VXAZ01004522.1, read on the forward strand.
AACAGTTCTCTTGCATGGTACTTTTGACACTCTTTATAGATATAACATGCTACTTCAGCAAATGTGGAAGATCAAAATCCACTAGTTGTTCAGGTATACTTGCAAACAAACTTTGCCAAGCTTTCCCCAGGTCTCAAGGCTTTACACTGTTATCCGTAACAAAGGTCCCAGTGGATTCAAAGAGTTGACAGTGTATCTCTAGAAGCAAAACTTTTACAGTTCATGAATGTTTCAGATCTACTCTTTCTCTCGAATCTCTTTTGAACACAGAGAGACAGCAGATGGGAAGCAATATTTTCATGATAAAAAGGCTTTTTCAAGACAGAAACTTTAATGTCTCTATTAGAAGTTTTCAGACCCCACATTGCCTTCATAAGCAGGAACAGTTGGGTATACTAGTTGGATACCAAATGCATATTTCAGTGTCACAAGCACACTCTTGGCAGAGCAGAATCCACCTCTGCTAGACAGGTGACGAAGGAAGGCCTTTGGAGGACACCACCCATTATCACTCCTTGCAACCTGATGGATGACCAGCACCACTACAAAGATAGCACATCTTCCCTTTATCTACAGTACTTTTTTCCTACTGCATCAAGGGTTGCTTAGTGGTTTTGGTTTTTTAATAAAATAATCCAATTTTCTTATATGCACAAAAGTTTCTTTTTTGGCATCAACTACCAACATGGTCTGTTGTGCTTATTGACCTGAAGAGTTTCTGATTTAAGGGTTTTGAATAATGTCATAACATAAAACTTCCCAGCTGTTCAGTCAAGTATTTTCACCAGAATATTTTGGGTATTTTGAGTAACACTTGAACACCATTTAGGAATGAGGGGGCTCATACATGATGACAGAAGTGACATTTATTCTTTCACCTACCCCTATCTGATTTATTTTAGTATTAATAGCAAAATTCACTGACATTTCTTCATGGTTACCAACATTTGGCTTTTTTGTGCCAGGCACTGCAATCTGGGTGGATTGGGAGGCTTAGCCTGCAGAGCAGCTTTGCTGGCCAGGCTTCTTTGGTGTTTCTCCATGAGAGAAAATAAGGCTTATATTTGGCTCCACTGTTACAGTGGCACCATCTCATACAAGTCATGCAAGGCTATAGATTCAAGAGTAGCTACTGCACCATCAGGCATCCGAGCTTTTTCAGCTGTGCCTTTCACTGCTCATAGTGCTAGAGTGAGAGGAGTACACAGAGCCTGCTGTACCACTTAGAGTCCCTGAAGCTAACCTACAACAGAAAACTTGGTGTCCAAGGGGGAAAGTCACCTTTCATGTACATTGCCACCACACTCCAAACACATTGAGCTGCCACACCTTACTAATAAAATCACTAGACTCAAAGGCTCCTGCTGGTCAGCTCCGAAACCTCACGGACATGAAAACACTTCAGACATAGATTGATTTCAAGGTGACATTTTGCTTCTCATGCCTATTCACTGGGATTTATCATTAACAGTCCACAATTAACAATTTCTCCTAGTCTCTGTTATCACTAATAATTGAAGATACTGTAAGGGACATCTTAGCATCAGAGAAGTATTAATCAAATCTGTATTCAGACAAGAATAAAATCCCATGTAAAAATGTCTATTATATGCATCAAATGATTCATATATAACGGAGATAACGAAGGAAAAGGTTTCACCAAAGATCACAGCTCCTTAGACACTGCCTAATACAAACACAATACATATCACAAGCCTCCTATTCTCGGTTCTGCATAGATTTTCTGCCATATTGTAAGATTACTGTGCGATTACTGAAAAATAACTGAAACTATTTAATAACAATTAATAGAAAATACTGAATATATACTGCAAGAAAAGTTCCAAATATATACTGGAGTGGAGAGGGGGACACACAGAAATTAACATTCCAAAACCTGGAAATAATACTAAATATTCACCAGAATTAAAAAAACCCAAAACTTTCATCTATGCAGTAAAGTGTAGTGTCCCTTCCTAGAGGACTTTAATTATTCTTCCAACAGTAAAGTCATCTCAGGTTATCTCCTAAAAATCACATCAGGATGCACAGGCTTCAGGATTCATGCAGTCTTGGTAAAATCTTTAGTTGACTGATGTCATCAAAGCTCTTCTTCAAGGCAATGGACTCTAGACAATTTGCACTGCACAAGGTGGTTTGACCAGTCTTGGAAGACTGAGCTATTGATGAGCAGGAGGAAAAATGATCTTGTGCACTCCTGTAGTACACAAATGCACCTACTCATCAAACACCAAGTACTCTAATGTTTAAAAGAACATCTTTAGGCCTATTTCATTGTACAGTTTACATTAATAGTTCCACCTGTTTGTGTTACCAAGTTGTTACATATGTATATGGTTTAATTTTAACAATTAAAGTACTGCTTCATTATCTCAGTACTCAAAAATGGCTGAAACATTATTTCCCTCAAGTACTTCAAAACTTGGCACCCAAAATGATAATTATGTGAAAGTCTCAGAGAGTTTACAGCACAACAAAAAATTCTTATGAAAGTCCAGAACTTCGTTCACCTTCTGGGATACTGTATGCAATTTACATAAACAAGCCCATGCACACACACACAAACTGTTTTGTATATCCTATAAATCTATTTGATTTTCATCATCTGCCAAGAGTCATTCCACTGGCTCTACATTCTTACAAGGATGTTTTTGATATCTCTTAGCTAGGTATGTGTGCATTCCTCAGGAAAACCATTTGCTTTCCAGAACTCCCTCTGACACAGGACTGTATGTCTTCCTTTGAAAAAATAATAAATAATGCATACATGTAGTTTTGTATAGAGATGAATAAAATCTTTTATAGTCTTCACACCTTCAGCAAAAGATTACTGAGGATACAAAAAAAAAATACACTGAATAAGGTGAAAGACAGCTTTCAGGAAAGAAGAAAAGCTAAATCCAGGAAATAAACTATTTACACATAAGGTAGAGGAGAGATTGGCCATTAAAGTGATTCTTTATTTCTTAGCTTTTTGGTTGCAAATGAAGTAGTACACATTCTGCATGCATAAACCAAGGTATGAAAGATTTCACCCTCTCCCCTTCTATCAAAAAATATCCATTAGTCTCTTGCTACTGGTAAATCTGATGTTGCTTACTACACCTTTCAGACATATCCTGAGATCCTATTGTTATCTGCTCCTCTTCAACAAATTTCTACTTTTAGTTCTCTATTTCTGCAATAAAAGTTATGTGTTTGAGAATTACATTTTAAAGTAACTATTTACATTTCAACCATGTTTTAGAATAAAGACAGGAAAAATAAATTATTGCAGCAAGTGATGACCTCTCTTTCTCATCAGCTATAGATTTCCACAGTTTGAGGAACCTCTCTCAAGAAAGGCTACTCGCACTGGGTCAAAGCACATGTCTAAAAAATGCAGTTGCAATACCAAAAGGTTGTGTTTGATATTAAAATGAGTATTATCATTATATCTGGGTATGATTTGACAGCAGTTTCCTGGAAATCATACTGTAGAGATCATTCTAAGAACAAGTAGCACACAGAGGCAACTGAACGAACCCACTGCAAATAAGGAGATGAGGATGGGAAAACGAAGAGATGGAGACAGGCCTGAGAAGCTAAGGAAAACCACGACAATTCTTTGCAGCCAATACGCTGCACCAAAAGCAAGTTACTTCCAAAAAGGAATTCTACCCTCTCTCTCCTATAATACAGGTTTGTGTTCCTGTGCCAATTTACTGAACACTACAGGATTTTCAGAAGACATTGTCTCAGCTGCTTTCATTTGACCATTAACTGTTCTGTGTTCCACCTGTTCATTTCTTTCCAACAGCAGGAGCACAGGGAGGAGCACAGGAAGGATATTTTTGCTCAACCATTCAGTAGGAGAGAAAGAGCCCTCCCATACAGGCAATAACCTGTGTTGCACACAGACGTGAAAAAGAAAATGTAAGCAGATTAGATACATTTGTTAATTATAGACATTCATATTTATTTTTAAGGTATGCTTACATTTAGAACATAAGCTAGTGGAGACATGAATTCATAAACATATAGTCTAACCAATGACCTTATTAACCAGACACTCATTACAATGACAAAAACAAACTTGTATGATACCGTGTTGTAGTCTTGAGTTCTTTCATTTGAATTTAACCTGAAATGGTACCACTGAAAATACCCACAATTTATTGTCAGATTACCTGCCAAGCTTGTGATCATAGCTCATGAACTAGGGATTATGGCTGCCTAGTGGAATGAGGAAAAATGTTTTTCTGCACCATGCAATAGGTAAACAGCTTTCTGTCTTCCCTTTCCCAAAAGAGTAAATACTGATCACAGCATCATGAAACAAATTTCATGCCTCAGTGGTCTAATTTGGGCAGCTAACATATGAATTGTGATTCCCTGAAGGCCCTTGCAATTGCAAAAAGTTCCACCATACTCCATAAATTAACAGACTTCATGTTCCATAGGGAATAAGAGTGGGAAAGACTTGAAAAGAGAAAAAAAAAAATTGAGGGAAGTAAAGTATTATTTATGGATTTCACTTAGGACTACTTCAAGGCCTGGGCATTATTAAACTAAGAACATCTATGCTGTTTTCAACAAGTACTTGGGAAAGACATGGAGACTAAAATAATGAACCAACTCACAACTATTAATTTTTTTTAAAGAACATATAGCCCTCACAGTCTAGCAGACTGTAAAAAGTAAAGAATTAGTTCACCAGATAAATGTGTACCTCTAAACTTGAAGTCTGCTGCATAGAAGCAGAGAGGTACTAAATAAAAGAGACAGAAGTACAGTAGTGAAATCCTGCCACTACTGGAAACCGCAGAAATACCACTGAACTCAGTGGGTTTGTGATTTCATCCTGGCAATTTACCTGTACTTCAGACTAACACTGTGAATCTGAAATAAAATGACAGGTAATGGAAATCATCTGGGAGCAAATTATCTCACAGTATTCTGAAACTGTCAAATCCAAACAGACTAGGCCTCCTGATATGACTTAAATGGCAGAAATGTTGAGAAGCCCCTGATAATATCACTCAGCTGTATTTATTCATTTGTTTACTGTGATTTGCCCTTAAGGTTTTATAGGTGTAATGAAATAAACCACCAAAAGGAAAGTAGAAAAGGCTTAGTCTTACTGGTGAACAAACTAGGCATATCACAGGGATTGCATGATTTGTTTGCAGTACTGCTAAAACCCGAATCCCTCTTACCGGAGTGCTACCGTAAATGTTCCCAGAGAATGGTGTTCATTTTATTCTGGCTCTAGTGTATATAAGAATGTCTTTTATTAAGAATTTTTGTAGTTGAATATTGGGTTTAGTGCTACCGGGAACGACAGGATCTTTAATGTCCATTTAACCAGTCACACGATGTAGAAGATACCGTGTTTTCTGACAGCTGTGACTGATAGCTGCATTGTAGTCAAAGTCCTGCAGCAGTGTCATAAGATGTCATACACAGGCATATACAAAATTCCTCAGCATCACACCATGAAACCAGATAGTCAGGTGATGAATGGAAAACTGCAAGGGCTGGGGATCTGTTACCCGATAATGACCTAGTGCACTAAAGCACAGCTGATCCTGTAGGGAATTGTTATCTCATAGCCTCGATTTGCAGCATCCCACACATGAAGCTGTTTGATCAGTCTTACTGTAAGTTGCAGCAGACATCTGTGGAAACTGGCAAACAAGCACAAAAATAAATCCAAGCTATCCAGGAGATCCTGTCAACTTCTAAAACAATCTTATGCAAAGGCACACCTGGAATTTGTACAACGTTAGTCTGATTACCAGAGGGACCTGTAGCTGCACAAGCAGAATAAATAAACAGTGGCCCTGCAGGAAGATAAAATTCCTCTAAAAGTCCGTCTGTCACTACTTTCTTATCCTTCATACTGAAAAAAAAGATACATCTCATAATCATGTATGAACAAGGAATCAACTCAACTAAGCTCAGCAACATATTTTGGAATTGTTATGCTGTTAATAAAATTATTTTCTATTACACAAAATCTAGAAGAATATTTAATTTCTACAATAAAGAAATTACATTCCAGCCTGGTAAAGAATTTATGAGTGTCCTAAATTCTGTGAAAAAAATTAAAGGTGAAATGGTACTGTCCTGAAACATGGAAAAACTGAATGGCATGAGGATTTCCTTATATTGAATTCTACCTTCAGTTTTACAATAGAGCATTACACAAAAGTTCAAAGGTTCTAGAAAGGATATAATTGATGAAATAGTGACCCATTATCTTCCCATACATGATAAACCCTTTCATGACTAGGAAAATCATTCTTTCAAAAATCTTGGTGTCTTAGGAAAGACAGGAATCTAATTCTACCAATTCAACAGTGTAATACTGTCTTTAAGAGGCTGGAGCACTAGAAAAATATCAGCCTTGTATCAGCAAGAGGTTGGAAATACCCATGCAAACCCAAATAAAACCAAAGGAGATTTTCATTGCCTTCACTGTATTTGATCAGGCTCTCTCTGAACAGACATAACAGTTCATCACTCATATACAGATAAATATGAGGCTTTTCTTTTCAAGTGATTTTACTTATTTTTTTTTGTGTTAGAGTTCTTACAACTACTTGGCTGTTTAACCTGTCACACTTAAATGAATAATTTATGAAATGCAAATGCAATGGAAAAAGAAAACTATAGCAAAAGCCTGAAATTGTTTAAACAGCAAAAATAGAGAATTTAATTTCTAAGTCCCACATGTTACCACTGCCAATTTCACCTATCCCTCTTTCTCCACTTACTGCAGCTTCATCTGACTGATCTCCTCAGACATTGTTTCATTTATTTTAATTGTCCTTACTTCCTTCTCACAGACAATGTCTTTGTTCTGGCATGTTGGTTTTCATGTATGGAAATCATTGGGATCTGGAGGCTGGTGTAGTCCCAATGCTAAGTCCAAATACTGACTACTGTTTGCTGTAGGGAACAACTCTGTAATAACGGCAGCACGACAGCAGTTAAACCTGCACCCCCATTATAAAAAGAGATCAAGCAAAAAGGCATGGTTTTGATATCAGGCTACACATATGAATAAGGGAACACTGTCTTTACTGAAAGAAAGTGAGTTGGAGACAGACTTTAAATGAAGATGTGACACCCATCTAGAAGCTACACTACTGATTAAGTAAAAAATAATGGTCTCAATGAATATAAGTAAGATTCTGTGGCTCTGTAATACAGAAGGTCAGATTTGACTGTCATACTGGTCTTCTCTACACTTAAACTGTAAGAATGCAATTTTAGCTGAAAATACTAAACAGAGATAGAGGTAAGCCAAGAAAACCATTATGCATAATATTGCAGTTAGCCAGCACAGACATTATAAGAAAGTCATGTGTTCTTCCTTGGGGATTTAGCCTTTACTCATGATCACCACGTATAAGGAAAACAGTACCTTTATTTTTAGTAAGGCATTCCACTGAAACAAGGGAGGAAAATCTTCCAGTAGCATTTTTTACAACAGAATACCTACCATGCAGCACTTCAAAAGCACTATAAAATCTAATATTGATGAAATGGACAGCTCTATAATTTTTCACATTTTATATTCCTTTCAGAGTCTCTCCTCTCTCCAGATCTTAGTGCTTTAAGAAAGAAAGAAATTACCTGTAACCAGAGTCTGTCACTTGAGTCTGTTCCACCACTGGCAGTACATTGAAAAGTAGCAAACTGTCCTGCATTGACTTCCACACTCTGAAGACGCAAGAAATGGGGAGTTTTTGCTGTTGGAAAAAGATAAAAGTGTTGAAGTTATGCAAGACCAAAGTACTGGCTGCAAAAAATACACCAAGGAAATGAAATAGCTCTGCTTTAAAAGGTTCAAGTCACTGACTAAACATTAGATTCTAGGCTGGTTTATTTCCATGCCTGGGAAAGAGCAGAATAGAAGGGTGGTGTTTAATTGTTCCTGCTGTGTAAATTATCTTAGCTCATTGTATTAGATTGTAATAACAATCTATTAAAAACTATCATATTGGAAACTAATAATGTTTTGAAGACAAACCTATTAGATGCTTACACTACCAACTGGATGAGCCAGTAAGAAGTTAGGTGATGTTATCAGGGTAACAGGTTTTTCTTTTTAACCAAGTACAGTGTCTGTAGAAGAGATCCTTTAGAAATACAGCCCACCAAACAGCTAAAATACTCACATAACACTCCTCACCAACTACAGCTGTATTCTTTAAACACAATTCTTTTCAACAACACTGCAGAAAAAAACCCAAACCACAACACATATTCTCACACCAATGCTTATTTTTCATTTAGAAAGAGAAAACAATCCCAGTAAAAATTAAAGCTATATCCACTGAAGGAGAAAAGATAGTGTGTATTTTTGTTTTGCTAAAAAGAGTCAGCCACATAATACAGAAAAACATAGATATTTCATACAGAAACCTATCCCTTAAAGCACAGTATTCCCCAACCTATTCAAATCCTACTGCAGCCAGGCAGACTTCTTGCATTGTCTATACTAACAGATAAGCCAGGCTTTGAACGTTGCTTTTCAACATGAAAATCTTAGTACTAGCAGTGGACTGGCAAACTAAACATCGATTTTGTAGCAGAGCATTACAGTCATTTAAAGTGTTGATCACATTGTCTTAAAAAGCCTTATTATTGGGTGAAATTGCATTTTTAAGGAATTTATAAATAGCTAGAATCAAGAAGAAGTTGCTAAATAACCAGTGCAAGACAGCATAAGAAGGAGGAGATGGAATAAAATAGTTCCAATTAATATCTAAGTATCAGATAAAATATTTTCCTAACTACCCTTATGGCATATTTATTACACATACTGCCTTGTTTCTTCTTAAAACCTCTCCCAGTTAGGAAAGACAGACTTTGGGGCAAAATTATCCACTTCTGCCTATGAAACTATTAATGTCAGACTATTCAGTAAAATTCTTCAGTATGTTCCCCATTTCTCAGCTGTCATGTGTTTTTTGTTTAAATCTGCTTTTACTCCACTCAATTTTACTGTTTCCTTGGTCTTCTTAAGCTCTAGAAAACTAGATGTTCTGAATTACCAGGTATGGCCTAAGTGGAGAAGAGCATTGGGTTTTAAAAACAAACACACACAATAAAACCCTTACTCATCTACCACAACCCATCCCTTTCATTTCTTCATCCCTACAATCTGTCTTCTGCTTGGTCTTTATTTGTACTACCCAGGCAACTGCCTATCAAATATTTTTCCCATTTCAGTGTTTGTTTATAGAATTAATAATTCCAGAACTAATTTTTCTGGGAAAATACAGAAAGAATATCATAATGAGCTTTGCAAAGTTTTAGACACAGAGTAGTTTTACTTCAATTTTCACACTTTTTCCATTTTCTTTAAACAATTTTACTGGTTTGATGTCTGAATTTCTAACATTTTAATTACTTCATCAAAGAACTTTTCATTAAAGCTTTTGCATTTCAACACTGTTATGTTAGAACTCTACATGCTATGGGCTATAACTCAGTCTCCACATTAACAAGAGCTATTTGCAGGTTTTGAGAATTGATTGGTACAAATGCACAGATCAAACCTCTCAAAATCTGTATAAAAAATTAGTAAGCTGCTAAAATGCTGCTTCAGACTTATCCTACCTGAACCAAGGATATAAATTAAAAATGCAAAAGCACATATACTTTCTAACAAGATGAGAGCCTGCTGTGTTTATTAGAAATAAGTGACTCAGAAATAGCAGCTGCTGATTCTGCATAACTGTCTCCGTATTTGAAGAAATGTGTGTGCCTTCTTGCCATTAACACTAAAACCATTTTTATGAAGTGCTTCAGTACTATCCGATAGAGCACTTTTTATTTGGTATCACAGCTCTTAAAAGCCACAACAAATGCATGCAAGCACAATATGGTACAAGAGGAACAATCACACAGAAGTTGGTGTCTTCTTTCTCACTCAGTCATTTATTTGGTCAGTAAGATTACAGCCTACTATTCCATGCATGATCTTAATAAATCTCCTTTAACAAACAGCATATATGTGAAGTAACGATTTATTTAAGTAGTCTATTCAATTATGCCTGGATTACGACAGTAAAGCTTTATTTACAAGGTTTGTTTTGACAATTCAGGATAATTAAGCATTATACATCCTTAATAATGGGATAAAGAAACGTATCTGAAAACATAAAGAAGTAAAACAGTGCAGAAATTGAGCCACAAACCTTGGGAAGTACCCTGAGTAACCTTGCTTAGCAAAGCCTGAGCCCTCAGCCAGCTGAGTTTTGTTCCTGCTAAGCCTTGGAAAAAGTAATTATATATAGTCAGCTGTTGTGTTGTTCATCTGCTCTCAGTAATGTCTCAGCTTGTGGATGCACTGAATTTTTGATGCAGACAGAAAACTCATCAACAAATCTTAGAATCATAGAATCATGATGACTTGGTGATTCTGTTCTAAAAGAGTTGCCACGTGGCCCAGTTTGGGTTCAGGGCTCATGCTAAGTGCTGTACACAACATGCACTTAAGAGAGATGTCTTTAAAGCCAATAAGGTGCAATGATGCCATGTTAGCAACACTTTATATATACTAGCCTATATTTACAGCAGTGACACTGTTTTCTGATATTTTCCTTATCTTTTGCTCCACGTTTATTGAAGTACAGTAGCACATTCACTTTAGAGGGTCTGGTTTTACAATATAAGACAAGTACTTACTACATGGATGTCCTAAAACTTTCACTTCATCAATAGCCACATATCCAGGGTGACCTGAAGTAACCACTTCAAAAACAACCTGAGAAGCAGAAAGAGAATTTCAGTTAGCAGCTTTGGAACACAGGGAATATAAAAATAGTCTGTTACGGAAAAATACATCAATTCTTTCAATATCTTAAGAACACCTGGTAAACAAAACACAATCATAAAACCCTCAAAATGTGTTGTTCTTATCATTAAAATTAACCAGAACGTAAATTACATTTTTCATGTTAACATCATTTTTGGAGATTTACAAGTAGGATCATATATAGCTCACAGTAGAAATAACCAAATCTCCCCAATATTTGGTTGACCAAAGTAATTATTTAATAAACACCTTAAGTATTAGGATTGGTATTTTATTTTCAATTATTTGTCTTGCAGAATGAACTGCCTTTATTTTTAAAATTAAAATTCCGTAGTATACAGAGATTTGCAGGGTATCAGACACAAACATACCTATTTTCAGGAATGCATTTTCCATGCTTTTAATCTTCCACCAAATGCAGTGAATTAAGTAAAGCAGATCTATTTGCCACGGTTTGTTTAATGGCTATAAATAGGTCACAAAATAAATGGACCGTTCTCATCGTTTGAATTGAGTACACTCTAAAGTAAACCTCTCCAAAGTTTGGCAGCCTTAGCTTTGAACATCCCAAGAATGTTTATATGGAATAGGAGAAAATATGCTAGTAATGTTAGCAGGTACATTTCCAAACCAATGCTCAAGAGGTTCATGCTAAAATCCAGGTTGTGATTTTTTTTTTAAATACTTCACTTTTGCTCAGGCAGTTAACTCTAATTTCCTCTTGTAACTGGTCTTAGGAAGCACCCTGAGAAAGGCAAAAGCTTAGAAATGATTTTTCACACATATGTTGTACTTGACCTTGGAACAGATGCACACATTGCATACCATATCCCTTTCTGAATGATACAATGCAAACATGTTATGAGGGTAACATGCAACTCTATAATATATCACAATTTCCTGATGTTGAATAAACACTGTCAGAACACTGATTCTGATTTTAAAACAAACCTTGAGGTGAGAAAAATCTTCACGCCTTTCTGCTTCTGCTGCTGCCTTCTCCCTTCTTTCTCTATGGACACTGATCCGTTCTCTCCCAGATTTCATCTTCCTAACCTGTCCATTTCTCCCTCCCAGTCTCACTGAAGTAAAATTGCTATAGATATGGCCTTAACTCCACATGGCTGAAAAGGAAAAAATTACTTTCCATTCTAGTTCTGCCTCCTGTCTACACAAAATTTCAGCCTACAGCACCAGTGTTGCCACTACATGAATCACGCAGCAAGAAAAACCACAAGGTGTCAAAGAGCGAAGTCCAAATGCCGCCAAAGAAATTTTTCAGAAACAAGTTCTGCAAGAAAAGGATTGCTCAGTCACAAGCCTCAGTCTGTGGCCTTCTAAATGCTAGATGGCACTCTACTGGCTCTTAAGTTGATATTATTGACCCACAGCAACAGGCTGAACTGGGTATGGATTTGGCTCCCAGCATTAAGTAGAACATCCAGAGCAACACTGTTCAAAATGTCGAAGGATCTCTTTCCTACAAAGAAGAAAATCTCCTGATGGAATTGGTCTTAACTATCTTGGGAAGTAGAAATTCTTAAAAAAGAAAAAGAGCAAAGACTCCAAGAATAACCTGCATTCAGAGACCTGAAATAATTTTTCTAACCATGATTATTACCCTCATCTTAACAGCCTTGAAATGGAAATAGAGAGGTGCACAAAGTAACCCTAAGGTTTAACAGCAGTGCAAGACCCAAGAATGCAGCTCCTGTTTTCAGCCACTGAACTTTGAAAAAAGAACAAGCATTTCTCTCTATTAACAAATGTGACAAAGTTGCATGTTCTCCACTTGTGTAACAACCTCTGAAAAAAAAGATTATGCTGATGCCCTTGAAGAAAGGCAGAGACTGCTCTGTTTCCTGAAGAGCTATCAAGCTTATTTCAAGCAGAGAACATCTGAAAGACCATAGAGTATGAGAACCATGGCATAGCCCCAGGAGCCTGCAGTTAAGGCAGAGATGTTGCAGCACGGTAGTGGAGAACAGGGAGCAGACAACCAGGTCTCAGAAATGATGGAAAAGTTTCCCAGGGAAATATGCTGCCACAAAGTAAGTCCCTGAGATAACTGAATCTAGGTGTGGATGCAAAGGCCTGCCTGTAAAAACACAGAGGGCTGGGGACAGTTACTGATTTGTTTCCTGTATTCCCTAGTGGTTTTGAGTTCTCTCTGTTAAGAAGAAAAATACCCCAACAATTAACTTTCTGGGTTTTACTGAAATATAACTTTTAAAAAAACCCAAAAAACAACCCTCTCTTTCTTATGGAGCATTCAGCATAAGAAGAGCAGCACAAAGCCATCTGAAAGGCCTACCTGATCCATGATCCCATCACTGCAGAGTAAAGTAGTTTTTTTCAACTACAAAGGTTCTCAACTTTCAGACATGCTAAATTCTAAAAAATACCCTGAGGAACTGGCACATGCACACCTGTGGAGCAGCCAGCCAAAGCAGTCAGAAGTTTTCTGCTAAAAATATTACTGCCAGATAACAGGAACTTAACTATTTTTTAAAAATGCTGTATAAGTGTCTTTTCTAAAGACCTACCTGACTTTCGGCAAGACAAATAACCTGAGCTTTAGAAAAGAAAACATATGCAATACCTGAGTAGATCACAAAATAATTTCTATAATTCATAACAGGGGAGCTTAGCTACAGACTGAGAGGCTTTAAGTATTACAACCTACTCACAGACAAAAAACCTTGTAGATTCTAAACACAAACCCATTCCTTCAGTTCATGGGCAGAAACTAAAACCCTGAAATAACTGAATAAGAACTGCTAATGACAACAGCAGAAAAAAACTCAATGAATGATCTAAAATACCCTGCTGTATCTCTAGACAAAATACCAAAACGTCATTCTGCAAAAAAGCCGGGCCGTGTATCAAGAAAATGCCAGTTGGACATACAACTGAATTGCAATTATTGACATTAAAGAGAGTATGTTCTGAAGGAAAGTCTTACAGATTGAAATACTGTCAGTTTAATTGTGCTTCCATTAAAAGCAATAGCCAAACTGATATCAACTTTAATGACTGTAACTTTTAGTCTCTTCTGACATGGAATATGACATTTTTAGTAAATGGAAAGAGGCACTAAAGCCAATAGTGACATACCATTGTCAAAGAGAGATGCTGATTCATATATAAAAGAAAAAATATGCACAAATACAGACTGGTCAGAATGCAATGACAGCAGACCTGAGGAGACGGACTGGAGGATGTTGCTGCATGAGAAGGTCAATATGACCCAGCCACATTCACTTGCAACCCAGAAAGCCAACTGCATCCTGGGCTGGATCAAAACAGACACAGCCAATAGGTCAAGGTAAGTGATTTTTCCCCTCTACTCCATCTCAGTGAGACCCCACCTGGAGTACTGCATCCAGCTCTGGGGCCCCCAAGAAGGACATGAAACCTGTTGAAGGAAGTTCAGACAAGAGCCACAGAGATGATGAGAGGGCTGGAACACCTGTCCTATGAAGACAGGCTTAGATAGTTGGGGTTGTTCAGCTTGGAGAAGAGAAGGCTCCAGGGATTGTAGAAGCATAGAATGGTTTGGGTTGGAAGGGACCTTAAAGTTCCAACCCCTTTGTCATGGATAGGGACACCTTCACTAGACCAGATTGTTCAGAGCTCCATTCAACTTGGTCTCATTAAGGGACACCACATTATAGGTATACATATAACCATATCTACATACTGGAGACCTTTCTACAGCCTTTCAGTACCTAAAAAGGAACTACAAGAGAGCCGGACTTTTCACAAGGGCATGCAATGATATGACAAGGGGTGATGGCTTTCACTCTCAACTGAGAGAGGGTAGATGTAAATTAGATCTTTAAGAAGAAAAGTCTTTAAGAAGAAAATCTTTATTGCAAGGGTGGTGAAACACCGGCACAGGTTTCCCAGAGAAACGGAGCCCCATCCCTGGAAGTGTTCAAGGACAGGTTGGATGGGGCTTTGAGAAACTTGTTTTTATGGAAGGTGTCCAAGCCACAGCAGGAGGTTGGAGCTAGATGATCTTTAAGGTCCCTTCCAACTCAAATCATTCTATGATTCTATGAACATGACAGTTTATTCCAGGTATAGTAATATAATACCTCTTCTGTTCACAGGCTGTGAAATACTATCAATTGCTATAAACAAATTCAATATCTTGTTTTATTTTAATTGATGAATGAAGATTATGGAATCAAGTATCTGCTAACTAAGCATTTTCCCTTTTTAAATTAAAAAAGGAATTTGATCCTATGCGTTACAGGTTTCTGAAAGTCCTGGTAAGAGTGCTACATGCTGTGAGAGAGAGAGACCTGAGTAACACTTCTGGTAGCCCATTTATTCACTGAAAAGCTTACAATAGGGACGTCAAGACTCTTCACAAATCTGGATTCGTTTTCCTAGAAATTTTACTAAAAATGAAACTTAGAAACTTAATTCACATCCAGTTTTCTCCATCATTTCCCATTTGAAAAGTAGCTTGGCTTGTAAACATTAACTTTTTTACTCCCACCTCCAAACTGTGCCTTTTCTCATGGCTGATGTAACACCTGCAGGCAATACAAAAGACTCCAGTCAAAACAGAGAAAGCACTCCAGCAACGTCAGACTGGGCGGCCCTTGGATTTTTTGCCTATTATTCCACCACCTTATCAGTCCGGAAACAACTGGTTAAAACACGGAATTCATTTGCTCAGGAAAAACTGCTGAACACTGCCCTGAGAGTTGTTTTACACCGTTCTCCCCCTCACAGGCCTGCCAAACAGGAACCAGGGAAGCGGCTTAGCACTGCACTGTCCCTGATCCTCCCTGCTTCACTGAAGAGCAAAATTAGCTTTTCATTCCTGCCACTTCCCCTTGCTACATATGAACAAAGAAAGGGGGTCTGCTCAGCAACATAAATGCTTACTGCTGAAAATGTGCAACTCAAGATAACTCGTTTGTTCCAAAGAACAATAGAAATAAACAGGTTTTGTTGCCACACAACCTCACTCCGTAAATTCCTGCCTTTGTTGCTGTAAAATTACAACACTTTCAGTCAAAAGGTGGATTGTACCTAATATAAACACTGTCCTTCACATGACTTAAAAATAGCACTTTGCAGAAACAAGAAAGAGAAGGGAGTATTAAGAAAGCTGCTTAAGCTCAGGCTACAATCCTGCCCCCCTGCATCCCCAGTGAGCAGGCAGTGCTGCATCACACGCTGCACTCTCCTCTCTGCCTGCTCTGCTTTACCACACGGAGCACCTTTCTTTGACTGTACTTTACAAGGCATTGGGAACAGTTTCTCTCCAGAAAATTGGCACTGACTTGTACCCTATGGGTTGAATTCTCCCCTTTCTGACTCATCCTAGGACTACCTGCCTTATCACCAGGCCACAATAGCAGCAACTGCTTTCTCATCAAAGCCACATGAAGGGAGGTTCCTGACCTGGTCCTTCCCAGGCACCGCAGAGGTCTATCACAGCTTACTGATGTGGGCTGCCTAAAATGTGTTCAGGCCTCCCTGGCTGGGAATTCACTTCTTGCCATTTCCCTGTCCACCTCTCACTCCCACACAGCCACCACCCGGCCCTCTCACGTGCACTCAAGCACATGAAACAACATTTTGGTGGTTGCTGCCAGTCTGAGACCACAAAGAAACAAGCAAGCCAGACTGAAAACTGAACTCCTGACATTAAGGCTTATTAAATCTTCTCTTTCTGTTTTTAAACCAGTTGCTGTCTTGTATTTCTCTAGTGAAGGCCCAAATGCTTTTCTGGTTTAGGAACAAGGGACAGGAGAAAATAACAGAGCCTTGTGCATATGACAAAAAATGCATGCCTCCTTACTTGTGACCATTTTTAGACTGCTGGGGATTTTAAATTTAGGTATGTGGTTTGCCCTGGCGCATCCTTCTCAAAATAGCAATTCCCAAAGCACATAAGTCAATGAAGAAGAGCTATTTAAGATGCCTGACACAGGTTTGTGATTCAAAATGCAATATGCATTTCAAAGTTTCTTTGGAGTTCAAAGCACAGTTCAGGAACTGTATGTGTGCAGCTGAATGCAACACACACAACACACGAGAACGTGAGCCTGACCTTTACTGCACAGGAAGCTTAATGCTCTATCCTAGATGAGGATTTAAGTACATTGCATGAGCCAAACTCCAAGCAAAACATGTACAAAGCAGGTTATGAAAAAAATGTATGTGTAAGTCCAGATTTTAAAAGTTAGGTTGGATCTACTGTTTCTTATTCCCTAAACTCTTAATTTACAGAGGAAAGTCTCAGAATGGTAAAGAGTAAATCTCATCTCTGTGAAGTGATACCATGTAACTCCTTTGTGCCCTTACTAAAAAGGATCAGGAATTACTGTCAGGCTCTTACCCCATTTTTTTCATTCCATCTTCATAGGATTTTATGTTTAAAGATGGTGCAGTGGCAGAGACAGTTGTGTTACTCCACTGGAAGCTATTTTTAATCCTTTCAATTCCATTTCTGGATTTTAAATCTGCAGTGTTCGTTGTTTTCTTTAATCAAGATTTGTTTCAGTTCACTGCTGCTATGACTGACTTCCAGCAAAGTACAAAGCAAATAATTCAAAATGTAAAAACTGATAGGGGGACGGTGTGTGACTTGCAGTGCTGCTGTGCTAAATTTCTTGCTTGAAGGCTTAGAAGCAGGGAACACGAGCCACTCACCAGACTCAAGTCCACAGTGGCATTTTGCATATTGTAAAGTTCCAAAATCGCAATACTTCTAAAATGTAAAATATATTTTTAATACTACTAATTGGTCTGAGAATCATTAACTAACCTAGGGAAAACAACCCTGAAATCACCAGATTCTACTCCTGCTAAAAAATCCAAATGAGAAAAACCATCAAAAAATTAAAGAAAATAAAAACATACACCAAAAAAATCCTGCCACCCTCTCCACACTAGATAAGCAGCCTTTTCATGACTTGTATCTCAAAGCATCAATTTTAGAGCCTCTCAACCTACTGAGACTGCTCCCCAAGAATCTAAAAACAATCTTGTCACTAACCAGAAAAATCTATGTAACGTTCAATTCTCTTTTTCTGTGTACATTCTAATTCTACTCAAGTTAGGAGGAGGGTGAAGGTCTTAGGAATTATGCGAAGCTTTGTTTTGTTTGCAGGCTGTCTCCAAAGGCACGATAAACTCCTTGATGCTCTTGCTTAAGATGCACCAAGTAGACAATAGCTCAGTAAAGCAAACAATTTTTCCCGTGACCAATGTTAAAAAGAGGAAGGCAATGCTCCCTCAGGGGAGCAGTCCTAAAGTAATTTTATAAAACAGAAGTGAGACTAGTACCTGCAGAAATACACCAGCCACTTCGAAACAAATAGCTCAGAGACCAGGAGGCACAGCAGAAAAGAACAAGCTGTGCTGATTATCTTGGACTCTCAGAAGGTCTTTGGCAGCTTGAAGCCATTTTACTGCAAGTACACTGTTATCACTAACTGGACAGCAATGCAGACGTAACCTAAAATCAATGGCAGATGTTAGGCAGTAGTACTTGGAAGATCATTAATTATGGAATTAACTGCATCTTTAATCATCAGAGTACTTGACAATTTAAATAATCAGCAAGTAATCCACAATTAGTGTTGTTACATGCAGGTTATAACTGTGATTTGGGATATACATGCAGTACAGCTTACCTATGGTTTGAAACATATACAAATAACTACCTGGCGAAAAGAGAAGGGTACATTAAAAGAAATTAATTATTTTGTTCAAAGACTGTACTTCTAAAGAGTAGATTCTAAATAGAAACCCAACCTGAAAAGTATTAACAAGTTTGGGCAACTGGTGCTACAATAATAAATTACTGTTAATTATTAAATCTTTTGAACACTTTGCTTGTACATGTTCGCAATACACGGTTTAAACTGACTTCAGAAGTTGGATTAAAATTCCCTCCATACTAAATGATCTGATTTGCAGTCAGCTACCATTAGTGGGAGTTATTTTGCCTACGTATTTCAACAGCAAAACAGACACAGCACACTGTGTTTCTAAAAATATTGAATTGTATAAATCTTATAACTCTGAAACGTCATCATATATAATTTGTCCTCAGAGTTCTGTGGTACATTTTGCTTTCATTTGCATGTAGGCATCTTGTAGGTGTTCTGCTAATGGAATGGAATTATAAAACATTCACAGATATGGATGGCTACACAGATTATGTGATTTAAAACACAACAAAGACAATCCCACAATTACATTGCTTTGCCCCTTTCCCTATTTATGTCATGTCTTCTCTTGGAGATTACTCACCAGGAAACTACCAACCTTCATACAAGAAAAGTTAAAAAGGGCTCCATCATTCCTCAAAAATCTTCTTCGTGGGCTTTTCTTAATTATGTTCAATAAGGTTAGACAAACTCAGAAAATCACTGTAAGTTTTGTACATTTTGGAGGTTTGGTGAGGAACACATGGATTTGTGCCAGAGGATGTTGGAGTTTTGGACTCAAATGAATAACAGCTTAGGAAACAGATTTGGTACTATATCATACACCCATCAGAGGAGTCCTGTGCCTTCCCCACTATTCATGCAGTCACCTGAGCTGTCACCTAACTCGGAGCCATATTCTCACAAGATCCACGTACACCCTCTCTCGTCTTCCTGCCCTTCTCCCAGCTGCTTGCAGCTAACTTCCTGCCTTCCCCCACAACAAACTCTGTGAAGAAGAAAAAGATGAAAACTGATGAAAAGAGTTCAGAAACAATGAAAAATTGCAAATGTCAGCACTCAAGTGAGGAAATTGCATCACAGATCTCTGAGAGGATGGAGGCAACCAAAAACGGAGACAATTAACTGTAAGCTCTTAAAATGGTGACAGCACTTCCTCGAGAATAAATGAGCTTATTTACAATAAAACCAGTGAAGTTACAGTATTTAACAGTGATTCCCTGCACCGCCATGGATATTAACATAGCATAAGATGTTTTGGCACATCAGCTAAATTGCAGTACCTAACTAGGTATTATTTCAGATTATATGCAGCAAATGCAAAGAAAATGACTTCGTGTACTCCACAGTGAAAGAAAGATTATGCAAAAATTTCAACATTTCCAGCAGCAAGGAGAGCACATGGAATCCATTACAAACAGGCTCAGGCATCTATTATACATCAGCTGATGCATGGTAGTCTGCTAAACTGCAGTACCCCATCCAAGAATGTAAGGGTTCACCTACGAATAATGGTGAACAGTCCAGACAGCAGGTCTTGAGGAGAAAGAGGATGGGAAAGGTTATCCCTCTGTTTCTATGGCCAAATACCATATTACTCAGACATCAGTTAGATGTATCATATTGTCAGAAATCTGACACAGACTATTATTAATAACATTAGTAATAACATTTGAAACTGTCAGAGGTTGCACGTATTTTTATGAACATGTTAATTTACCTTAAAATTAACAGTCAGAGTCAAGGCTTCTCCTATTAAAATTCCCCTGTCTACATCAGCCTTTTGATTCAGAGCTAGAGTGAGACTTTGAAGAGACCCTCTTCTTTACTGACTGCTGATTCCACAGCAGTTCTGCTGCATAAAAACCAGACTCCTTTCAGAAGACAGGAAACTGGAAGCTCCTCTACTAATTCACTGTACAGATGGGGACATTATAGACTTGGGCATAAGTGACACAGTCACACATTTACTCAGTATTCAGTACTCCTGAACCACCCACCACGTTCCCAAAACCTTCCAGTAAATTCCACATTATAAACCACTGAGTTATATTCAATGTCAGCCACAAAATTGTCTGTGGATGATATACTTGCAGATGCTCTATCCTCTTTTCCCACCATCCACTGAGGCTAACAACACAGGCTGGTCCTCATTATTTCAGTCAAGATAGAAAGGCTTTTTGGCAGCACTGAAAAGCGTTCTCAACACTGGCATCAAATTGGTAACATGAGGTCTTGATGTAAGGTCAGAGAACCATGGGAGTGTCCTAAGTTAGAAGGGACACTCAAAGATTATGGATACCAACTCCCTGCTCCTCACAGGAGTACCTGAAACCAAACCATATGACAGAGAGCATCACCTAAACACTCCTTGAACTCTGACAGGCAACAAAATACACGCTGCCCTTTCACCCTGAGAGATGTATGACTAAACCAAGCTTGGACTTTGTGATCAAGATATAGCCTCATGCTCCAGAGAGTCAGGTAGCACACAGCTTCTCCCACATGGCTAAAGTGAACCTCAGCTCTGCTAATATGCCTGCCCTCCTGGAAAAGGCACCAGTATTGCCTCATTGAGCCCTCAGACAATTACAAAAGATTCACATCATAAAGTTTGCTGAGATGTCCATAAGCTTACCCTGAATCCTCTCCAGGAAGCCCTGACAATGCAGTTGCAGCAATTCCTAGGAACCTTGGGCAGAACACTGGATGCAAACGTGGACCCTGTGAATACCAGCTATCTAACCTAGGAACACGCCAGCAGAGGCAAGAGGAAATGAATGAGTATGCTCTTTCATGTCTGCAAGTACTGCATCCACTGCCAGGCATCCCACATTCCAAGAATAAAATGTTCCTGGCACACCAAACTCATCTTCTGGAGAAGGACTTTCTGTTTCATTGTGGGTGAAACAACCACAGAAGAAAAGACTCCAGAAAGTTCTTCAGCATTTTCTTTTCCTTAAAAGAAAAAGGGTTCAAAAGGGACAGATTGAGTTCACTTGAGACATCCTCACAGATCAGATGCTGCAGCCACAGAAAGGAGTCCACTGTAGCCTCCCAGAGTACCTGCAGTAGATATTGCCAAACTCATCATGAGAATATGATGGGGCAACGAATACCAGGTTACCTGAAACAGCAAATGCAGGAACAGAAAAAAGACTGCCACATGTGACACTGGTAACTGGGGCATTGCTGTAGGAATGAGGGTGTCCCACTCTGGAACAGCATGGTAGAAGAGCAACATTATACCTCCTAGGGAGGTCTGCAGTCAAGGAACCCCCATCTTTGGGATGGCTTTTCTTCAGAATTCTTCAAACCATAAATGTGGTGACACTATTCAGTACAGGGGAACAAATAAAATACAATTCAAACTTTCCAAACTTCAGGTGAAGAGGGAGGAGCTTCAGTAACATCTCTATGCTACTGGTCTGCTCTTATTAAACTAAGTTATTTTTTTGTGGAGACATAGACTGTATTTTCACAGGATGGAGAAAAAACATTGAACTACTATAGAACAGCAAGTAACTGTAAAATCTGTAAACCTTCCTACAGAAAAGCAGCACCCTAAGGGACTGTCAAGTGAAATTTCCCCTGAATCTTTAGGATACAATCAGAATCCCATTCCTATGACAGCTACTATTATATTTATGTTTACTACAGGACAGAACAAACGGATATTGCATTCAGAGTGAAGACCTGAACTGAGGATTCAAAGGATTCTGCTGGTTCTAAAGCAACAAGTACTGTGATCTAAATCCAACTTGAAGACTGTACTATAATAAAATCTATTGGCATTCAATTCTAGCATCCCTAATGAACTGAAAGAACAAGTGAATTTATTACAGAGAAATAGAGTTAATTGACTGAAATCAATGGCAAAATTTCTAAATTTTTTTCAACATAATTAGTTCATCCACATTTAGAGCATGTGTGCATTTCATACACTTCTATAAATATATGTAAACATATAAACACAGCCATATGTATGTAAAAACATTTAGCGTCACGTACAAAAATGTAATTAAGATGAAGATCAACAAGACATACTGAAAGGTATTTTGATTTAAAGTTAAAATGATGATTAAGAACCAGATGGCTATTATGAGAAACAAAATTTCATAAAAAGTAAAACATACCTGATAAAAATTGGGCCAGAAAGTACTAATTGCCAGTTCTGCTCTGTTCCAAGTAGCAGTGATAGATGTGTTCCAGACTGGGTTACCAACAGGACCATCATTAACCTTCACATACACATTCAAAGTGCCAGGGCTAGCTCCACTCTTGCTTGAAACATAATAGTGAAAATCAATACAATGTGTATCATTTTCTTTCAGGTGGGGCATCAGGAGGTGAGCTTTCTGTCCCGCAAATCTGCCAGAGGTGTTCACCAACATGAAAGAACCTGCAAAAACAAAGTGACTGATTCAATTTCTTCCTTATTTTTCTGTTCCTAATATGGTAATGTCTGTAACTAAAGCATAATAAGAAATAATAATAATTTAACCATTTTTCTTTGCTTCAACTAACGTAAGTGTAATTTGTATTTGGTAGGTACTTAATCTCAAATTACTTCTGCAGAATCTCAAAATTCTTTTGTAAAGTTAGTAAATAGTACTATCTTTATTCTACAGGTGGGGAAGGAAAAAGACAAAAGAAACCCCAAACACTGAAGCAATCTCCACTGCGATAAATCTACAGATGGTAGTGCAGAATCAACTGTAGTTCTCAACTGTCTGAGTGCTTCTGTATGCAAAGTCTCTGCTGGGTTTGCCTGGCAAGGCTGTGGTCGTGGGGGAGCTACAGGAGTGGCTTCTTGTGAGGAGCTTCCCCCCATGTCCTACAGAGCCAGTGCCAGTTGGCTCCAAGACAGCCCCACTGCTGGCCGAGGCTGAGCCCATCAGTGACGGTGGCAGCGCCTCCGGGATAATGTAATTAGAAAGGTGGGAAAAAAGAAAACTTCAGAATTGCAGCTGAAGAGAGGAGTGAGAGTATGTGAGAGAAACAGCCCTGCAGACACCAAGGTCAGTGAAGAAAGTGAAGCAGGAGGTGCTGCAGGCACTGGAGCAGAGATTCCCCTGAAGCCCAGGTGCAGACCATGGGGAGTCAGGCTGGTCCCTGCAGTTCTTGGAGTCTGTGGATGGAGCAGAGATCCACCTGCAGCCCATGGAGGGCCCCACACCAGATCAACCGGATGGCCAAAGGAGGTTGTGACTTTGTGGAAAGTCCACACTGGAGCAGGTCAACTGGCAGGACTTGTGTCCTGGTGTGGGACCCATGCTGGAGCAATCTGTGCCCGCAGGACTGCAACCTGTGGGAAGGGACTCCATGCCAGAGCAGGAGAAGATTGTGAGCAGTCCTCCTCCTGAGGAGGAAGGAGTGGCAGAGACAACGTGTGATGAACTGACCCAGTTCCTGTCCCTCTGCACTGCTGGGAGGGAGGAGAGAGAGAATCCAGGAGTGAAGTTGAGACCAGGATGAAGGGGAGTGCACTTGGTGTCCAGCCAGGGTCAATCCACCACAAGAGTTGCAATGAAATTTAAGAGAATTTTATGTGTTCAGATGGTTGGATGCAGTATGGGATGCAGACAGTCTAAAATGGTCTCAATTCCTTAGCCTTCCTCTAGCTAACCACAAGTTACCTACTTGACTAAGTGTGACAATTGTCTCCTGTCTTTAAAAGCTGACAAAAGCATGAACAAATGAAAATACAAGTAAACCAGTAAGCTTTACAGGTAAAAAAAGGGTGGGGGTGAATTTTATATTATGGTCACAACTTAAACCAGCAAATGACAAGAAATGTAAAAGTATTGAAATAAAGTTACATTCAAAAACTCTCACATGAACAGCTAGTCAATTTATACTCTATTTTTCAGTGCCTATTAATGTGTTTCATTGAAGTGTTCTTTCAAAATAATCATGTTGCAGAACTAAGGAATTTGAAAGACTGTACAGACGATGGAAAAATACAACATGATTTCTGAGACATTCATATTCTGGGTTGAACAAATGAAAAGGAAAGAATTCTATTAACAGATAACCTATGATATCATAGAAAGAAATAAAATTCAATATCTACTTTGGAAAGAAAACATATCCATAAAATGAAGGAGATAATTTAAACCCTGCATTTTTTGTAAGTCCAGAAATATGTTATAGTTCTAGTTCCCTGCTACAAATGCATAGCTAAGTGTTCTTATAAAAATGTAAGTACACATACTTGTAACAGTTATTAGAAAACAATTTTTAATATTTTTTTTTCTTACTTTGGTGGGTGACAATACTTTTTAATGAGATGCAAGTCATTTCTTGAAATGGAATGTTGGAGAACCTTTGACCAAACTGCATCTTTATGTTAAATAGGTTTAACTATTCAAAAATAATAGTTTTGCAGTTTAATTTAAATCATTTATCAAGTATAATTTCCTTCCTAGACAAGTTCATAAAATTGACAAAAATGGAACTTACTTATAATACAAAGTAATATAAATATTTTACTTCCTAAAAGGCATTACTACGTATTTAGTTCACAGTCTGTTTGTTACTATAACATATTGGGACAAATCCTTATTCATTAGTAACATAAACAGAAGTCATTGAATATGTTTTCTTTTCTTAAAGCAGGCAGGAAAGAACCTAATATTCTTTCCATCAATCAGTACATGCTCTGTCATTCAATTTATTTATTTACATTTAAAATACAGACCCCTTAAAATAGGTCTAATTTGCTAAGTTATAAGAACAATACTTAAAGCATTCATGAATTCGCTAAAAATTAACTGGCAAGCTTTTTTACATGGAAACTATCAATCAAACAAATGACAAGAAACCCCACAGCATACTTTCAGACATGAAAGGATGAGTTCGCCAGAATAGCTTATCATATACTGGAGCACATGAGAAATACATATAAAAAAATAACTGAACCTATACACTGGTATATCTACTAGGAAACTATCTCACAGGACAGAAGGATTCCACAAGAAACACGCAAAATTATACTCAACTGAGTACTCACTCCTAAGAAGAAATAGCAAGTGCACATCTTACTATAAATGCACTCATTTTATTACACTCATTTAATTTCCCTAAATGTACTTCCATGTGTAAACACATGGATGATGATACTTTCCTCAGTCAAAAAGTTTAAGTGGGATTTACTTGGGTTTAGTCTTTAAGGCTATGTTTAGGCACTACATGCAATGTAGTAAAACCTAATGGTGCTCATCATTGATTAAATTCAGGCTTCTTTAGTCCACAATCTTGCTGAATCACCTGTATTTCATCATTTTAGCAAAGCAGTTTAAATCAACAAAGCAGTGACTTTCCTAAAGTCACTGTTGTTTACAATTCCTCACCGAAAAATGGTTTAGCAGTAATTCAGCAAATATTTGGTTCATGTAAATATTAATTCTAAGAAGATGCAATACTTGAAAAAAGAAAATACAGATTTGCTCCAGAGTAACTGGGCAACTGAATATCCTGGTAATTCTCATTAGTATAAATGGAAATTTTGTGAAATACTGGACACAAAAAGATACTTAAAAGATAGAGTGACAGAGGAACTGAAACAAGTAATGTTTAAAAAAGAAAATCTGACAACTGGAAAAGCAATATACTGTCCTACAAAAAATGATAGGAATGGCACAAGAGAGATTTTCCAGTCACTTCTGCAAGTTTTCACCATGTCACTTCACCTTGTTAAGAGACACTTTTTATATTGGGAATGTCAAACGCAATGAAATTGAACGCAGGATCATTTTTCATGCATGAAAGAAAATGTGACTAGTGAACAAAGAAAGTTACTTTGTTGATTTTTCACCAGTCTTATACATTGGTTGAGGACAAATTATTAGTCTTCCTAATAAACTTTTTTAAAAAGTACTGGTATTTAACTTATTCAGGCATCACTACTGGCTGATTTTGACTCTCAGTAATTGAAAAATGTGCTAAATGATGGAGAGCAAAAAGTCTGATTTTAAGAACAGATAGTCTATGTATTACTTGATTAACAAAATACGCTTCACATGCAGAAAGGTGCCAAAAATGCTGTGAACAGGCAGTTCATAGAATCATAGAAAGGCTTGGATTGGAAAGTACCTACAAAAGGTTAACTTTTATTAGAAAAACCACGTTCTCTAACTGCCAGCCAAGCCTACAGCCATCACTCACAAGGGGTTGTGACTACTCTGAGTGCCCAAGACTAAGCGTGGGAGTGTTCAAGATACTGGAATTGCTGAGCAAGAGCAGATGAACTGTAAGGCTCAAGCATAATACGTACCACTTTCAGACAAGGCAAACTCAATACACATATTCTTCTATTTATTGTATTTCATAAACATGTGCAGACCACCTCAGAAGCACTGCAGAAAGCAGAAGACCCGAATTTAACAACCCACCTTTCACTTTAACTCCCAAAGCTTCCAAACAAAATGGGTTTTGTCTTTAGTATTTTTTCATAGTAATATTTACTAATATTACAGAAAAAGGAAAATACATCTTCAGGTAACACTTGAAAGTTACGGGGCTGCTATAATTTGAGAAAACTCTCAAAGCATGACTAGCACTACCTAAAGAAGCCGGAACTTTCATTCAAATGCTCCACTTCCAGACATCACCCAGACAGTATGTGCACACAAACATCAGAGCTGCTTGCACCCCTGAACTGGCATAATGAGGTGTCCCAAAATACACCAGCTGAGAGTCTTCCCTTCAGTGCCTCAGCTAACATCCATCAGTTCTGCTCTTTAACTTACAAAGCATTATTGTCTCCAGGTGAATTTTAAGTCTTCTTTTGAGCAATATTTACTCATATTAAATTAAACACGGTACTTTTAATCATTATTTATTACCCATCTTAAAAACATCATTAATCTCAACTTTCAAGCTGTTTATCTTCCAAATTTGCAACTATTCAAATTCTCGAAAAAATCCATTAAAAATCCATCATAAGTCCTGTGTATTTTTTTAGAAGATCAATTCACTTCTAACCATAATGCCATCTTCGTTTTAGCAGAACAATTAATAAGACTAATAAGCCTTATAATTCTTCCACTAAATTCAATTCTTAAAATTCTTCCTCATCTCATATGCATAGACACATCTCCCATTATTTTGTTAGAAATTGCTTTGATCAAGCTTGAACATGAAATCACGTACTTCTGAATCCTGTGTCTTTTGCAGCCCCTTTTCCAATAGCCAGTAATATAAAAAACCCCTGCTTTCTGATGAATGCTGTGTGTTTTTTCAAGCCTTTTCAATATTTAATGATTTTGACTACTCAACCTCTAATTTGTTTTTCTGTTTTCTTCATGACTATTCTATGTTTTCAAACACTGTACTGACACTTGGAAGGCTTCTTACATAACTTATATTACCTCTTTGCGAAAAAGCAAGCAGTGATAATAGGGCCATACAAAGTTCACAAGCTATTAGAGAAAACAATGCATGTGCAGAAATTCTGAGAGAGTTGTCTCAAGTTTCAAATTAAACTTCTGAAGTAATCACTGCATTTTAGGAAAAACAGAAATCAAAGTAAGGAAATACTTCAGGACAGGCAGACCCAGACTTGAAGAGGCTTTTAAAACCCAAAACTTTCCAGCATTATCTCCCCGGGTCTAGAACAGGCAAATTCTGGTTGAGTACTCTAAAGCAGGGAATAGGTATATATTTGAAACAGTTAACTGAAATGAATTTAAAGTAGTTAGAGGACAATGTTTGGATCTTTCCAAAGTCCTAGTATCATGGAATTGTTTAGGTTGGAAAAAGAATGGAATATTGTCGATATGGAACAAAGTTAATGCTGGGTTTGTATAAAAACTTCTGAAGGGCAGGGAAAGGGGATCACATCTGAATTGTAGTTCCACTCATCAACACAACTGGAAAGTTTTCTATTTGTTTAGTTGTTTATTTGTTTGTAACAGGAAACCTGACTTGCCTGAACATAAAGTAAATGCATCTACAAGGTAATTCTCCCACTGTTTGATAAGGAAGGTCAGGTCTGGTGTGGACTACAAAATCTCCAAGGAATTGTGCTACTCCTCTTGTTCCTGATGCAGCCCAGGCCTGAGGCAGTAAAGCAGTACCACCACAGGTAGAAGGTTTCCTTACCACCCCCAGTCACTCAGAAAACCCACATTGGCCAAAGTGTACAACTACCTGGGAAAGTTTTTCACTTTTAAAGGAACCATGCTCAGTCTGGGCTTCAAAGAGGGAAGTTTGATGCAGGGCAACATTCTCATTTCATTTCTGCCATCCCACATTTGGCCTATCCCAATATGCTCTGCAGCTCCACCAGTATCTTTTACAGCCAGTGAGAATGGTGCTACAAACTGCTAAAACTGAGAACTGATTTATAAAACACACTCATGACAGAAAGCTTCCCCAACAAGGTATGCAAAGTTTTCTTCCAATTCTCTCAAGAGTCCTCATGATGCAGTCAGCTGGATTTCTCTAAAGGTGACCTAATATATTTCACCAGCTATAACATTTTTTAACTTTTATGCTATGACTGGATTTCAAACATGCCAGAGCTTTGAGACAGATCTGTCTGCACCTTTTCTTTAAAGTGAACACACCAAAAAATACCAAAAGGGCTTGAAAGAAATGATGTTTTATTAGAACATAAACTTGAAAAACTGTCTTCTGTCTGAAAACCCAGATTCTTTTGAGAGAAAGAGGTAAAATACAGCCATTTGAAAACATACACCTTTTCTGCCCAACTATCTCTTTGCAACAAGGGCCCTTTTCCTCCAGACCTGCCTTGCACACTAGCAGTCTTCAATAGCCTTTATGGATTCAACAAAATCTACTTGTTCTCCTGTGGGTCAACAGAAGAATCTTCCTTCTTCTCATCATGCCTGGCCTAGTTTTGTGCTTCTTCCCCATTACTCTTCCTCAGTGCAAGCTCTCCAGTCAGCACATCTGTTACTGCCTATCCTAATGTTCCCTGGAAAAGCTTCTCCCTTCTCTTCTCAAAGAAGAAATCCTTTTCTCCCCTTCTGAGAACTTCCCCTAACCAAAGAGCATGCAGTTACCAACCATGGACTTTACCACAGCACATAACATGCATACAAAAAGTTGATTTTAAGACACCTAGAACCACTCCTTGTCACACACAGACTGACAATATGTGCATGAAGAATTTTTTGCATGTCCCTTCTGTTTTCAAGGAAATGAGACCAAGTTTCCAACGTCACAAACAGAATAGAACTTGTTCAGCACAAAAGCTCTCTCCCTGCCTCAGAGGCTACATTCACAGATGTTTCCTTGCCTTGTTTGTTCCTAATAGGGCACAGCTCCTCTGGCTGATTGTTTAGCCTGTGTACCTGCAATAAGATTGGAAGAGGTCTGCTAGACACATCTGCTGGATCTACCCTGAACAAAAGTAAGGGAAGTCAAAATACAGGATGCGGTACATAAAGGATTAAAGGGTAAGGATAGAAATAGTAACAATCAACATTGTAACAGACAAAGGGGTCTTGCTAAAAAGAAAAGTGAACCCCTGAGTGCACAGTTGAAGGAGACTGCAAGTATTGTTGAAACTACAGCAGCTAAAGATGTAAGACTTCTGTGAAGTCCTTAACACAGTAAGTGAACTGATTAGAGCAGCATAAGAGAACACATCGAGTGTATTAAAACCTGAATAAGTGAAGCAACTGTTAATGAAGAAATCCCAGTAAACATGGATGAGGTTCTGCTAGAGGGATTTTTTGTATCACTGTTACACTAGGTGCTGTTTAACTTTCTTAACAAGGATGTAAGAACAGATGTAAACCTGTTTCTGGCAACAGATGTAAACCTGTTTCTGGGAAAAGATGTAAACCTGTTTCTGGGAAAAAATGAAATTATACAAACACTGGCAAAAAACTCACAAAGCATCTGAGTAGCCAAATCTAGGCTACTCTCAGGAACCAGGGTGAGTCTTCATCTCCCTGCCTGACAGACACCGGGCTGCTACAGTTCCATGTCCCCAGATCCAGCTGGTGGTGTTCCCAACACTGGCAGACAGACATACAATGAAAGAGAGAGAGATTGCCTGACAGATCAAATACAGACAGAAAAACAGTGCCTTTATCAGCATGCCTGTGAACACACTGAGCACTCACACATAAAGCACTGACAGCTCTACCTTTTTCCTCCTCTCCAGCCCAGGGGAATCTCACTCTGCAAGAGGAACCCACACTCTCCAGGCACAGGCACAGGACCCCCCACACACCCAAATGTCCCACAGCAGCTCCAGGCACTCAAATTTCTCTTCTCCCACTCTCTGGTTAGCTTGGTTTGAAGTTTATGAGCATTCACACACACTCTGAACATCTGAGTGCATCCATGGACAAGATGGTAGAAACTGGATTTAGGAAGAACACAGGACTGATTGCACTGATCAAGCACCAGGCAGAGTCTCACCAGCATACGGAGTGGTCAGATACATACACAAGATGAGACTCTTTTATCCCTTTATCCCTTTATTTCTCCCATGCTTGCTCCTTCCCAACCCAACTTGACTCCTGCCTTTGCTCCCCACATTAACAGCTGCACATGCAGTGAGAGCAGCACAGAAAACGGCAAGCTGTGTTTTCCAATGAGTCGCTTACCCTATCAACTTGCATTTTATTATAACTTGGCATTCAAAGCATGAGACAGTTGTTCTGTCACAGAAGATAAGTATCTGTAAAACTAACCAGCACATGCTAGCAATTACTGCTGCTGCCCAGAAAGTCTCCCTTCTTTTCTAAGCACATTCTCTTTGCTGTACCATCAATAACATTAGTCATTATTTTTGTAAACCATTCAACCATGCAATTCAGCATTTAAGAAACAATACCCAGGAGATAAGCAGGAATCAGCTTTAATATGTTCCAGGGGAGCTCCTGGGGTAAACCAGTTACTTTTCAGATAAAAGCTTTGGGGAAGTAAATGAAGAAAGGCCAGGGACAGGTGGAACATGGCTTGATCCTGCACGTTACTCTTATCCGAAAACAACCATCTCCAAGAACAGGGTTAAGTGCTACTAGTGCTCTTCTCCCTTCCCAGTGACAGGCTGAAAGGTTTGTTAAACACAGAGGTTAATATAAAAAGCTTCTGAAGGCCTGACGACAGTGAGCTTTACAACTTTTACAGAAATACAATTTTCTTTCAGCTTTAGGTTGCTAGGTTAATGTTTGGCTAACGATCATGCCTATGTATACTCTTCCAAATTCTAGATCATCCAAGCAATAAGTTACTTTTCATTTAAAAGCTGTCATTGTACTTTCTTCACAAAGCATTTTCTGGAAACCCTTCTGCCTCCTAGCTGATTGCTAATTTCCTAACTACTGATAAAAACCAATTGTCATCATAATACTATCAGGTGTGTAAACTGCTACTAAGTTGTTGCACCGATTAGTATCTGCAGTAACACACCACATGCAAATGACATGCATCTTTTGAATTTCACTCAAATGTCTGACAGTTTTTCACAGATCTGTAAGGCAGAAAACAAAAACTACTATACTGCTTATGGCATTAAATCCCACAACAGTAGAGAGCCTTCTGAAATCTTGCTTGACGTATCAGTAATTTTAGAAGCATATTAGCCTCAAGGGCTTTTCTGTTACTGAAGTAATTTACTTCTGGTTTCATGAGTGTGAATAAAGATAACTCACAAGAAATCTACCTTATCTATTCAAAAGAGTAGGTTAAACATTGCATTGTCATCTACCATAGATCCGTGGAGTTGTTTTGCTTTTATTCTACCCTCCTCTTTGGAATCAAAGCAACCATCTTTGTCTCATCTGTTCAATACACTCATCTGACAACTCCCTTAACATGGGCCATGTGTCGCTTCAATTCTTTTACTTCCACATAAAAAACCTTGCTCAGAAATTAGAAGCTCACCAGTATAATTACAATTAGAGTGGCTTCCCTAAAACATACTTTTATGCTCTGTTTTTCTAAATTGAATCACTCATTGAGACTCCAAACCACAAGTAGTGGGCTTTCTTCCCCAGTTAAACTACAAATTACTTCAGATTAGTATTCACAGCATTTTTCTTCCACAGAAACACTTCAGAGACCTTAGACAAGACTTGCTGAGTAAAATTTTAAGCACATCAGGGCCTGTGTTTCACTGATGAGCAACAGGATGGCTCAGGACCTTTACTCTTGAGCTCATGTCCCACAGGAAATCATTGTTATACCAGCACAAAGGCACACATGCAACCCATGGCAACTACAGGACAGTTTAAGCCTTAATGGATCAGCTACTGCACTTTCTGCAGGCAAAGTTAAACACTTTAGTCAACCTATATTGTCCCAGTATGAGCTTTAAAACTGATGGAATAGCATATCCAGTTGGAGCTATTACTTCCATCTTAAAGAAATCACTAACCAAACAGAAAAACCCCACCACCATGAACTCAGTCTGCTTTTAAAATGAAATTTAACACTAGTGTACACCAAGATTTATACATGCCTGTGTATGCATTTATCAGCTTGCAATATTGCCTTAGTTGGACTTTGTACAGGAATTAGAGACCCATTACACCTCCATTTCTCAATTTCTTTCTTTTTTTATTTTTAAATGCACTTATACGTTTGCCACAAAAGCAGCTGACAGCATTTTCTACAAATTGCTGTATAAAGCTGTATTTCACTTAGGTTTTCTCCTCTTAGGCATCCTGTTACACTTGGCAATGACAAAGAGAAAAATGACACATCTTAGGAATTCAGATTTTTTTTTCCTACCTGATATCCAAATTCTAAAGCAAGTAAAAAATACAGAGGTATTTGTTATCCAAGCTCTAAGTTATATGAAAGGGTTTCACTACATGACAACTTAAAAAAAAATTAAAGCATAAAGATTGTCTTTCCTTAAAGAATATATTAAACTATTCATTCAACATAATATCAGCCCTAAAATAAAACTCTTTTTGCAAAAAAACACCTTCTTGGCAGGAAGAAAAAATACTTATTGTTGGCTATTTTATTCTTGACATGGTAACCACTACAGTACAATCTATCTTTAAAGGCTCTTATCTAGAAGAGATTACGTCACAAACTACATCACAAAGAATGAATACTGTGCAGTTTGCCAATTTATCTGTGTTTATTCACACAATAATTTCCTTCACTGTGGCAACCGGCAGACTTCCCAAAGCCATCTGCACACTGATAAAATGGGAATTTCGCTTCTCATTCTTTTAAAGAGACTTTTTCCAAGCCCCAGATGGAGTTGGTTTTAAGTCTTGTACTACTACAGCTATTTTCTATGTCCTAGTTAGTCTCCAATTGTATCCACCTTAAATATAGCAGAAAACACCCCTAAATCATTTAACTGGTGTACAGAATAGTTAACATATTTAACAAGTGAACTTCATGTTGGGCTATTTTCCTGTGCAATCCCATGGAGGATACAGCTTAATGTACTTATTTTCAAGTTCTAGTCTGCTAGAGATGCATTAAAGATATTGATTTGGGCCTGATTCATCACTGAAATAAGCATTCCAGTTTCCATGACTCACAATCCCAGGAACTGAGATTGTCATTCAAGAGAACAACAGAATCAGGGTGCTTTTTCTCAAAAAGGGAAAGCATAAGACTCTAATTAACACAAGGGCTTAACGATGTGCTTAAGTATCATTCAGGAAAGCACTTAGATACTTAATTTGTCTTCAATAGGATTAAAAATTCAGAAGGTACATGCATAATACTGCTGCAGGATGCTTTCCGGAGTTCTGAGATCCTGCTATTGCAGGAATCTGACATTTCACAGTTTTATTAAAAATTGCTAATTGAAATGCCATTGTATTAAAGCCACACCATTTTCAAAAATTAAATTTTATACTAAAGGTGCCTGGTGGTGTCCAAAAAAATTTAAGGATTTGTAGCACTGCTCAAGCAAAAAAAGTTTGGACAACACAAACTCTTGGTTTTTAGCCCAGAATTTAATCCAGAAGTTAAATATTCAGGCACGTGAGTGATTTTAAAAGGGAAAGAAAGATAAGTAAGTGTTTTCACTACTGTGAAAGGGGAATGTGTGTTTACATGTATTTAAAATAGGCTGCAGAATAAAGAACAATCAAACAGAAACCAAACTAAAAGAAAACAAATGCTTTGCACTTTTCTTCTTTGTTGACTTCCTCTTACCTTTAAAATCTTCCAGGCCAAAACCTGGACAGAATGGGAGAATCCCCTGGATTTAAAGGTATAACAGTAAAACTCAAACTAGGGAACTCAATTTTTTTTTTTTTTCTATCACCCTACTCTTTCTTGCAGTACTTTTGACTTGGCTTCCTCGTGACCCATTATGCTGCCCATGGAGACATGCCACTCCCCACTGAAGCTTTCAGGGGTGTCTCCCATGAAGACTCAGGCTACAGTTTGCAGCCACTGCTCTGTCCCTTCCCTGTGGTGGCTGCCCCTGCCAAGCTGTGCCTGGGAGGACAGAGGAGACTCCCAACAGGGCCATATTCCCCAAGAGAGCAGGGTGGGCAGCCAGGAGCCCAAGGCAGGTGCAAACAACACCTGCCAAAGGCAAACAGGGAGCAGAGGGGACAGATCCTTACCCTCAGGCTGGCAGGGAAGGAAATGGGACATGGGCCATGTCAGAGGGCCCTCAGCCAACAGCTAAGACTGGGAAAGACTGTCACATTACACATGGTGCATTCACTGCTATCCTTCCCCACTCCCAGGATGTTATACATATTCTGCTAATTCTTTTTTGTTGTTGTTGTTATTTAAATCCCCATTTCAACTGTTTTTTTTTCCAGTATGAGGGGCATGGAGCACCCCTTACCAGCCCAGTGCCACAGGAAGACATCCCAGCTGCGATGGTCCTGCAGCAGGGAGCTGAAGGCTGACCATGGCACAGCCAGGAAGGTTTTGCCACGAACACATAAGCCTTAATGCTCCCACCTGTCACTCATTATTAACTTGTTCTACATCAACAGCTTCTTATTCCTGGCCCCCTGACACTAAGAGCAAGTTGCTGCGTACAAGCAGGCAGCCTTAAGCTGAGCCTTGTATCAAGGTAACCATGAAAACGAGCAGTGTACAATAGCTCAGGTGCATGTCAAACCACTCACACAGCAATGTTCCTGTATTTAAAACATTTAATGAAAAACACAGCTTCCAAACTGACATATTTACTGTGTCTGACTGTAGTTAAAGTCTCGATTCCATTAAACTTCCGTTTCTTGTCTGCAAACAAGAACCCTTATAAATGTCTTTTCTGAAGTACTACAGACCTTTAATTGTCATTATGTTCAAAGCCTGTTTCATAAAAACAAATAAGCTATACTCCAACAGCATTTTATTGGACAAAAATTCTATTATAAAACATTATCATAATGAAACAGATTACATTGAAATATTTAAGGAAAATGAAAATTTTACAGTGAGTAACTGCTAGACTGAATTATCCTTTACAGTACAAAAAATACTTTGTTTCATTTAGACTAAAACTTTTTGTCAAAAACAGAAATGCAAACCTTAGTGACATAAATTCATATTTAGGCAAGCAACTTGGCTTTACTTGAGACAACGTAGCATTTATTTTCTCTCACCTCACTTGTTGCCTTTTTATTTTGCCTATAATTATGTAATCTAACGTTATTTTGGTTTGGTTTACCCAACTAAACTTGCAGTTCATTCTCCTGGAGTTTTTGCTGTGATCCTTTGAAGCCTGGCTACCTTAATTCTGTGAACATTTTCAAATGTTTTATTGGTGAAGTTTCAACTAAATGTACCAAATGTTAAAGACTTATCTGCAATCAGCTCAGGAATAATTCGCCACGGAAATCATATCAGTGGCAGAAATGAACATATTCAAACTAAAAACTTCACTTCTAAATGGGTATTTTTTCAATCAGCTATGATTACAAGCAATACCTCCAACTCTAATACTTAGTCAAGACAAAAATAATATAGCCCCCATTCTTCAGTGTCATTTGTGTGTCTTAGACAGTACTTTGTATATAGAAGCACAAAGACTCCAAGCTATATATTCAAACCGAAATGGAGATCAAATTGAAAAAACAGACTAAAATAAGAATAGAAAAAACAATAATTTTAAAAGATGGCAGATATGGTACTGTAAATACATTTAAAGTTACTTTACTTTGGAAGTTGACTTGTTTTGAAATAGAAGTCCATTCTTCCAACTCCCTGAAGAGTCCTAAGTCCCTTTGTCTTGGGGTGACTTTATGCTGTTTTATCCCCTATCACTGCTCTATGCCCAGACATGATTCCTGAGCCTTTCTATGCCTTTAAAACTGGGTGCAAGAGACAGAGGAAAAAAAAACTGAGCGAACTTTTCAAAACAGTTTGTGCTTCAAGGACACAGAGATTAGCTGCTGCTGCTACTGAGGAGCGAAGGAAGCACCCTTTCCACTTCTCTCGGCTTTTCGGCTCTGTTTCTCCGGAGAGAGAGAGACGGAGAGTTAAGATTCGTTCTGGGACTTCAGCTTTTCCCTTCTTCTCTTCTGGACTTGTTCAGAACATCAGAACACCAGAACACACTGGGAAAATTTCCACCTTAGGCCCGGAGGGGGCCCACGCTGACCCAGCTCCGAGGAGGAGGAGAGAGACCACACCCACAGAAGGACTCTAAAATCTGTCAGGTTTTCTCTCCACAGCAAGAGGTTTTATTATTTAGCATTATTATTCTTTTCCTGTGTGTTTGTTAAAGAAATAGTTTTTTTCCTTCACTTTCCTCTGAGGAAAATATTATTTTTTCCCAAACCTGATGGGGGAGGGGCTGCTGTAACCTGCCTTCCTTTGAGGAGACGTTCCTTTTGGACGTTTCCCTCAATTTGGCCCAAACCAGCACATCCTTCTTCAGAAAAGGTAGAAAATAAACTATAAACAAAACCACCCCTTAGAAAACTCCCACTCTGAAGCACACTGAAAAGCCCAGATCCTGAGGCAAAATGGATTGTTAGCTGAGTTTGCTGTGTTAACCTGAACACTGAGCACCGCTTGCTTGCTCACTCTGTCTTTATTACACTTGTCATATTCTTCTATTCCTTCTTATCATCTGCTGTACACAGAAGGAAAGTCAAGAATAGTCTACTGGAAAGTGAATGCACACTTAGCTAGCAGATGTCAGCATCTATTTCACATGTTGCACAATTATGGATCTCTAAGTTCAGAGACTGAGGTTCAAAAACACACTGAAGACATTGGAAGAAAAATTCTTGTAAAGGTATTTCTTTAAGTGTGGGGATATTTTAAACCAATATTCTGAAATGCCTGCTGAGACACAGAAATTACTATGTGGAGCACAATAAGTAGATATGTACTGAATGCTGTTTATGCACACAATGAATTACCTGTAATGCCCAGGAAGCTGAGCACCACTGTTTGTATTTTGTTTCAAGTTTATACTAACTTTTTTAACTAAAGAAGTCTGTTGAAAATGAATCTTCTTTTTAGACAGTTACATAAGCCTCTTGAGATACAGAGGGATTTTTTTCATCATTTGAAATGTACTTATTTGAAAAAGAAAAAAAAACATTTCAGTTAGGCAGCGCCATCACTCATTTCATAACACTCAAACTTGATTTTTTGTAGCGATTGTAACTCAACAGACACTGCAATAGATGAACAATTACTAGATAAATGCATCTAGGCTATTCCTACTCTTTGCTCATCATTTTTGATAAGGCCTGTCATGAGACAGAAGGCAAGACTCACTAAGCTTTAACAGAATCTAAGTTAATTTCCTGAAAGAATAATTTAAGGGAGATTTTTTATTAAACCCTAATTACTTCTACTTCATTATCGCTTCAGTAGGTGGATTGGTTGATATCATTATTGTAATGGAGGTCAGTGAGAATTAATCAGTCCAGTCTTACAAATATGCTGCTTCCTCTCATCTTTTTATAAGTCTGTCACCTTTTCATGTATTTCAGTAATAAAATTCAGAGAGGTCACACCAGGAAAGTGAAAAAGCAGTGACTGACAAGGGTCAATGGTAGATAAGCTCTTACTGCCTTTTTAAAATAAAAATTCCATCCAGAACTTCCTAGAGTTGTATGATCTGGCAATACTGCTAACATAAAATAATTAAACGTTCAACCTGCTTTGGCAGATGAGAAGAATGTGTTATGAGTATCTTGGTTTTGTCAGAAGTCAGGGGCAAAATTTCTGGAGTATATTCTGACAATGGCTAGTTCAGGAGAGACCTACAGCTTTGCAAGTCTAGCTCAAGCAAGCAGACAGGAATAATCTTGAACTTCTGTTTTTTCTAGAATGCTCTTTATTCCCCTGGCTGAATATTTTCAAGCAAGATTAATTGAAATGATTACAATTTATAAGCCTTTTTCACTGATCTAAAAATTTTTCCACTTGGTTAAAAAATTGCTGTCTTTATATCCTCTGAGTAAACTTTTCATCAACAGTAGTCCATAATAACTACTGTTATCCAATCCTTCAGAATAAAGAACAAAGGAGGAAACAAAGGACTAGGAAAAGAATAAAATTCTACAAAACCTAATTCATTTGAAAACTGGAGTTGCTGAAAAAAAAGTTTGTATGAAAATCTAGGATTCTTATGAGAGGATAGGTTGGTTTGGATTTGGTTTTTGTTTTATTTAGCGTAGCTAATTCCCGGTGTTGCTATTTTTAACAGCTACTGGCATTTATTCCACACTTGCAAAAACTAGTCTAAGATTCTCAGTGTATCTGTCTAATTCTTTCTTTAAATTTCTGAAGTTCCTTGTCCTGCCACATTCTACTTAGCTTCTTTGCTCCATCAGGGATGCCAACTTCATCAATCCCTTTGGTGTCCTCCTGATCATCTCCCTGCATACGTTCCTTCTGACTGAATATTCAACTACCCAACCTCCTTTCATTATGCAACTAAATCAGTTTGAAGGGGCATTCAATATATTAACAGACTAAAATATTAACAGACTAAAGAAGTTAATTGTTGAACCTTTCTGTTTCCTCTGCCTTGAATCCTCATTCTTCAATTTCTATTAATGGGGGATACAGCTATCATAATTTCTAAAACTATAGGTGCACCATGTACATAAGTATTTGTACTGTCTGGTTTGTCCCACGTGCCAGGAGTACTGCTGCATGGTAGAGGAAGCCTTTGAACTTCATTAGAAATAAGTAAAAATATAAAAATAGCATCAGATACCTGATCTAAACAAACAATCAGGGTCTTAAAGCTACAGAAGGCATTCACATCCCTACACCCCTCAGTTACCTATCTACCCATTATGCATCCTAAACTATGTGTGAAAAGCATTCTTTAGATGTACTGTTTTTAATTCTGCATTAAACAACAAAAATAGTATTTCATACCTTTAAAATCTCAAATGATTTTCTAGCAGATAGAAAAACAGTGATTGAGGGAAAATATGAGCACTTCAGTTATTCTCTATAGCATTCTTTTTATTTCATGGCATCTAAAAAGATCTTTTTCTTCTTTTTTTTTAAGAGTGAAACACTAGTTCAGTCCATTAAAAAAATCTGAAAACACTGAAGATTTTCTGAGAAAAAGTGTTGCTTAAGGGTTTTCAAATGCCCATGAAAATCATTACCAGGAAATTACTTTTTAATCAAGAATGAGGAGGAAAGTAGAAAGTACTTTATTCCCTGTAACAACATAACACATGCTTAAATACTTAGAAACATTGTTTATACTTCAAGAGACAATGTATCTCCAGAAATAACGAAAACTCTCTAATACTTCGCTTATATCCACAGGGAGATTTCAGCTCTTATTTCCCCGTAGCTTACCTTTGCTTACAAATTTGTAGCATAAAACATGAAGTCATTATATTTTTTATGATTTTTCATCTGTCTAAGCTAGGACAGCAATTACAGACTTTTATTTTAGTTGTCTGAAGATAAGACGAAATGGATACTTAGTACTGTGATGACTTAACAATAACTCTGATGCTTCAGTAGCACAGATAAGTAGTATTTTAGGGTTGGATGTGTCATGAAAGCTCAGCTAATATAATAATAGAGCAATATAAACATCCACTATTTTTAAAATATTGTTGGCATTTTAACAGAAAATCCAGAGAAAATAATTTTGAACAGTCTACTTAAAGCTCTGTATTTATACAATTTTTCCTTATCCTTCTGCTTTGTTTTTCCACAGATTTTCACACAAACATGTTACAGATTTCAGTCTAAAAACAGCCAAATCCTAAGCGAGACGGGGATTCCCAAATCTTATAAACCATCCCCAAAGATGCTGATAAGCATTACTAGTGCCCATGTTCACCTGAATGGTGACTTGGTTTCTAAAATGAAAGCCTTGGAGATGGGAGACTAAGAAATTTCAATTGCCAAAGAAAATCTCTATCTCTTCAAAAGCAATCTTCAAAACAAATCTGCATTGCCTGATAATACTTAGAAATTTTTAAGAATATACTCAGAACTGCCGGCAAGTAATACCAGAATATTGTTGTTTATAAATTACTGCAGAGTAAAATTAATTGGGAGAGAAACTTTCACATTTGGACCACTCATACAATGTTCAGTCTCTGAGTAGAGGCTGAAGAGGTGTAGCTCAGGCTTTCTGAAACAAAATTCCCTAAAGAATAAAAAGGACTTGCACTAATATAGAGAGAAACTCCACCTGGAAGTTTAGTGGAGTGAGAAAGATAACTACACATTCTAAGCAACATCAACATCTGTCATCTCATGCAGGAATACATTCACTGCATATGGTGCTTTTCCTTGTAATCACCCAGTGCTGAGTGCAAACATCCATTACAATAAGTTTGTATTTCACCAATGCCTCTTTCAGTAAGGTTTTTTGTATTTCAGTGAAAATTTGAGGTTGCAGATTTAAGCCAGCATTGGTGTTTCGGAGAGGAAAGCAATATAGGCATCCTGTTAGGAATCATAAACCAGCTTAAGTACTTCCCATCTTTATTTCACATTCTGCCACTGATTCATTATCTCAAGTGAGTCACTTAACCTGCACAGGTCAATTAGATTGTCTGTAAATTATGCAGGACACCACACAGCCTCCTGGTTGTTATGAGGTGTTACTTGTTTCTGGAAAAAAACATTTGACATTCTTGGATAAATAACAGTGTAAATTTTATTACTGCCAGCTAATGAGAAATTAGCTTATGAGGGCAATGCTATGTGCTGTTCACAGTTATCTTGCATGATAAATGATTCTCCCCAATAGTCATCAGTAATCAATGTCACTTTTCTCAATCCCTACCCTGTTTTTCCTATTTACAAGCTTTCACACTACCATGCAAGAAGACAGGCATGAAACAAGGACAGTAACTGTCAGTTCACACAGAAATGTGGACATAGCATCCATGAACATGAGGTACAGAGTTCATTCTGTTCTGGAAAGTAAAACAAATAGTAACTTTTTAGTCATAGTTACTATGTCCTTAATTCACGTTCTTGTTTCCTAAAAAGTAGAAAGAAACTCCCTAAGTAGTACTGAGTCCAGATACTTAGCTTACAATGTACTATTATTTATTTGACAGGTACGTTGAAACCAAGCCCATTGAAGCTGTTTATACGTGTTTTACTCTTTCATTATTACTACCAGAAGCCAGATACAGAAAGACTGTTTACTACGAAGTAATAAGCAGTATTTGGCATTAGCAGGCATCAAAGATACCGAGGTCATCAACTTTCAGTAAGGGAATGCACTTTGATTGGTTGACTCACAGGAAACAGCTTGTTGCTGATGCCTTCTTCTGGGCTTTTTCCAGAAGCCCAGAACAGTCCAGAACAAGGCTTCCCATTGTTTTAATCAAAAGAGGAGTAAACTATTTTTCAGTTTTGCTAAACAAATAGAAAAAAAGATCATGCTGACAGAAGAAAGAAAAGGTTTTTTTCTCAGGAGACATTTCTTAAATGAATAATCTTCAATAACCTTTAACTTCCTAGGTACAAAATTTTATTGAAGTCAAATGCAATTGTTTTTTAGATGGGCAAAAACTGTGTGAACTATTATGGAGACCCCATCCCTTCTGTATCAGCCAGACATGCAGAAGCTAGTCTAGGAAGCATTTCAAGGCCTACCTCTGTAGCCAAAATTGTTCTTTAAGCCCTATAGATCCATATTGATATTGAAAGTGATTCACACATTTCTACTGTGCCTTCTTATTTCTTTCCTATGAGGCTACACAATAAACCAAACTAAGGACCCTACTGATTTTCTGTTTTCTCTGTTGTTGGGTTTGTTTTTCTTTACTGCTCAGGATGTGTGAGAAGGTGGTGTTGGACGCCCAAAGGCACTACCAGGCCCTACTGCCCCACCCTGTTCCCTGCCTCTGGATGTTGTTTCAGCTCAGTCCTGGGCCATCAGTCCCTGCCCCAGCAATGCTGGAGGTGTGCCTGTCTGAAGCTTTGTCTCTGGCCCCTTCTCCTTTGGCTCCTGCCCCAGGCCTCTAGCTGGACCCTGGACCTGAGACTTCCCCTTGGATCCCACTAGCATGACATTATTCTTGTTACTGGCTCTGCTGGCTGCATTTACATGCTGTGGAACTGTGCCCCATCTGTGAGGGCACTGCCAGGGGCAGCCCTTGCTGTGCTGCCTAACAGAGGAAGGAAGGTGTTGCTCGAGTTAATATAGCCAGGTGTGAAACTACCACCTAAAAACGAGGCTTCATCTTAGCTAATCCATAGGAAATAATTATAATGGCTGTATTTCCTCTCCAGTTGTACAAACCTTAGTAAAAAACAAAATACTAAGCAACACTGATATTTAACAAATCCTGTTTGTTATGTGAGATAGCACTTACTGAAACAAAGAGCTATTGCTTCAGGTCTTCTGCAAAAGCAGTTACAGCAAAGCTAAACATTTCCATCACATTTTAATGTTTGCAGTGTAACAGATAGAGGCACTTCATTAATTTCAGTGAGAAAACTTATGCAATAAATCTATCCCTACCCTGATATTGCTGATCTTTTATCTATCTTAGGAAAAAACATTATGGCCCTCACAGATCTCATGCTAGTGATAGACAAGGAAAACTGACAGGGATGAACTGATAGGGTCTACCTCCAACACAGAAAGTAACAGCAGTAGGACCTAACCATCACATTTCTTTCAAAAGATAATCTTCAAGTACAGGAAAATAGAAGGTGAATACTTAGCATAATTGTGAAAGGCTTCTAAAAGCAGGAGCTATTCCACTCCATTTCAAAATGAAGAAAGGTAGATTCATTTGACATAACCCAGA
Source organism: Gymnorhina tibicen (assembly GCA_013399875.1). Lineage (NCBI taxonomy): Eukaryota > Metazoa > Chordata > Aves > Passeriformes > Artamidae > Gymnorhina > Gymnorhina tibicen. The sequence continues at coordinate 1,982,095 of VXAZ01004522.1, forward strand.
AAGGCCTCATTTCAACTTTATATTACTTTAGTATAAAAAGAAACTACTGGAAAATACCCAAAAGAACTGGTCTGAGAGTTTTAGTATGCATTAGATTTAAATGTAACATACAGTCTTCCAACATCTTATTGGCTATTTCATTTCTGAAACATCCCCCACCTTCTAAATTCTGTTGCAGCAGCTACCAATTTTACTGACCACAGAGTAAGATTTACAGACCTGCTCTGCTCAGACCACAACATGATCTTTGTCTGCTTACATAGCACAGATTCTTCTGACTCCCATCACAAGACAAGAAGGGACAATATTTATTAATTGGATGGTGTCTTTAACCGGACTTCAGAGATAATTCTTGACGGACAGTACCTACCACAAGCCCATAAAATAAGTATGCACTACTCCTATTTTCTTATTTTCTAAGCACCCTTTTCCAGATGTTTATTGTATTTTCTCTTTCCCCCCAGCTGATCTTACTCAGTATGTTTACTCCCTTGTCTTCCTTCTGATCTAATTTCCTGCACTTAAAAACAGTTTTCAGTTTCCTGCATCCTTAAACAACGAAGTGTTGCTTTACAGTATGATGTAGCTAATGAAAAAAGGCTGAAACTCCAAGAAGAACATACCTTTGAGCACTGTCTCAACTAAAAACCATTTCAGTTCCTCTCTTTTATCTACTGAGAAATACTGCAAAATACAGAGGGGAACTGCAGGAACCTCAATTGTGGCAATACTAGGCTGGTTCTGATGTCAGCCTATTCCAGCAGTTAGTTGGGCCTGTGCCCAAAACAAAAGAAGCCTTGCGGAGATAGGGGCTACTGACCCTAAAGCAGGGTGGCCTGAGGCAGTCTGGAAGCCATGTTAGTCTTTTGCTGTCCTCCAGTAGTCCAAAAAAGTTTTATAGAAGCAGCAAAGCTAACACTCCCAGCTTAGGGACAAAGCACGCTACCAATGCAGCCATATGGACCACACAGCTTTACTGCCTTGAATTTTTTCCTTTAGCTATTTGTGTGGTAGCATTTAATAACTGTTCTATATTTAGTACACCAGTATTTAAATAATATGCTACTTTATTATACAACTGTTTGTATGAAAGTAGTTAATTTATTGTTTTAAAGGCTGGGTTTGGTTTACTGGAGTTTGGGGGGGTTTTATAGCTTTTTGGTTGTTTTTTTTTTTTTAAAGAAACCTAGTATTCCACTCTCACTGACCAGAAGTAACACATATGTTTGAAAAGTGCTGTTGTTTGAATACACAGATTATTAAGACATGTAGTGTCTTCATTGCAAAGAAACAAAAACCAACCAAACTAAAAATCATCCTCCCAGAGGAACTTAAATAAAATTGGAAGTGCATTCCACTTGAGACTCAAAGTTAAAATACAAACTATTTTGAACGGGAAAGTAAAACCGCATTTCTTTAATGTAACGGGGTTTTAAATATAATCCCCCAAATTAAGGTAACACAACTATACAGAACAAGCGACTTTCTTGTTCCTGAAAAAGAATGTGAAGGCAGAGGAATGAGCAGTAAGAGAGCAGGAGAGGAAAAAATAACACAGAAAAATCATTTTATCATGTTCTCTGCATAAAAGTTCATCATTATTTAGAATTACAAGCAACTTACACTCCCAAAGTACAGTGCAGCAAAATTCAGTTGTGAGCATTTGGATATATCTAGCATAGCATAACAAAGCAAGGTTCAGGTGAAGTCTGTGGCAGTAATGGACATCATAACTGGAATTCAGCTTCAGTCCCCCGTTGGACACAATGTTGGTTTCTTTAGTCATTACTAACAATTAACATCTTGTCTAAATTTTAAGTATGCTGTCCTTGTAACTTCCATAAGGAAGTGTTGTCTTATTATAATGAACCATTTCTACTAAAAAATAAATTAAAATTTACTTAGAAATTCCATTTCCAACAGTGAGATACGTCTCTTTTAAAAGACCATGAGAATATTTGAGTCAAAATACTTTTAGCTGAAAAATGAAAGAATGTACTGAACAAAGAAAAACAGTAACTAAAATTTTAATTAGCATGCTATAATTAACGTGTCATGTATAAAAAACAATAGAATTGTAGAAAGAATATCAGATGAGGTCAAAACTTGGTGTTATCTGCTATTTGCATTTAATTAGCAACCAAAAAACTGCAGAAAACTTTTATTAGTTTCTAAAAACATGCTTTCTCAAGATTTAATCTTAACATGGAAAGAAGCAGGTATTATGAAGCTTTGCACTAGGTACTGAAGTATTGAGGAATGCCTTGGAAAAAAGCAGTCTAATATTATTTATCTTGAATATAAGTAATGCATCTGTGCGTGCAGAAGCCAAGCAAAACTGAATCTCTTCATGTGTTCATTTCAAAGTAAAGGCAACTACCTTGCTCAGAATATCCTGTGGCTCAGCAGATGTATTGAAAATCATCAACGTGGTTATATCCAGTTGCTAGTCAGCCCTTCTGGAGTTGAAACACACGCAGCCATAAATATTAATGTGTGTGCTTCTCTAGACCTATCTTGAAGTGTTCCATCAAATTTTCTTTAAATGAGGAAGAACATAAAGGCGCACATTTTAATAGGCAAAGCAAAGCAAAGCTCAGGCAACTATTAGGTAAAAAAGGATATCCCAGAATCCTTTAGGGAATTTAGCAGTCTGTGCTTCCCTAGACTCTGCATCACTGATATGTTTAAATGCGGTACACCAACAAAGCTTTCGCTAGGCAGTGAATCTGTGAAAAATAACAATGCTTAGAAAATGCACCGAGAGTTAGAGGTGGCAAAGAGAAATTTGGCACACAATACACAAACAAGACAGCTGATGTAAAATGTAAAGTCTGTGTGTGGCTAGAGGATTCAGACAATTTAGAGAGGCACTATGAAGACTTTCTGAACACAGAAATCTCATGCACATACTGAGCTTAAAACAGAAGGATGAGAGAATAAAATTCTTGTAAATAAATATATTCTCCCAGGAAGGGAGAATAGCACATGAACTGTAGAAAATAGGATAAGAAAAGAATCTTGAAGTAATGAAACTACAGAATCTCAAAATAACAAAACTGAATCAGTGTTTTGGCAATGAAAGTTTGCTTTCATTACAAAGATCTGTCATTTAACAACCATAGTACAAAACTTGGAGCTTCTGTTAGGCTTCAGCCTTACAACAGTATTGAAAGGCTCTTAAATGGCAAAATAAAGGCAATTTACACCATCATAAAAGCAGCCTACCTATTAACACAAAATAGTGGCCGCAAGTTACATGATTTCAGATGCTTTTCTCATCAACATGAAGAAGATTCACCAGTGAAAGAAATTAACAACCTGGGATTATACCAAAGGATTTTCTATATTCTTTATGCTATATTACATAGCATAGGCTTTATCTGATGAATATAAAAGATAAATAGCAGCATCACTGCAGTATAAGTTTTTATTTCCATATTACAGGTGGCAAAGTAGCGTTAGTAGCTTTTCCAAAGGAGTATTTTCATTTGAATGACAGCAATATGGGTTAATAAAAGATCTCAGAGGAGCTCTTTTTGGGAACTTTAAAGGCAAATTCATTAATTGGAAAACAAACCCACTAAACTTTTTATTTCTGTCTGCATAATTTCACATGTGCTTTGCTAAATATCTTTCAGTATCTCACAGAGATACTGAAATTGTAGATTTCAGATTCCAGGAATAAAACACTTTGATGACGATTTCTTTATGACCCACTTGCTATTGAGTCAGAACATCACTGCAGTTTAGCAAAACCTCTACCATATCTCTAAAGGGGAATAACTTTGTAGAAAAGAATGCATTTAGTCTGAACCTTAATACTACAGAGAATGTCAGATTAGAGCTGGAGACATTTCCAATACATTCAGGCTTGAAGAGGAGATGGGAATGATGAAACTAAAGGGGAGGCTGGACAAAGTCAATTGACATAGATGTGTACCTTTAGAGAAATACTGATATCCTGCTCATGCTGTGCAGCAGTGAAGACTGCACCTAATATAAATCTATTTTTTACATGTAGAAATGCTAATGATTGACTTTATTTATTAAAGGTGTGCATCCTAATGGTTTTTTCTTTTTCTTTTTTAATTGAACTTTTTTAAATTAAACTTGCCAGCACAGAAGTAAAAATTACCTGTTTTAATGCTTTATTTTAACTTATATGTACAACTGGATGTAGACACACTAAAACATGAGTAATTTAAATTCAACAGGCACTATTATATCCTTGAAAAATATAGCTTTTCCTTGCTGTACCTAAAATAATAATTAAATTCTTACTAATTATACAATTGTTATTACTGCTATACTAAAAAACAGGGAAAAAATCTGCCATGCACTCATAAAGCTGCTTCCATTTTGCAAACCAAGTAAGTAAAATGCCTGAATTGAAATTCCTCCAAACAACTTTCTGCCTTCACAAATGTGCCTCACACTAAATTTAAACATGGCAAGAACACCATAGCACACGTAACACCTAAATGTGATTGCTGAAAGATATAACACATCTTTTTATACATGGTATATCAATTTATTCCACTGTAAAATTTCAAGCTATGGGCTGCCTTAAATTTCACATAGCACACTGTGCACTCATGAAGGGAACTTGATGCTATTGCTGATCAAGTCTAGTCCAGAACGTGATGACTTCTTTGTTTCTGACACATAATCATTTCTATTGCTGCTGTGCAGTGAGCTTCCAAAACTTGGGTAACATCTTCACCTTGTCCTGCCTGATGCTTTTTACATTAATCAGTGCCCAGAGGCACTAGCTCAAGAGGAGGTGCACAATATCCAACTCATCTCCCCAGAACAGGACCCTCATCAACTTTCATCCTGGATCTTCCAAAGGTGTTTCATTTAATGTGTGGCTGCTTAATAAGGAAACCTCATAAGGAAATGCCAAGAAAAGCAGCAAGTTTTACATCCCTTTCCTCAGGTCCCCTGCTAGCTTCAACAGAAGCACCCTTCCTTATTAGGGATACGGTCGAGCCCTGAATCCTCCTCTGAAAGCCTGTCCTCTCTTTCAGTTTCTTCTTGGGATACCACTTGTAAGAAATCACCACCCTTTTAAGCAGCCCTTTCCTAAGGTGTGAGAACCACTGCGTATGTGCTGTCTGCCACTCAAACAGTAATTGCCTTTGATTCCTATTAACTGAAAACTGCTGAAATAACTTTAGACATAAAAGACTGGACCAGGGACCTGCTTCTCTTCACCTTCTGGTTCTCCTCCCAGAGCCTTCTCAAATGCCTGAAAAATGTAAATTTCTCTTCTAGAGATTCATTTTTGCAACAGCCCACATGCAGAAAGAGGGCTACTGACCAACTTAGGTTCTCATAATTTCCTTGTACCTGTAAGATATGAATGTAAAAAAGCTTCAGAAAGAAGCACTGCTAAACTCCTTTGAGCAGTGGTCTTATCACACAGGCCTGGCATAAAAGAAATTTGCCTCCAGCAAATTTCCATTCCCTTCCTTTCTTTTGTAGCTCTCAACATATAAGTACGGGAATACATTAAGGATCATCCCATTGTCACTGTGTCTTTGATCTATTTCTTGCGTAGCTGCAGGAGACAGACATGCTGGGAAGAACAACACCTGACTCCCGAGTTTGGGATCGTGCCACTGTGCTCAGCTGCACACGCATCAGGCAGTGGGAGAACTCCCCTGCACTTACACGATGTCTCCCCTGGGACTTACACGATGCTCCAGCAGAAACCAGAATGACATAAGAGCTGACTGTGACATCTAGAAGAGGTAAAGACTGTAAGAGTATGGTGAAATCAGGAACTAAAATTTGGCAGAAGGATGTTCCTCCCCTCTAAGTCATGGGGAAAAATGAAATAGTAAAAATTTATGTCATATTTGGACTTAATGCAAAATCACAGTATACGAAGCTACTGGTAAGAAAAGTACATCTATGGCTTCCATGTTCTAACATGAATGCATGTGTATTGAAAAGTGTTTTTCAAATCTGTTACACATAAGAAGCACAGAACTGTGATCAATTGCTTGCAATTATCACAAATATTTGACGTTATTAGCTGCTGCAACATTATGACTCGGATAATTACCTGCACCTGCTTTCTCATTAAATGACTGTGTACATCATTACATTTTCAACGAGGTCCAGACATCTTTTTTTTTCCTCTGTGCTACTGAAAAGCAGTTGATTGGAAATGTGACTTCTAGATAGAGAAAGCATTATGTCAGCTGGTGAGGGAAATAAGTATATTGCTCTAACACTGAGAACAAAAATACTGAGCTCTTTAAGTCAGTTAATGAAGTTCATGTAATTGCTTCTTCCCTGACTCTGAGTTCTACAAACGTCTATAAAGGATTAAGACTGTCTGATATGTTGGGAAATCAAATTGCTTCAAATACCAGAAGCCTCACATACAACACAGAAAACAATCCATCCATTTTGCTTAACCTATCTCTGCTGCCACATTTCCCACATGACAAACTGCCACATGACTTTCCTCAACTTGGGAGCAGAAGTCCAAAAAGAGTAGACTCTGGGAGCAGTTGAAGCCACATTCAGCACTTAATGACCTCTGCCTTGAATCAGTGACTTTTTAGCCACTCTTGCTATAGTCACAACTAGACCTGCTAACAACATACTATCAATCATCAATGCCTGCCAACAAATTAAGTGCTGTAAAAGGGTATGAAAAATCTCCCATGAATCTAATTGAGACACGAAATTCCTCTTAAATTTCAGCAAAGAAGCTTAAAAAAAAAAAGCTGAAAAATGATTCCCTGAAAATTCATAATATTTGCTCTACTAAAGACGAGTGATGGCATCTGTCTCCAGTTTGCTGGCGTTTTCACTGTGCCTATGACTATGAACTTGTCATACACAAGAACCGCCTTAAAAGATAAACTGCTAACTCAGGAAACAACTGACTTAGGCCCTAAAATGGAGGCAGTCACGTTCCACACTTTAAAGCCTGCAGATGCAAGGAGAGGTTTTGATCCACTCTTTATTAGTTTCTAAAGGGCAGGATGGATGAGAAGAAATCTAATGGGATAAGCATGAGACTGAAAGAAAAGCCCTGAAGACTGCAAGAAATTAAGAGGCTTTTTTTTCCAGTAGATTAATTACTAAATAAGAAAAAGCTTATTTAGGAATACTCTGATTATTCTCCTTTTTCCTGATCTTGCAATGCAGTGAGTGCAGCTCCTAGAGGAGCATCTTCAGACTTGCTGTTTATGCACAGGCTTTTAACTGGCCACAGCTTTGCTCGAGCTGGTGAAGTATTTTCATTCTTCAACAGAAGAAAACAGCCAGGCAAACAAGCACAAAAGTTATATTGGTACTTAATACAAGTCTGCTAAAACTGGAGCAGACTGCAGTGGTTTCAGTAAGACACCCATGGCAAGGTGCAGTAACATGCCTTCAGCACTGAGTGAGTCCCTAGGGAACCCTACACTAAAGCATGTGCTGCTTGGTTTATATTACTCCAGAGCCTCAAACTACCTAGATTAAAGCTTCCTGAGGTTCATTTGCATGTCTCAGGCATATCCCCAGGAAAGAGAATTTACACTTCTTCATGTGGTCTTTTTCGAACCAAGAGCTCTTACCAGAAGTAACTTCATTCTTCTTTTCCAGACAATATTCCACTTGAAAAATGCCATTTCACTAGAAGGTATTGTAAAAAAGTATTTTTTACTAGCTTTATAACATGAAGCACTTTGTCTCTCTCCTGTTGGGATTCTCTTACTTTAAATTCCTCTCTCCTGTTGGACTACTCCTACCTTGTCTGAATCAACTCATCATGAGCAGTCCAGCAAGGGAAAACAAGCACACAAAGAAAACCCCAGTTATTCACTTCTATTTTAAATCTAGCAGGGAAACCGGAAACTAGATTCTGATGCACTTAACCAGTAGGATAGTGTCTGGCACTGTGGGTGGAAGATGGGGAGGGAGACTGGGTTTCTGATGTGTAACAAAAAAGAACTTTCTTGTCCCAAAAATTTTTGTTGTCAAGAAATCCATTTCAAACCCAGCTCCACTGTCTAGCTCATTATGTTAGCTGCTTCTCAGCATATGTGATGGCAGGTGTTAGATATAACCTCAGCAGGAAACATGTAATCACAGCAAGGTAAATGAATTAGGTTAGAGGACTTGCTTAGCACTCTGTGGCACTACATGGTGCTACACAGAATTACCCTCAGCAGTCAACTTTATCTTCCAGGTTGCTTGGAGAATACTCTGGTCTAATGAGAAGTGACTTCTCAGATCTTTCATGTAGTTTCTGTCTGTCTTCTTCAGGAGAGAAGAGTTACGCAAACATTAAAAAAAGTGCTGTAATTTATTATATCATCATATTTCAGTCAAACATCTTGAATAAATCTTTATCAGCTACCGGTGCTTTTAATACAGTGTCTCCCACTTACTTCCATGACTTGGAGCACATTCTGCAATTCTGCACTCAAATATGAGAGGGCTGATGGAATGCATCAAAAAACAAGAAAACTAATATCCGAGAGCTACAGTTATGAACACTACAGCAAGCCTGTTACTTCAAATGAAAGTCCGCAAATCAGTCATCTACATTAGGTATTATTACTTCATAAACCACACTGTTCATATTCAAAATAATTTACTCTAAAAAGGGCAAACTAAAAGTCATATATAGAGAACATCTACAACAAAGCATTAAGTAAATCGTTAGCACTAATTTTCTGAAAGCTATTAGGCATCCAGGCAAAATACATTATAATAATTTGCCAGGTTCACCTACTAAGCAACCTAGGAACGTTGTCCGTCAGTGATTCAGAAAGAGGGATTCTGATGCTGATTAATCTTTTACTTCCCTTGGCAAGAATGACAGAGGCTCAATACTTTAAGAAACCCAGAATTTGTGCCAGGTGCTGAAACCTCTAAGTCAGGTCAGAAGTTACAAAAATGACCATTAGATCCATACAACATGCAATACCCTCAGACATAGCTGGTGGCATCATTCTTGTTGTTGAACAGACCTGTTAAGCACACCTCTCAGTAAGTCTTTAGGTGTGTTTTTAAAGTAGCCAGCCCCTCCAGTGCTTGCACTGTAACCATGGCAGCTCAGAGCTGCCGTGGCTCCCTGCTCAGGTGGTTTGCTCTGTGTGACCTCCATGTTGCTCCGTATCAGCAGCAACTGGTGTTAACTTACACAGTTAATTGGAAGCTGGAGCTGCTTGCCAAAAGGCATGTCCTTAATGTCCTATTACCTGGGTGTGCAATAAAATGCTAAACATGCTAGTGTTCTGGGTCTAGAAAATTCTATGAAAAAATTTAACACAGTGAGCAAGCTGCAACTCCCACACCTTGATAGTACTTTATATTATCTCTTGATAGCACTCAAATGAATTAAAAATGCAGCTATTTAAAGTAATATGGGGGAAACAGGATTGAGTAAGGAATGTATTTAATTCTCTTCAATATGGATGCAAACAGAAGAAAAGTGTCCCTGCTAACATACAACAAAAATGCAATGCAGCACTAAAATGTGCTTAATGATAAAGTACAAAATCAAAGAAGGATAGCTTTACATGGTAAAACATCGCAGCTGGCTTGAACTGCACACTTGCCAACTGATCACTTTATCTGTCTTTTTAAATGGATCACAACTCTTCTATGCACAATTAAACAACAGTGTACATTTTTCACACAACTACTTCACATTCTATAATATTAAATACTCCTCTGAATCACTGCCTTGTTTATAGAATATCTGCTAGCTCTGCATGTCTGGTTACTAGGTATCAGAAGGCCATTTTAAACAATAATATAAGCATTATATGCATTTTCTGCAGACCCTGCATAGGCATTAAGCAACACTACATATTCAGAATACAAATAAGCATAGTAGGCCATTCAAAAAATCACATACAGCCACAAAAATCATATATTATCACCTCAAACAGCACAAACATAATTCTCATCCTGCTTTGACCAGCATTGCATTAAACACAGAAAGCTTCATTGCAGGAAACATCCTTTCAATGCAGTGAATGGCAGCCTGTGAAGATTTGATTTATATTTGGGTTTGAACTGTTTTAAAATGAATGAAAGGCTGATGCCAGTGACTCGTTGCAAATGCAGTGACATCCCCTCAGAGATATCAAACCGACCACTGCATCGAATAAAAATGATGCTACTGTCCTTTAGAAATCAACTGGAACTGTGAAACACCATAGAAAGATTTTACACAACTGAACACAGTGTTTCGCAAAAAAATACATGGACACGAACAGAAATGATATCCAGTAAATGACAAATACAGAAGAGTCTTGACAATATTTGTATTTCTTAGAGTAATCCGTAAAATTCTAATTGCATCGCTGTCAGTGATGACTTACTGTAGCAGTATCTGAACTAACATAACACACTCAAGTATCTCAAAAAAAACCCAACACATGGGACAAAGTCCTTCAGGAATGTACTGCTCCAATGACCTCACAGGCCACAGGTCCTGTGATAAGGTTTGCCCCTGCGTGGACTCCTCTGCATGGGCTGCAGCTTTGTTTAGGAAATCTCCAACTTTTCTTGGTGTGGAGTCGTGCACAGGCAGCAGGAGGATCTCTGTTCCACCACAGTCCTCCACAGGCTGCAGGGGCACAGCAGCCTCACCATGGTCTGCAGCCAGGCTGCAGGGGAATCCCTGTTCTGGTGCCTGGAGCACTTCCTCCCCCTCCTTCTCCACTGACCCTGGTGTCTGCAGGGCTGCTTTTCTCACACATTCTCACTTCTCTCTCTGACAGCTGCTGCCCAGTGGCTTTTACCCTTACCTAAACATGCTATCCCAGAGCTCAGCTGTGCCCCGTGGTGGGTTCAGTGGCTGTACCCAGGTGTGTCCAACATGGGGCATCCCCAACCTCTTCTCACAGAGGCCACTTCTGCAGCCCACACTTTGCCAATAGAGTAATCTAATGTTAGGGCATATTTTTCTGAAGACATTTTTATTGGACTACAACTAGAGGGCTTACAGTTAGTTGCAATTGTAAATCTGTATTATATAAACACATTAATATCCAACTGCTGTAACTGTTCCATAGGATAATACAAGATGGCATTAATAATGACTAAGTGTTTCTGTTATTACAGTTGTGAACACTATTTTAAACACACATTTTTGGAACAGAAAGACAAGGAGAAGACAGAGGCTGAGAAAAGGGAAGAGCCACTCTTCCAAACAGCATTTACTCCATCTGACTCACAGGACACTTGAAACAGAAGAGCAGTGGATTAACCACATTCATTTAATTCATAAGAATATATACAGAAATTCATACATGTCATTACTTTTTGGGTCTATTTAACACAATTTCAGATTAGTACTGACTCATTAAAGGCTATGCTTGTATTTATCAAGGAAATTAGAGCACTAGCACCCTACTATAGTAGTAACTTCCTATTTCTGTGCTACAGTAACAATCCAACAGGGATTAAAGTCTACTGTAAGAAACACTTCTGGGATTTTTTTATTATATAGCTTTTTGATACCGTTTATTAATTTTCATCTAAAACAAGATCTCAAATATTAAAAAACATGTACACAGTGTGTACATTAAAGCATGCACACATGCATGAACCTTATATGACATTTCTTTTGTCCCACTGAAATAACATATTAACCCAAAATATATATCTATCTGAAGTGCAGCTATGCTCTCAGCACTCTCATGTGGATTAAAAGAAATCAAATGCCATAAATTGTGTGCTTCCCCCTGACTGCCACCAAATTATACAAAATATTATATATTGACATCAACTCACTCACTAGAGCATGTTGCCTGAAATTAGGAATGTTATGTGCATTAATTTTTTTCTACTGACTAGGGAGTACAGAACTGAGAGTTCTTGTTTCAGTCTAGTATTACAACATTGTTGCATAAAGCATTTTGCTTTCAAGCCAAGAATTCCCCACAAACCATTAATTTAAGATGTTCTATTCATTATCATCTGAAGTTATTTCTTCCTAAATATGTAGCTCAGAAACTGCTGACAAACTACTTGAAATCATTTTTTAAGTGTATCAAATAACCCTCTGGCTAAGGCTAACTGAAAACTAATTAAAATCATTAAGATGATGATTTGAACAAGAACAGGAAAAAACTGTCTAGATGAAATTATGAGGAAAAATTAGATACCACTTGACTAAATCGTGCCATTAGACAGTGCTTCTCATTTGCAAAAAATGAGCATTTCTTTCCCTCTCAAAGGGGTTTTTGACCTTTTAAGGCACCACTATCCTCAACCCTCCTCAGACTAACTTGTTCATCTTCTGACCCAATGCTCCCAAAGAATATTTCACTGCCTTTATGGGCAGAAATAAAACTCCCTAAACTGTAAATATAACTTGCTACCAAGTTAAATAGATTTTTACTAGATCATCAGAACATTATTTCGGACTTCTGATAAAAAGGGAAGAAGACAAATAAGAAACAAGTTGTATGACATCTGATAAATTAAATTACGTGTACCATTTTCTTTCTATAGACATGGCAGTCCCTAGTCTAGACTCCTGCCACCAATAAAAAAAACCAAAAATCTTCAAGCCTGTGGTCATCAGAGAAGAGAACATAGATTTAAACTTCTTCTATCTGCCAAGAAGACTGAACATCACATACCGACAATTGCTTTCACAAATCCAAGCGAGGAGAGTAATGAATGAAATTTGGAATAGAAAGAGAATTCCAGTGGCGTGACTGAAAAAAAGAATGTATATCTTGTACCACTAGCCAAGATGGCTGATAAACTATGTGTGTTATCTCCAACTTGAGCAACAGTATCAAGCACTAATGAAATAGTTCAGAAAATGTTTAGCAGTGTATGCCAAGACCACTGGATGAAAGCCAGTTTAAAAAGGAATTTGAAAGAACCTCCTTTATTTGGGTTGATGAACTCAATCTAGCATGATGATCCAAACGCCACGACTCAGATAAACTGAACATCCATCTTGAAGTTGGGAGTCGTGCCTTCACCAGAGGAAACAAAGTGCTGAAGTCAAAGGTATTTCAGCCATGAATCTCAGATAGGATGTCATCCACAACTCAGGGTGACACTGGTAAATCTACAGAGAAGAACACTGAAAGCCTTTTTTTTACAAGTGAATGATATCTAAGGCCGATTGTGCATATCATACATCAGTACATTTATTGCTACAATATTAATGAGTGCATACGGTCAGGTTTTGTTTATACTGTCACTTCTAAAGATTCACATTGTCTATTTCCTAATTGCCTTATTCAAAAATTAGGGAGGAACATTTTCTCGAGAACAACAACTTTTGAAGAGATTTTATATAAACACGTAAGTACATTACGGGGCCTTTAAAGACCTCATTGAAAGGGATGTGAAATACTGGGACATTCATCTGCAATGCTTTTAAGTGTTATGGATATATTTACACTAAGTTATGAATCTAATGCTAAAGAAGTCCCACAATGATACAACCAGTGATTTTATCGAGAGGTCTTTTTGTTTTGCCTACTTTTAGGTGATAATAGCCACTTAAGGCTCAGTCTATAAAAGCCAAAGCAGATGCTGAGCTGGGCTGCAGGCAATCACCTCCCAGGAAATGGAGATCAGTACATGGGGGGAACACTTAACATGCTTAGCTAAGAACTAGAAAAGAGAACAACCGGTAAATTTTAGGCTAGTGAATAGCTTAAAACCAGTGGACAGATTTCACATACTTCTGTGGGTGAAGTACTACAGGAATGATTCTATTACTAGAGTAAGTTAATAGTTCAGCAGAATGTGCAGGTTGTTGCCATGGAAAAAGGTCCAACTCCATGCAGTGCAAAAATACATTAAATAATAGTATCACAACTATCTTTTAAATACAACGAACATAGTATCATTGAGACCCTGTTTTGGGATACCTTTGCTTTTTTGCTCACCTCTCTTTCTCTCTCCCTATCTTTTTATAATAGATTTCGATTATTATATCCTTTAATGAACATACCTAAGACTATCTTCCTTTTCTCTCTTACTAGGTCCTGTCTGCTTGTTTCTAATACTACTTGAGATTCATTTTCATGTCACCCTTCTGTTTTCTTTCAGCCTTCCCTGATAACACCAAGTTTCTATTTCTTCTTTCCAACCTTTATACTCCCCACACAACAAAAACCAAACCTTTGATTTGCAAAATATCCCTCATAGAAATCACTTGGAAAATCTGAGTATTCCACTTAAACAGACTCAGATAAAGCAGCATTTTAAGAACAGTACTGTCAATTAATGCTGGACAAACACATAATCTAACGTTGAAGAGAAACAAAGCAAAATAAAGACCAACCCGATGGCATCCCTTGACCCGAGGACGGCTTCACTGGCGCATTCACCTGATCCCAGTTGAGATCATCCTCATCTGACTGGCTATAGCCACAGGAACCAAGAGGCTCATCAAAAGTGCAGCACCCTGTTAAAGAAACACAAAGGTAAAAATTAAACAAGGCATGCAGATAACAGATCATGAATCTCCAATCCTAACAACTGCAACATCATTCAATGCAGGCTTTGTCATTTTTAAATATCTTTTAATATAAATGATTATCTATTTACTAATCTTCACTTTATAGAGGGCATAAAAGCTTTTCATCATGAAAACAAAATCCTAAGAGTAAAAGAGCAAATTTAGAACTGCAGACGAATTTTGTTTTACAATGCTATCACCATATATCAAAACCAAAATAGCAAAACAAATAGCAGTAAAAATCAGAATATTAAAAGATTGCATGATTAACATTCTTCAGGGAAAAAAAAATATTCCATGACCCAGGACCTACATTTCAGAAGAAATCTGTAAAGGTGGGAACATCAGCTTTCATTTCTGTATCTCAGTTTCCAAGTAAGGGAAAACCTGGATGCTCCCCTGCAAACAGGTACCAGCATGGCTGTTTGTGGAATCAGTGCCTCTGGCACAACACAGCACACCTACCTCAAAATGTCAATCTATGCTCAGTCTCAGAACCTCCAAAAGAAAACAGTATCATTTCCTCTTTTTTTCCTCACTCTCTTCTAAGTAAAAAACATGTTATAAAAGCTCACACTCCCCCAAGCTGGGGTAGGGAAAAAATGCATGTCCCAAATTTAGAAGAATGGAGTCTAACATTATCCACAAGAAAACGGAAAAGCTTTGCTTTCTTTCTTGTGGTACAGAGGAAACTTCGGCTTTTTTACATTGTTATCATCTAACAGGAGACTAACACAGGGTTACAAAATTCTGTTTTATTTGATGTTTCACTCCAGTGAAGAATGATCTTTCCTTTTTGGGAAAATAAATATAACTCTAGTCAGAGATATGTCTGTCCATATTAAAGGAAATTCTACAGCTGTTCAAACAAAACTAAACTTTAGGGCTATTCATCATCTTTGCTATCTGTTCAAAGGCACGGTAGGCTTAGCCTTGCCAAGCTGTATTAAAACAGGAAACAGACAAAATCTAGCTTTAAAAATTACTTTTAAAATCTAAATTTTCCTAGAGCACTGTAAATGGCATTACAGAATACCATACTGTCCATTTTCACTAGGATAGAATTAATTTCTTCCAAGGGCTTAAAACCACGACACTTACGAAAAAGTAGAAGACAAAATTCCATTGCACCTGACAAATATAACCTAACTGAAGTCCAGCCTTCCTAGTAACTAGTCCAAGTGCATATTTGAGATGCATAGCAAGAACTTTGCAAGCACAAGATCTTCAGTAGAAATTCTTTTTATATGCAATCACTGAATAATTTAATTTTTTTTTCTCTTTACAGTGAAAATATTACATTGGCCTTTACAGACATATCATGTTTGCCCTGCCCTTGGATACAGGTCATCTTGTACTAGTCTCTGTTCTAAAATATCTTTGTATAGAAAGTCTTCAATAGATCTAAGTGTATGAGGGAAATCGGCACCTCTGGAAACTGCTTCCTTCTGTACAAATTTAAGTGCAAAAGATTCAATTAGATAATCCAATGGGAACAGAAAACCCATTAAAAAAACTCACAACTCCAAAATCTAACATTTTGCCTCAATGTTAACAAGAGACAAACTCTCTCTCTCCTGAAGTCAAAAAAATTCAGAAATACACAAGATTTTTATAGAGTATATTAAATAACATCTGCAACATTTCCAGAGGGAAGGCTTAGAACTTTAGGCAGTCACTTACACATTTTTTCTAGTACTTGCATAAATATTACTTCAAACTTCATAAAATACACCACAAGCTAAGTTTCAGACATACAAGCTGAACATCAACTTTCACAGACATATTTGTGCTTTTTTATAAAAGATAAAAATAAAAAAAGAAAGATAGTTTCCTTGCAAAAGTACTGCAAATGATAAAAGGACATAAATTTAAACACCAAGTTATGCAGTCTGCAATGTAGTCAAGCTTGGCAAAAAAATATACACCCAAATGAAAGCTGACATAAATCAGGATTTACAATTCAAACCAGGACGAACAAATATATGAAATAGGTCCCACACTTTACGACATCAAACATATCTCTAGTGATAAGAAGACAAAACAGTTTAAAGCGTTTTCTTCCTCAAATCCAGAAGCCCAGCCAAGCACTGCAAAATATTCAATACTGGGAAAAAGGCAAGACTTGTGATTCCAGATGATTAATAAAGGCTTCTCCCATTCTCACGAATTAGGAAGATGTCAAAAATGTGGATAAATAGAATGACAGGTCTATTTGTCTAGACCGTTTGTCTCTCAACACGGGACCCTTTCTCACTGCTTGTTTTCTTCATCTCTCTTGCAAGTCTATAGCTAAATCACACTCTCAGGATTTCTTTTTTTTCCCCTCTTTGCCATTTACATCCTTTGTTGTATTACTATTACTATAACTGCATCAAAATGGGTATCAAATCTTCATATCGGCTATAGAAGTCTAAAGAAACTTCTGAACTCCTTCCATTCCTAACCCCCGTCCACCCACAGCTAATAAGGAAAGTGTAGCAAGTATCACTACACGTAATCAAGCTGTACAGTCACCTACCCAGAGAACTGACCAGCATCCAGAAGATCTTTAATAGTACAGATGCCAAGCCATGTTTCTTTCCACATTGAGACACTGAGGATAAGACGAATACTAATAAAGGCTTTGCACAGCCATGACTTTTTGTAAAGTCTTTTGGATGGAATATATAGGTGTTGGAAGTAAAGGCAAGCTTGTAACACAGAACACCTTAGTGCAACAAAACAAACAACAACAACAAAAAAAAAACACTTAGCCAAATTAGCCAAGAAACAATTACTGTAAATCAAGAGTCATCAAAGATCCTAATGCCTTATGACCAACTCCTGGAAGTTCTGCCCCTCACATCTGACCGTACTACATCAAGATCAAGTTCTTTAGAAATGGGTCATTACTTTGAGAAACCCCTACATTTGCCTCTACTGAAGCCCTCCTGGCTGCTCCTGCAGGACTTTGTCTATTTTCTAGTCATGATACTCTTATTATGCAAGGTTTCCAGCTCATGAAATGGACCCCTGGTGTCAACAAGGACTGGTAAAATCTGAGCAATTATCAGGTCTTTAACGTCTCTCATCATTGCACTGTTTTGAAACACGAGCCACTGCCAAGACTGGCTGCTGTTTATAATCAACCAGCTCACTTGAGAAATATGCTCATTTTTTGCTACTAGAATTGATAGTAATAATCAAAATACATACTGGCTGTTACACAGTTTAATCAAGCAAAGCAATTTCCCTGCCTGTTATACTGACATCACAGTTTGGATGGCCAAACTGTATTTTGAAGGATGAACTCTATGCTGACTGAAATATTTGTAAGTAAAGCAGAAGATACATATGCCATTAAGTTTCTTTGGCTTGTGCTGCATTTTATAGATATTTTTGGATTCCTAAGGGGAACTGAATTGACAAATGCACAAGATGCAACACAGTCTATTACAGCCTATGGTTCTTTCAACTGCAATTATCCATTTAACCACCATGAACCCACTTCAATATAACTATGCCATTGTCTGAGCGTAGTCCTTTTTGGATGCTTCAATTTTAGCTGGCTAAATTACTTTAGATCTTGAAAAATTTATGAGCTTAAACAAGGAATATAATTTAAGATGAAAGCAACCAATTAAGGTAAAAGGGATAAAGAATACATGTATTCTTCCTAATTTGAATAAAGTTTTATTCAAACTATTTTGTGTTTTACAGACTCTGACAACTGTTATGAAGCATTCTTGAAGCATACCTTAGCAAACAGTAGGATACTAAAAATCCTTTAAGTAACAAAAAGCAACATAGAAAAAAGTTCAAATTATGCTGGGCACTGCTTTATTTCTGTTGATTTTATTACTTCAGAGATCTCAGATCAGTATGTACTTTCCATCAAAAATTTGCTGCCAAGTGTGTAAGTCCTAAAACTAGTAATTCTTATGAGTGTCAGTGCTAGCACTGGCAGGGAACATATGTGCATACCAGAACTGATGCAATGGCCCTGGTTTGGGATAAAATCACTTTTTTCTTTGCAACAAAGCCCTATGGTTTCTGATCTGCCATAGTACCATGAATCCTCTTGCAGAATACGTGAACCCAGCGCGTAAGTTTACTGAATCCCCCATTTTCCTAGCATTCTTCTTTATCTCATTTAAAAAGTGTTCTGAATTCTGCTGTCTGCTATTTTTGGTTTCCTACTGGAAATGGGGTTATGTTGATTAACTCTAAATGCAATGTAGCTATACTTCGAAACAGAAATTAAAATGTTGATATCTGATCTGAAAGCTGGGACGCCTAGACCACATTTCATAACAGGAGGGTAAGATAATGCAGGGAAAGATTCATCTCCTATTAGGCAATGTATCTTTCCTTTCTGTCTATAGCAAAAAAGAAGCCTCTGCCCAAACCAACAATATAGCATTCCTCAGCCAACTGCACTCCCTCCTGTCCTCATGAACATCCCTGCATCCAAGAGCAATGGACCAAGCACATCACCTGGACAACATACCAAGGCAAATGAAAACTGAAATAACTGAAAACTGTGACAAACTACAATTGCTAAGCTTGCCTAATCTGTGAATGAGCCAGCTCATCCCCAAGGGTTACTGCTCAGGACAATCATTCTATCTAGACACTCTCATGGCAAGTAGAAAATGATCAGAGAAACACAGCACTAGGGAAACAAGATGCTGTGCCTTTTAAGCTGACAAACCACCCCATCAGGGAATAAACAATTGCTCCTTTGGGGGCAGATAAGGAGTCATAAAGAGGAAAATAAGCCACTCTCGATTACAAACTCACTAACAGGGAAGGCAGCAGTGGGAATCAATGGACAATTTTTAATATAAAAAAATTTAACTGCTGCCTGTAAACCTGTACCACAGGTCTGGTCTGCTGTATAACTTTTACTATAGATGGGGTGACGACAGAAATTGTCTAGTTCAAAAATATTTGCTTCTCTGAAATCAATATATGGTTAAGCCAATAAGGTTCATGTAAACTAGCTTCAGCTATGTAAATGGACAGTTTAAAGAACATATTAGAAACTGAACATAGTGGTCTGCCTGGATTCTACTTTGTGTGTAGATTCTGAGCAAAAAAAGGCTCTACCTGCCCTCTCAGAAGTGTTACAGTGTTACATGTTGAAAGGTCTTTCCAGACATGCTAGCTCAGAGATAGCCAGTGAAAGAAACTTCTCTGTGTGCCTCCAAAGTACACACAGAGCTCCCACATATCTGCAGCAACACACATGCACCAAAAAATTCTTATCCAGGCTTTACTAGAGAGCTTTCAACAGTGGGTAGTCTGTTTTAAAATGGAACATTTATTTTCAATCAAAATATACCGAGGTTTGGTTTTTTTCTACCAAAGGCAAGTCTTCAGAGCTCTAAAATAATTCTGCAATCTGTATTACTGGTCAGGGAGCCTGAAAATCCATGTGCTGCATAAAGTTGATCTCATTTAAAACAGTATCTACATTTTGTCAAGTTTACATATGCACAGGGGTGAGAGATAATAGCAAAAGGAAACAGACTTTACAATTAGAAACCTTTTCTGATTGTGGCTGTGCTCAGAATGGGTTTTGGAAAAGGTAGAGAATAGAAAAACTGTCTGAAAAAATCTCATGAGCCAGAGCAAAGATCATGATGTAAAAGTATGTGTTTAGCAACTATGAAAGTCCAATATTAACTCTGTCCCTAAGGGAGAAAAGCAGACAAAAAAATTATATAAAACTGTGCTAAGACTTGTGGAGAAGGTGGTACAAGAATGCTTGAGAATTTCAAATTTATGGACACAATTCCAGCAGTATCACAGGTGATGACAGCATACAAAAAAAAAATTCAGATAAACACTTAAAGCTGTTATTTAAGTCTTCAAAAGCTCACCACATGTTCATAAAACATTTACAGTTGTTCTCTCTGTTCTCCTTCCACTTATCTGACAGAAAGTGAATCAACATAAATGTTGCCAAAAATATTTCAGTTTCGGTGACATAGGATAACATAACAAAGTTGAATTTTATGGAAAACGTATTCCCCTAGAAATATGTTCTAACTTCCCCTAGAAACCTGCCCACACTCAGGCAAATAAAATGGGTTTTAACAATTACATTTGCCTAATAGATATTGAGAAAAATTCAAAATTTGGGTTCCTGGACTTTACTGAAAAACCCTGAAAAAATGTTTCCTCTCAAAATATATATTTAAATGCCTCTGAGCTACCAAGACATAGAAAGAGAAACCACTCACCAAGGCAAGACAATGAATAAAGGCTCTTAAAATAAAAATAATCCATCTTCTGCAAGCAAATACTATCCATATATTTGTGTCATTTTTGTATGAGTGAATATTTATGAGGCCCATGGGAAAATGGGTGCACATTAATATTCTATGAGCAAATTTACTTCTGGCATTATTTAATGGCAGGGTGTTTGATTTCACAATATTAGTGATAGCTTTTCTTAATGTATGGCATCTGTTATACAGGCAAGTGCACATATATGCTTACATACACAAATTATAACCCTGCTGCAGTTGTCATTAGTTAGGACATCTACCAAGAGAAATTTTGAGTGTTCAACCCCTGTATAAAGACTATACAGGATTATGTAGAAATGTATTATGGAGACCCTATTTTGAGAAGGACTATTAAAACAAACACAGAAGTCATCAGATTTTATGCTTTAGTTAAAGAGAGGATATCATGCTGGGTGTTAAAACTAATAGCTTTTCTTCCAGCTCACCGTGAGTTAATAGTGAGAGACATTTCTTGTACGAATAACTGCTACAGATAAATTTTAGTGGCTCTTGTGGGGAGGGGGTTGGTGGGATATTTTTGTTTTCTTTTTTTTTTATAAATGTACTGTTGTCCTTTTTAATTACTAATTTAATGCTTAAATCGAATTCTAGATTAGGGAATTTACTTTACAAATGTATGTTATGGTAACTTTCTTAAAAAGGCCTTACCAAAAAAAGCTCCATATGAGAAGCACTTTGGAAAGACTTTCCAAGAACAACTAGAAGCCCAATTTGTAACAGCTGTTTAACCTACAGATGTATACACCTTATTAAAAAGATCACACTGGGCACACCAGTTGCAAAAGTGAGACAGGTGATTTACATTTTTATTGGAGCTGAGTGAATGTGATGGAATTCTGGACTGTGGTCAAAACAACTAAAAAAATCAAGAAATAAAAGGCAGATACATTTTGCATCTTGTTTATCACAAATACATGACAAAAATGTGCTTTAAAATGCAAAAAATCTCTTGTATAAACTGCCTGAAACACTTCAGCATAAAGCTTTGACCTACAAATAACTAAAAAAAAGGAACCTTCTTTTCACATACTTAAAACAGAATTAAAAATTCAAATTATATTCTGGCAGTGAAATAAGCCTACTGAGAAAAACAAAAATGCAACTGCACACCTATTTCATATCGTTTATACCAAAGGATTTACTTAATTTATTTTTATAGCTACCACCCAGGAGTGCACAGAACCCCTTTATTAAATGCGTAAAAGCATTCAGTCATCCTGGCTGGCAAAGAAAGCAGATGCTATGGAACAGAGATATGGGAGACATTATTTTTTCCCCATTTACTTGAAATGGAGACTAGTAAGGACGTGATCAGGAGGGTGGGATGCACACAGTGCATTAATATATACAGAAGGTAACAACCAGGCAGTCTTTCATTTGTCATCATGCCGAACCTCTTAAAGGACTTGAAATGACACCTCTGTTTTGGAAATCTACAGTAAAACCCACAACAATGCCTCTGTACTCTTTTCTGGGGAAGAAAAGAAAGAGGGGTGATTTTCAGTGCAGCCCCTGGACAACACTCCCAACTCCCAACTGCGACTCCGAAGCAGCAGTCTGCAGCACTTCACCCTTCTGTCAGCTCAGGGACAAAGCACATACCACAGGGATCTCTTTTCCACTCAGCATCTATTTGTGATTTCTTAGATTGGCAACAGATGCTGCCCCTATTAATTTAATTATTATGTAGAATGCCTCTAACCTTTCCTCATTTAGATTTTATTGCAATTTTATCTTCACTTCTATTTTCAGTATACTGAGGAGATCTATCACCAAAATATGCCAAAGCATGTGCAGCTGCGATGAAAGAGAAAATATCTAAACACAGTAAGAAATAACTATTTTGATTTCACTGTTTCCTGGTTTCATTTGCTCCTACAGAGCTACCAAGGCCTTAAGGTGAAATCCTAAATTGTTCCCTTAGGTGAAGCGCTACCCTGAGAAAGGGTAAACTCAAGAATCACTCACCATTAATCTCTCAATATGGTATTTACGAGGCATGTAAGCAGTTGTGCTGATCTGTCGAAGATAAGCAAATTCCAGCAAACTAAGACAGCTGTCTACTCTCAGTACTTTCATATTAATTCCACTTTTTTAACTGATTATCCTAAAAACTGCTTAGTCCTTTTCATTTCACCTCACCCAAGCACCCCAGCATCTTTGTAACTCACTAAAACAGTACAGTAGAGCTGTCCCAGAAAGATTCATCCAGGGGAGAGGAGAGGAGAGCAGGGAAAGGCATGTGGGAAGCACCACAAAACCATACAAGTGGAAAACAATACAGAACTGCACAGATGATATTCAAGAAAAAAATGTATATAATGGAAAGTCTGAAGCAAAATAAAATGCAATTCAGGAGGAAGGAAAAAACAGGGTGGGGAGATCTACTCTTTTTTTCCATCCCAGCTGGGAGGAAGAGATTGAAACGTATCCCTTGCAGCCAAAATTCATCATAATACAGGGTCTGCTCACCCCAACACCCTATTTAAAACACAATATAACCTAAGAAACATACAATCATCAAGACTGTGATTATGAGACCACACCAGACCATTTCTCTAACATCTGTTCAGGAAACACCATATTAGATTTTCAGTTTGTCATGAAGGCAAACCTTTTCATGCTGCATCCATCCTAGGGCTCTAGGGAAATACAGCCTAATAAAACACAGTCAAACCACCTTTTCCACAGCCAGCACTGCTAGCCATTCAACCCACAAAGCCATTAAATGCCCGATCCCAGTGGAATCTTTTTTTCACTAAGGCACTTTTTAATAACTTTGAAAAACAGCACTTCTTTCTTAAAATTACTAAAATCCAGCACCTTCATTCTTAGCTAAAAATTGTGCTATTCAATTTCCCCTGCAAAGTTTTTGCCCATTTTATAATGGATAGGCATGAATGAATGGATGTGAATGAAGGCAAACATAAGTAACACACTGAGCAGCCACTGGTCTTTTGTCTATGGTTGTGCCAAGAGTCACAAGTTTTCACCAAACAAAGAGTGATCAGCTGCATTTCATGCTATGAGACTATGAAAAAAAGGACTACGTTGCTTCAACACATTTATCACATAAATTTACAGTTCAGATTGAGCCAAAGCACACTTGCTCTGACTGAACGAACCAAACCAAACTGCTACTTCCCAGGTCAATGTGGCTTTATTCATTCCTTGTCTTCCAGCATTAGGTAAAGGGACACACACTGACAAACAATCCTTATGCTCTTACAGACTAATCAAAACCTGTTGATGTTTTGTATTACTTTAACTACTGTGTAACAACTGTATCTGTTAACAGCACAGATTATATCTGAATAAAAAGCAGATAAGAAGCTAAGTTCTGATTTTAAAGCTCAGTATCACATTTTTCTAAAGTAAATAAATACCACAGTGTAAAACAGTTCAAAGTCTTGATTAGGTAAAAGCCACCTCTAAGGCAGTGGACCCGCCACAAACTTTATACCATAGCTGAACTACTATTACAGATAGAATATCCTCAAAGGGAGCCCCAAGACTAATTTCTTCCCCAGATTTCACAGCTTTTACAGGCAGTAAATACTGCCTCTGAAGTTATCAGATAGCAGGACTGAAGACAACCTGTTTTATCAAAATCCAATTTTGATAGCTGAGAGATTAACTATTATTTCATCCTACTATCAGGACATTCTGAGCTGAGTAATTTTTTGGGTTTGCTTTTTTTTTCTCCCCTGATCTTGTCAAGAAACTACTATAACATGCTATTTATCTCTATAGAAAAGGATTTCTTAGAGAAACCTGACAGCATTCTTCTCATCTGCCAGTTGAGCTTTTAAAATGTATCTTCACCTTTAAACTCTTCAAGCTAAAAAACACAAGTGTACTTGAAGCTCAATCATTCTCCCTGGTGCTACTCATTTTTAATGAGCTCTTGTCTTTACGTCTCCCAGCAGACCCCACAAAGCAATCTCAGGTGCTGTGAAACCAATGCTTGATGCTTCTCCAAACCTCTGTCTTTTTGAGCCTGAAAATCTTCCTGCTAAACCCATGTGGGACTGATGGGCCATTTCAGTCAGACCCAATTTCACTTATTTATCACAAGCCTCTACTTAGAAACTCTGCTGTGGATTGCTTGTAGACACAATCTGTTTCCAGCTTTGAACTTTAAAAAGGATTTAAGCAGTCAATCTCATATCATTATAAATCCAACATGCATTACTTGTCTATTGATTGTGAGAAAATAAAAGTTTGAAGCTTGATTTCAGGGCTAATCTTTCCATTTGCTTGATGAGTTCTGCAGTTGTTAGAGAACACTTAATGCATCCTGTTAGACTACAGCATATTAAGCTTGGATGAAAAATACAGACTATTTACAACACAGCTCTAGCTTTAAGTAAAGAACAAAGGCAGTGTTAGCTTTGCTAGTTGCAAGAGGTTTTTCAGCTATGGCACAATTAAAAACAGAAAAAAAAACCCCTAAACATTTCTTTATACTAATAATGTTAAGATGAATTTTATAATTCTTCTGCCCCATATATCAGAAGTTTATATTCTACTTCATCAATGGGTAGAGCAAAAGAAAAAACAGAACGCATGGATATTTATTACTTTTCTTATTAAACTATTTTACTAATAGTATTTTTCCCCATAAATTTTGAGTTAAATAGTTTATCATCTAATTAAACAAGCTGTTTATGTTCTGACTTCTAACGTGTGCATGGAGACATCTGAGAACAAATGCCATAAAAGAATTTTATATGTAGAAAGAATTCAAATTTTAAATCAAATATTGAAGCCCATGCAGCCCCTGTCCTGCCTGCTAACCCAAGAATCCTGCCACTCTTTTTTTTTCCTTTTAATATCTGCGGGTTTTCCTTTAGGTGAGAAAGGCTCTTACTCATTCCTGTTTTCTCTTTGAAGTCACCATGTATGCATTTTCCCATGCAGCGACTGTGAAGTGCTACAGTTTAGTTCTACGATACAATCATTAGTTCTACAACCATTGATACAGCTCTACTCAATCAATAATTCAGGAAAATACTCATCTCGGTATTAGGTACCACTGTCATTACGACTCTGTGACTGGATGAAGGAGAGCAGGACCTCCACCTGGAGGTTTTACCTGTGCTGCTCAGTGAATTCACCTGTAGGAGGTGCCACAGTGATGAAGCAGTCAAAACCTCCAGCAGGCAACTTCATCACACGGGTAATTAGTTCACTACATCAGTAACGCCTCCAGTCATTAGCAGCGCTAAGGCTGAATCCCAGGTCTGCTTGCTAAATTCAGTCAGCACAACAGGCTTTAACTGTGCTACAGGTATAAATAACTTTCTATTTTTAAATGTAGTTAGCTACTACTTTTTTTCCCTTGGTTTTAGTCATTATCTCTTGCAGTAAATTATACTTTATTTCATTCATTGCATCTATAACCTTCTTCCAGAAGGAACAGAATTAATTAATTTTAGAAACTTCTGCTATTTTCACAAGGTCTCATCAGCTACATGAGAGACCCACATTTGACACTGCTGAAAACATTACTGCTGCAACACTGACATGCCCAAGCTTAGATGACCTGAGGAGCGAACTCTTGCACCTTCCACACAGCAGAATAGGGCACTATCACTACACTACCCAGATAAAATAATTACTTTCAATTCTTGCCTGTAAGAGGATTAAGTCAGTAGTAAACTCACTTATACGTTGTACTGTAACAGAAAGAGAAATTGAGGCCACACAGATCTTCATAATTTCTAACCTTGCTGAAACCATTTCAGGTCTGTGTGTGAGTGACTGTAATCATCTGAGTATGAGCAAATTCAAAAAACTGTCAGGTTGATTCAAATTATGTTTTGCTTTCCACTAATTCCTGTTCCATGCCTGATGAAAGGGATGTTTTTCCCAGATTGTGATGCTGGAACAAGCATCTCTGATCCTTTGTCAAAAAAGTCTGATATTCCTGGGACACCAGTATGTTACACTGGGAAGGTCATGCTCTCTCAGTTGCCAAAGTTTGCTTCAGGATAGGAATAAAAATAATAATAGCTAAATGTGTGCTCATGCCTCCAAACAGTATAGATCAGGACAGTATCATTGATTTATGACAGATTAGGCTAGCTCAGAGGTTTTAGGGTCAATTATTTGAAAGTACTGATACAATATTACTGTAATACTATTACTTGTTATATATCCTATATATATATATACCTTTTTACAAATATGTTGAAGTATCTCTCTTGATTTACCTTTAATTATTTATCAGCCATTAAAACACTTGAGCTTTCAGGGCAATTTTCACATTTTTTCAAATGCATCTTACTTAAAATTTTAAAAATAATTTTGAAAGTCGTATTTGGTCTCCATATCAGAAGTAGGAAATAGGTCTAAAGATTTCAATGGTTGTGTGTCAAGCGACAACAACCAAATTGTTTCTGAGTATCTGTAAGGCTGGAGACTCCACAACCATCACGGGCAATCTGTGGCAAACTTCTGTCACATCTTTAAGTTTCCTGATGTTCAGAGGGAACCTCCTGTGTTTCAGGTTGTGCCCACTGCCTCTGCTCCCATCACTGAGCATCACTGAATAGAGTGTGGCTCTGTCCTCTTTGTACCCTCTCCTCAGGCATTTTTAGAAATTTTTAAGATCCCCCTGAGCCTTCTCTTCTCCAGGCTGTGCAGTCCCAGCACTCTCAGCCTTTTATTACAGAGAGATACTCCAGTCCGTCATCTTTGTGGCCTTTCTAAATACTGGATGTTTTTCAGTATATTCATGTCTCTCTTGCACTGGGCAGTCCAGAACTGGACTCAGCACTCCAGCTGTGGCCTCACCAGTGCTGAGCAGAGGTGAAGGATCACCTCCCTGGAGCTGCTGGGAATACTCCTCCTAATGAAGCCCAGGATACCGCTGGCCTTTACCGCAAGGGCCAGTTGTTGGCTCATGGTCAGCCTGGTGTTCGCCTTGATCCATAGGGCCTTTTTCACAAAGCTGCTTTCCAGCTGGTCAGACGCCAGCCTGTACTGATGTCAGGGCTAATTCTTCCCCAGGTGCAGGACTTTGCATTTTGCTGAACAATTCCTTAATGTATCAGCCACCCCTCCCAGTTTTGGAGGGTGAGCTCTGCCCCTGCTGAGGATGTGCTCTGCCCCTCATCCAGATGATTAATGAAGCTGCTGAACAGGACTGGACCCCTCAAGTCTATCACCAATCACCAGCCTCCAACTAAGACTTTGTGCCACTGACCATCACCCTTAGAGCCTGGCTGCTCACACAGTTTTCTGCCTGTCCCACTGAGTGCTCATCCAGCCTATATTCCACTGGCTTCTCTGTGAGTTACTGCAGTCAAGGTGGACAATATCTGGTGGTCTCTCCTCATCTATCAGGCTGGTCATTTCCTCATAGCTGGTTATTAAGTTGGTCAAGAGGGTCATCATGTTGGTCACCTCCCCTTGGTGAGTTCACGCTAACTTCTTGTCCTTCGTATGCCTGAAAATGGTTTCCAGAGTTAGTTGCTCCATCACCTTCTGAGGTGAGGCTGACCTGCCTGTTATTTCCTGGATCCTTTTACTTGCTCTTTTTGACATTTGCTTTCCTCTAGCTCTCAGGCACTTCTCCCAGCTGCCATGATCATTCAAAGGTTATGAAGAATGGCCTTGTAATGACATCAACCAGCTCTCTCTCAGGCATCCCATTATGACCACAGGTACCAAAGAAACATCCACTTCAACTCTCCAGTTTTTCCAAAAATTAATTCACCTGATTCCCAGCCTGAATTTGTTTAGTCATTCAGGCTTCCTTTTTTTTTTTTTTACAAGTGCCTCAATTATTAAACAGCAGTCTTCTACAGCATGCTTCCAAAACTAGATCAAATATTTTAAATATGACTTACTGAATAGATTCTAGATTTAAGCAATTTCAAAGGCTTAATGGTTCAGAATAGTTCTTCTTCTGAGCTTCCCTGAGTTTGTGGTCCTTCACGAGTTGTGATGTTGCATGAGCTAGACCAAGTATCCCAATGACATAATAATAACAATGCAAAGTATTTCTCCTGTTTCAGATACTTCTGATTACACCTCAGAAAGCACGGCTTCCATGTCTTTTTCAATCACTGTCTCCTTGATAATGTTTCTTGAGGCTGGAGGCACATCTTCATTTCTGTGTCAGAACATACAGTGCTTTCTTGCACTCCACTTTACTAGATGACTTAGCTCTCCTCCGATCACTACTTACCATGGCACTGCCCCTGTTGTCATCTGCATGCTTTTATCAGTAATGACTCTGTATTTCTTCCTCATTACTAATAAAAAGGTTAAACACCATCAGATTTAAAATTAATCCTCAGAGAACCTCCACATACTCCACACTGATTACCTATTAACCATTTTTCTAAAAGACATTTGATGTACGCTGATGATTCCTACCTTTCCGGTTTCTGAATCAACATCACATGGCTCCAAATCAAACATTTTACAAATATTAAATGTCACATATCTCTGAAAAGTCAAACTTTTTCTCTCAAAGCATCATGTTCTCCTGAGAAAAGATTCACCTCTCAGAACTTTATGTTGAGTGAAATTACCTAATGAAGAATTACAGATATGTAACACAGTTTACTCCCAGGCAGCCATGCTACTTTGCACCAAATTAACGTCTGATTGACAGACTTGGTCATCCTATTCATCCTTTTAATGCTTTGTCTTAGCAGTTTTAAACAAGGAAAGGAAAGGAAAGGAAATATGTACATTTTAATACACATCCGTATCTCCTTCCCCTCTTTCCTCCACTTCCTCTCCATTTTTGTAACCTATTTTACTTTTCCTCCCTTCTTAACAAGCATACACCAAACAGTTCTAATATTGCAATTAGTAATATTCTGCATATATTTTCTTCTACTACTTCCAAGTCCACATTAGTCCTGCTTCCAGAGGTAATCACCTATGGATTGTGAGAAAGAAATGTCTTATTCTCATGATAAACAAGCACACCAACATAGCTACATGGTTTTATGGTGCTGGTAAGCAAATTGCCAACAACAGTAGTAGGAACAATAGCAGGCAATTCCTAATCTATAAAGGAGTTCTAAATTGTGAAGCAGGGAAATTCTTTCACAGATCTATCCTTTCTTTAAAAATAAACAAACATACCAAAAAAAACCCCAACCAAGACTTAAACATAAAAACAGACATATTTTTTTTATATAGAACCTACCACTCCAAAACATTTCATGAAATTATCACATAAAGCCATACACTCAGAGTAGTGATGCAAAACAACCACCTATAGCAGAAAACATGCTCACAATCAGTGAAGTCACTGCTCTTTTCAAATAGCTCCACTAAGATGGATTGAGACTTTCAGGAACACACACATTCACCTTTTCACACAATTTGTTTCATTCACAATGGTAAAAAAAATTGTGACATAACTCACCTGTGGCAAGAATTGATTAGCAGTGTTCTGGGAAATCTGGTATTTTATTTAGAAAGGCATTGATTTGCAAACAATAGGGCTAAAGAAACAGAGCTCAACCAAAGTAAATAAAGGACTAAACAAATGTTCACGGAGACAGGAAATTCTGTGCGTGAGAACTTTCTGGAGAAAAATGTATATTAAGTTTTTGTTCTTTAAAATTTAGATGAGTAGTTGCAAGATAGATGGCCAGTTTCACTGGTTTTAGTAGTTTCTATACCTTAGAAGGTTATTTTATTGATGTAAAATTTAAACCATGGTTAACAAAATGCACCTCTGCTTCTCTACAGTTGTGAAAGTAATACAAAATAATGCATCTCCTTCCTGCAGAAAACTGCCCCATTTACAAGACAAGTGTCCCACATTTTATGCATACATTACACTCACATTCTTTGGCAATTTTTATTTTTTCCTTTTCTCCCTGAAACCTCAGGTAAGCCTGAGAGCAATCAAGAATTAATCTAAACCAGCAAGAATGAGACAAAATTTGTATTTCCTATTTTTCTTACTCTTTCTGGCACATTTACCTTTCAATTTTTTAGGCAAGTATTTTAGTCTAATTTCTAATTCATGCATACTGTATACTTACTGAGGGAAATGCTACGCTAATACTATAGTAGTTTTCCTCCTTCACTGATTTGCAGCAGTAGATCTGTTCTTCAGTGCCAAAGGACTAGCGGCATTCATCCATACTCCACCCCCTGCACTTTTTTCTTGGCCTTGGGGGGGAAGTTGTTTTGTTTTCCCAAAATAAGCATATTGAAGAAATGGCCTACTCACAGTCCGTCCTTTTAACCAACCATACTTCAGAGCCAAGTAGATACAGGGCATGGGGGTAATGGGGATGTTGCACACTGATGCAGCTGCCCTCTGACCACATTCTTCCATGCTAAGAGAAGGCACTAGAGCCTCAATTCTGTGCTTGCCTGCTGTTGATCTTATGACATTTATATGCAATGCCTAAACTCTGGCATTTTCTTTGTAGGGAAAAAATCTCTGTGTTACAATATCCTCAGCATTATGTAGTGCAATTGTCACTCACCAAACCTGACAAGAAAGAAAACTTGAGATCTTTTTTGGTAAAGCGAAGAGTAGTCACTGTGAAGGTCCAGCCCCAGCAGACAAACAAAAACTAATACTACAAAGATGGCTTCACTATTCTGAGAAGGACCACAATCATGCCGAGTTATGCATGAAGAGAGTTTCAAGATAACATCTCAAATTAACACTGCTGCAGCAGTTCTCACAGATGGCAAATCAACAACAGCTTCTGTACTGTAAATCCTTTACTAAAAACTGTAAATCCGCGCCTTTAAGGCCCAACTCTCTGTAATCATCTTTGTTCATCTTTCACTACATTGCCAAAAGCCCCTAATTAGTATCATCTTAGGCTGCCTTTCACTGCTCCTCAGCCTAATCAGTTGACTAATTACTGGCACATAATCTCAGTGTCAGGTTAGAAGATGTTTTTTGAATGAAGATAAGCATATGGAAGAAGTCCTTTAACTAGGGGGCATGGAAGACAGCCTGTGTTCAGCTTCAAGACAACCCAGAGTAGCAGGTAGGCAAAGCTATCGAGCTCGGCTTAAGGGAAGGAAAGGGGGAAGAAAGATACAGTCACAGCCAACAGCAAATTCACAAATGTGATAATCCACAAAGGCCAACAGCAGGAAGTTTTTAGTGGAGAAGGGAAAGACTGCAGTCTGAACGCTCATTCTAGCATGATAGCAGGAAATGTGACTCTGGATTTTCAATGAGTTATACAAAGGAACACCAGCAAATTCTGCAGTAACTAATGGAGGAGGAGAGGAAAGCACACGGAAGTGTTTTTTGCAAAGGCAAGAAAAGAACACATCTGATTTAAGGAATATATGAAAAGATCTGGAGATGATAAGCATGTACAACAGAAAAGAAAGCATCAGAGATGTACCCTAAAAAAAGCAACCAGAATAACCAAGGAGCATGGGAAGAGCAGAAACGACAGTGCAGAGAACAACACTTAAGAGTTCCCTGTCCCTTAACTCAGTGAGCATTGATGCAACACCTCAACAATACGCACTAAAGAGTAAAGGAGATAATGAAGGGAAGAGGAAAAGGACAGGATTAGGAAAGGAATCCTTTCGAGACTCTTCTGCAAAGCACAGACCTCACACCATGCTGTTACACTGACCAGAAGCCACAGATGTGGATTTACAGTACAGCCAGACTCTCCAAGCTGATGCTATAGGTCCAGTGGAAGCCACATTCCAATAGTTTAAAGAAAGCCTGACAGCCCTTAAATTTGTAGTATTTCAGAGCTTGCTATGGTAAACAGAGCATGAAGACTTAACTCTGCAGTTGGCAACAGTGTTGCAACAAGTCAGTATTTAACCTGCAGACTTGGGCTGTGTCCGAGAGCCAGCACATCCTGCCCTGTGGAGAGTCTCTACCAGCACTGCTGTTCCTGCATCCTCTCAATAATTTCTACCCATCTCTGCTAGGCTCCTTCACAAACAGTGATGTGGTGCAGAAGCAAATGCTCACTCTAAATCATCATGTGCCAAGGCCTGGAAATCAGAGTTAGCGCACCGTAAGCTGTTTTCCATGGAAGTCTCTTGAGGAATATTGTAACTCAGGACAAAAAAAAAAACCAACAACTGGACTTTCCTCTTTATTTAGCTTGTTTCTTATTAATAAGGGGAAAGTTTAGTTTGGCTAAACTACCATACAAGCAACATACAGTAGTTTATTCATCTTAACAAGGCAAGAAAAAACTGAGGGACCTGCTGAAGGCTAAAGAGTCTCAGGACTGCACTAGGATTTACCTCCCCTTTAATTTGGACACAGCTGCCTGGTAAGAAAATCAGCTCCCTGACAGCCCTGGCCCCCTACCATATAATTCAGTGAACAAGCAGGTACTTCTAAAGGACAATCATAGTACGGCTTCCTACTTAAGTTTGGTTGCCGCTATTTATGTCTCTATGCAAGTTTGTTTTTAAAACAGCTTTGAAAAATCTCTAGTTTAAATTAAATGTTTTGTAACACATGTCAAAACTGCAAGTCACTGAACAGTAGCAGAAAGCTGACAGAGAAGATGCAACTTGCTCAGTACAATTCTCTGAATCTGCTAAGCCAAAAGTTGTTTAATACAATTTATCACACCCTCGAGTGTAGTTAAATAATTGTGATGGATGGCAGCATGTCTTAGTCTTTTCCATTTGTTAAATTATGATAGATGAATTATGCATATTAGTGAATTTCAATGAATTCTTTCTGTTCACCATGCCTGCTTCACAAAAAACATCCAGTCAATAAATAGTCTAAATCCATCTCCATCAGAACCATACGATGTTTTAATATTATGATTAAGAAGCTGAAGGCAAAAAATGCTTCAGAATAAGTCCCTTGACATTAAGAGCAGCAATAAAGGTATGCATGTAAGGTAACTAATCCCTTTTACAACCTAATTTTTAAATAAGTCTGTATCTAGGAAAAATGTTTGTTATTATCACTTTACGAGAACTTTAGGGAGGGAAGACTATAATGAACCAAGTCTCCCAAAAGACACAGACCTATTTTTTTTCTTCTAGCAATTTTCTTCTAGCTAACATGGTATTAAAGTCACATATTGAAAATTATGTAAAAAAAATTCTTTCAAAACAAAAAAAGAAAAGACAAGTAAAAAATACACTGCTAAACACTAAATAACAGAATATTTTCTAAGAAAAACTTCAAAACAAAAAAAGAAAAGACAAGTAAAAAATACACTGCTAAACACTAAATAACAGAATATTTTCTAAGAAAAACTTCATTTTATCAGCCATTAGATAATTAAACAACCATTAGGTAATTATCAGGTCTCTGACAACAATCTCACAGAGAGTCCTAGGATGTACAGCTTGTCATTTTAATGCCAGAGCACTAAGGTTCAAAAAAGAAAACCCATACCACCTACTTTTTCAAAGGGTTTTTATCCTGCAGTAACTGTTGCATGTGACTGCATCTGGCTTGGTTAGTAGTCAGCTACTTTGGTTTCCACGCCTAACCAGTATGGCCCTCCAGTATAACCTTTATTTGGAATTATTCCTTCAACTGGATTGATCTTCCTCTACTCACAGATATATACTGCCTGAAGTTCCTCAGTTGAGAGGAAATTATAAAGTGAAAATGACTGATACAGATTCTCTTTATATATGTCTCCGTATATAACTGTATAATCATAAACTACCACAACCCCAAATGTCTGATAGATGCACTGCAAAATTAATGGAAACCACTTCTGGTTTCCGATGTGCTGATGTGCGCCAGGAGAAAGTCTAAGAAACCTATGGAGGTACATCAAGGAAAAGACAAGTCTACAAGAGAATCTAGTCAAGATTTAGATGCATCCCTCAAGACTTATAAATAAGGAAACAAGACCAAGAAAACAAAAAGGATTTGACTTGACAACATGTGCCACACATTTCAAAGATTTCAGGGTATTTACTTTAACTGCTGGTGAGGTATAATTTAAGACAACTGAAGAACAGCATTTTGTATATGATTCACACTACAAGAATGAGGTACCTTCCGCAGTAGGTTTTTGTCAAAAATAAATGAAAGGACTCAACTTAGAACACCTACTTTAAAGAATGAAGGGACAGGGAAAAAAAAAAAAAAAAAAGAAAAAACCCAAACAACTAGACTAATAACTTCCCTAGCAAGTTCCTCCATCTTTGATGAAAGGACTTATGAAAAGTTTATGAAAGTACAGACATGAGGCACTAGCTCTGTCAAATCTCAGCGATGTGGTCTG
Source organism: Gymnorhina tibicen (assembly GCA_013399875.1). Taxonomy (NCBI): domain Eukaryota; kingdom Metazoa; phylum Chordata; class Aves; order Passeriformes; family Artamidae; genus Gymnorhina; species Gymnorhina tibicen. Next base: position 2,017,083 of record VXAZ01004522.1, read on the forward strand.
ACTGACAGGTATACAGCTTCACAAACACATCCTGACAGTTACGCACACTGCAGCACATGGAATCTTATTTTAAATAAAGTTTGCAAAAACTAAAATGTGACATTTACAAGATTTCTGAGCAAAAAAACCTCAGGGACAAATTCAATCTGTATTACCTTCATTTCATCCTAGCTTTCCTTAAATATATTGTCCCAGGGTTGTACTTCTAATGTCTTCTATCCAGATATAGACCTAATGCCTAGGAACTACCTTGTCACTTTGTGTCTGCCAGGAGCTTTCAAAAAGCATTTTTATCTTAAATGTGAAATGTTTTCCTGCTGGCAAAATGGCATTACATCTTGCAGAATTCTTCATTCATCTCCAGTGATACCACCTACTCTGGAAGGTTAGATCTGAATCATCTCCCTTAAAGAAAGCTTGACAGTTCATTTCAGAGGTTCCTTTTTGTCTCCAATTTCAAGCAGAAAGTAGTGTACGTTCAGAAATTTCAAGCAGCTGTGCACCACTGCAAGTGCCACAGAACTAAAATAACATTGCTCAGAATTAGTCTGTCATAGTTTAAAGCATCAAAAGTGTTAAACAATTCTCAACTGACAATGTAATTACAGAGTGCAGACTCAGTGATGCTATATACTTAAGGCTGGAAATGCTATTGCAATCTAAAACACTGTTTTCAGTTTCTTGCAACTTTCTCGGTACCCTTCCTTTAAGGCATACCTGACAGGGGCAGACAGAAGCACTCTTTTTTTTGACATGGGCCTCCTTAACAACTCTAGTTTTTATTCACTAAACAAACCCCTGTTCCTTAGAGATATTAATATTCAAACAGGAAATAGAAGAAATTTCTAGACATAAATTTTACAGAAAAACAATTAAGTAAAATCATTCATTCTAGCCCCACTGGGTCCTACTTGGATGACAAAAGCTATGCATGTAGTTGAAAGCAGGTTACAATAGCAGTGGAGACACCATGAAATGGTGAAAAAGCTCCTGAATTAGATGTAGTACAATTTGGAGAAGATTTTACCATGAAATTCAGTTGTTATTTGTTGTCCCACAATCCCAGGCTGCCTAAACTCAGCGAGTGATAGAACTTCACTCTGCATTCCTTAGAGCTAAGGCTGATGACCCCAAACAGGCTACATGAAATACTTGCATTTGACTCCTTGCACATATTAGGAAGACCCAACAACAATCCAGCACTTCACTGCAGCACCCAAAAACCTCTGCGGTACGACAGTGAAGCTCTTTAGGTATTTTTACCAGGTTTGCACCCGATGCTTCTCACTTCAGGCCCTGAAAATCAGACAGATTATGGCCCATTGCAAACCACGTTCACTGCTTGCTCTGCCTGGTTCCAGGACACTTGTGACAACAGTCAAGACACACCAAACAGAGTTCCTCTGCCCCTTGTTGCAATAGCCCACAGTAAAGGAATACAGACAGCAAGTTTTCTCCTTTTCCTTCTCCTTCATCACTTTTTAATATTCCACAATTTCTCACAGTTCTGTAGCTTCTTCTGTCCTTTCTCAGGTGTTTATTCATTTACAAAGTTCCACAGTGCAAGAAGCTGTCAGTTTATATAAGGGATAGCTCTTTTCCCCCCACAAGCAGTCATCTTCAATAATTATCAGTCAATAAGCAAAGGATGTCTATTTAGTCATATTAAAATTCTTCCCAGAATATGCCATAACTGTTTCCTTACCAAGACTGCTTTTTTCAAGTGTCAAGGTTGATTGAAGAACAGAAGGACAGAAAAATCATCCACCATTCTTTCCATCCTACCACATCTCCATTGTATTTCATCCAACAGACAACAGCAATTTATCATACATGTGCAAGATCATGAAAACATAGATTTTGTTACTGATAGTCCACGTTTTACCAGATGTAGATACTGAAATAGGTCCCTAGAACTGCACATAGCAAGTGAATGTGCTGAATTTTCATTGATATAAAAATAGTAAATCCTCTTGGATATATTTATTTATCTGTCTTGGGAGGGTACGCTATTTCTTCTTTTTCCCTAACTAACACAGAAAGCAAATATCCTTAATTTCTATAGCTAAGGTCCCTAAATGTCTATGAATTAGGTATTTATTCTAAAGAACAGGAGAGGGTGAAACAGAAAGACGTCATACAAAAATAAATAAATAAATAAATAAATGGGAGGCCCTTTTGGCACACTGAAAGTGAGAGCCAGTGATCTGAATAAGCAAGTTTATTTCAAGACTGCTTAAAAAACACCACTGTCTTTAAAAATAGAAGTGAACATCCTCAGATCCTTTCTTTACAGAAGGAAAATTAAGAATGCAAAGAAACATCAAAAGAGACATGATCAAAAATGATTATTCAGCAAATCTTAAAACAATAGTTGAAAGAAATTGAAATAGAGTAATTTGTGAAACCTAAAGAGTGAACACAGAGAAAATCATTATTATTATTAGAGTGACTGCAAATTTTTTATTAATTTTATTCCTTTCCAACTTCCATTTACATAGCTCTAGTAAGTTTATTTTATGCAGCTTTGAAATAAAGCTCTTGAGTGAAAAGGATATGGGTGCAATAAAACCAGCAAGTACCTTTTCCATCTGCAATGACCAATCACTTAAACATCCCAACATCAGCTAACCAGTTCATTATTTTAAACTTGAATTACAAATAAAATTAACATTCTATCAACAAAGTGAATTCTATGAAGACTTAATAAAAAATTATTTCTCCTTTGTATGTACAGTCAATGTGACATTTTTCCTTCCTCCCAAAAAGCTGTAGACTTAAGAATTAATTTCATCCCACTGCAAATAATCTAGGCCTCTTTCAATACTTATTACATCTCTCTGCAACAATTTACAGGCTGAACACTTGCAGCGACAAACACTAGACCCAAACTTCTCAGTAAAACGATGAAAAGAACATGGTAAGTAAATAACATAAAATGTTCTCAGCAAATAAATTGCTCTCTTAGAAAATGTAATCCCCAGCAGATTCTTCAAAAGAGGTCTGATTATAATCTGCAGTCCTTCTGAACAGGTTAATTTAATATAACAAAATTGGAGATCAATTTGTTCCACAAATACTGATACTGTTCACATAAATCATGGTCATAAAATATGCCTCAAATTTATCCTAGAAAGCTGTATCTTCTCTTAGTGTAGCTACTTCTTTCCCCACAAAATAATGTAGAAACACCTCATATGTAGACAGGTGTCAAACATTTATATATGTTCCTGAGAGATGCTGTTAAAAAAGTCAGAACAGTCTTTCCAAAAATGAAATCCACCAGGTGAGAAGCAGCAATGGTCCTGCTGTCAATGCATGACAGCATAAACAATCTAAGAAGAGGCATTTCCAGTCCTTCAACATATAGACATCTCTCCAGTACTTTTAGTTACTGGAGAGAACTACAAAATGTATAGGTTTCCATATAATTCATGCTGGTTTTAATAAAATCCTGGGTTTTACCCATACCAAGACTCTCATGAGAAAATTTACAAAAAAGCCTATAATCCTGTTTTTAAAGCATAAAACAAATATGGGAATTTGCAGCTTATTTAGTGACAACAATTGGATATTACTACTAACTTCCATCCAATCAATAAATACTAAATGTATACAGTGTATTTAAAATAACTACAACTGCTTGAAGAACTTACAGATTTGTCCTGAATAAAGATCAGAACAGTGACATAAATGCTAATTTAAATGGAACCTTATTCACAGCAATCAAGCTTTTAAGAAAATTAGTCAAATGTTAATTTTGTATCAATCACTAATAAAGGTCTGAACATGATCAGACCTTCAGCCTTCAAAACTAAAAATGCAACTCACTTCATACATCTTTTTCAATGTAACAATGTCATTTATTCTTCCTGTCTTGGCAATTTGCAAAAGGTCAGCTTGTTCTACACTACAGAAAAAACTCTTAGACCATACATTATTAAAGTGAGTTACATGACATTCCTCATCAACCTAAAGTTATTCCCCACTAAGAAGTTTTGCGGAAAAACATTAAATTGCAAGATTTTATAACTACACTTCCAAACTGTAAATGCTTAGCTTCTCAAATATATTATGAGAAACACGGGGGAAAATACATCCAAAAGGAAAAGCATAACAGAAAGGAATTGTTTTTTAAAAATTCTTAGTTCTCCCTGTGCACTACAGAACATCAGAAATCCATTCTTTGATGATGCTGTAATGAAAGTAAGTTGCTCTGGTAATATGTACAAAGCCCCAGATAAAAGCTTACAGGATTAAAGGATTACATGAAGGTTATTAAAGGGGCCTGGAAGGGAGGGAGCAGGATGCACGCTCTTTTAAATAATGATCATCATTCTGTTCAGAAACATGATAAGTTTGGTTTTAGGTTGTGTTTTAGCTTTAGTAATAAATGTTCTACGTACTGTCTTTTGAGCAAAACCAAACCAGTAATACATACGGAAACAAGTGCTGAACTTGGTCTTCAAATGCAGAAGAAAGATTTGTTTGCAACATAAATCTGTTGCATTGGCACAGCTTCATTAAATAGAGGTTTCAGTTCTGAGCTGGCACATTATATATTGCATTTTTACCCATAAGACTGTCAAGCACCATATTTTCAGTATTTCTTCCTATGCAAAAACAGATCTAAATGAAAAATCGACATAACAGTGTAATGAATTACACTGTTTATTACTTCTAAAATAAATACTAGACTACTGTTAATTTACTCACGTTATCCATATACATTATGCATGAGATCCACAAAGTTTACAGTTGACCAAGATTAAATCCACTGTGGCCTCCTATTTCACTTACTATTGAAAGTAAACGCAACTCATCATATGAGCAAATGTCTTTTATAAAGAACCTGGATTTTGCTCATGCATCTCAAATCACTGGGTTTCAGTTCATCCCCAAAAGAAAACTCCAAAACTAAGAATATATAACTGCCTCCAAGAGGGAAATCCTCAATATGATTTGGAGTTACTGCAATTATTTAAAAGGCATTGGGTGCACCATGCCCACTATGGTTTTATTGACTTTCAGTGTAGTTGAACTGACTTTATTAAATACAAAACACTAGTCTCAGACATGTAAGTTTTTAGACTAATGGGCTATTACTTTCTTCTAAAGCAGCTGTACATTTTACAATTAAAGCTTCCTTGAGAATTGTCTAACTTCCTAAAACTGTAAAAAAATGGGAAAAAAAATGAAAAAATTAAAATCAAACGTTATTTGATTCTAAACAATACTGATGTTCCCAGTGTACTGGGTATAGCTGGTATAGAAAAAAATGACTACAGTAATTGAAACAGCACTCTAGCTCTTTGCAGATATAATGAAATACTTGACATCTCCTTGGGGACTCATTTGTTCTTAATAATTAAGCATAAATTGAAACTCTTGCTGAGGGCAAAACTGTAAACAAGTATTTACCGTAGCTATGAAAACAGGGCAGTCTGTCTGTTCTGCAACCAGCAATTAATAGCGACTTAGAATCATGGAACGGTTTGGGTTGGAAGGGATCCTTGGAGGCCATCTAGTCCAACCTCCCTGCAATGAGCAGGGACATCTTGAACTAGATCAGGTTGCTCAGAGCCTCACTCAACCTGAATTTTGAATTTTCCGGGGATGGGACATCTACCACCTCTGTGGACAAGGTAACTTTTAGGGTAACACATGGGCTTGAGTTCAAATATTTGGTCTGCACTCAGTAAATGCATTTCATTTTATATATAACAAATCCTGTTCATATATTATGCAGGTCAATGAAAAACAATCAATTGAGATAGTTCATCACTTTCCAAAAGCAGGTTATTTTGCAAGTTCACACAAACATTTTACAGTAACGTATTTCTTCTACATTTCCTAGCATATATCATAGTACCTACCAAAAGTGGTACAGGAATTAGCTGAAGACTTTGTGAGCAGGTTTTTTTGCAAACTTTATTTAAAATAATTAATGTAAAATATATTCAAAAACTACGTAATAACTTAAAAGATCCAGAAACCAAAAACACAGGTAGTCTTTGATGTCCCAGTTAAAAGGCATTTGATAGCAACATTTTAAGTCTTTTTGACAATCACTAAGCTATGTTACAGACAACAAGGGGGGGAAAAAAGGCAAGAAAGTGAACATGCATGAGAATAATGAGATGTATGAGAAACCTGGATAAAAGTTTTACAGTTATTACTAAGCATATACATGGGGACACTATTTAAATTATAAATTTTATCCCTCCAATAGTAATAACTTTTAACCTGTTATTCTAATACAGCCCCTGGAGAGATATTTCTAAGTAACCATGGATGGGTACAAGAGGATTTACAGGAATGATTTTATTAACGTTACTGGGTGCTACTACTGTAAATCAGAACCAGAAAAAACCCCACAGTAATACAAAACTCAAAACACAGATGCAATATGTACATAGTTTTGTCTGCACTTATAATACGCTAATCCACTATTAAATCCTTGTGCTGCACAGCAGTTGCACAAAATCCTATCTTGTGACTGGAACCCTCACGCAGAAAACGGTAAAAAGTTGGTAGTACAATTCCAAGCAATTGAGAACAAGGTTTCTTGATTTCCACCTTAGCATTTTCTATATACCTTACATTCATCAAAGTAAGCGATAGGCTTTATATGGCCACTGAAATTATCAGATATTCCTAGGTCACTGTCACCCATTCTGCTGGTAGGGAGAGACTATGGAGAGACAGGCTGGAGCGTATAGGCAGCCAAAAGCTGGTTTTCCCAAACCATCCTTTCAAACTCCTGGCACAAGAAGAACCAATAGCAAGAACCTCAGCAGTCCAAAATCATCTTCTACAGTAACCATTAAGAGAGCTAAACAGTGGCCTGCTAAAAGGGCACAAAACTGAGCCGGTCATGCTGCCTCAGAGCTTTTCTCTGCTAGAGTCCCACATTTCATTTAACCTCATTCTTCAGGACAACCTCAAATCTGTATCCCAAGGATTTTGCTAAAATTTTCTACAGATGGGCAGTACTTACTACCTTGATGCAGCTTCTTTTGAGTAGTTTACTGAAACAAATCACTGTAGCAGGCACAATTCATAAATTATCTTTGTTGTGTTTATACCTTTCCCTTGCAGTACTTGCCCAACTTGCTCCAGTTATAAAGCTTCATACATATGGATAATGCTCCTTTGTATGTGCTAACAATACTGGCAGGTTTTCCTTCAATAAACCACTCCAGATGTTACTCTCAGTAATTATGTCTGACATCTCTCAGCTTTGGTAATGAAATACTGCTGATACAATTCCTTGTTTGTATTTCTATGGACCATCTTCAGACATAAAAACTACAGAGTTAAAGCAGCCACATCAACGAGCACTGAATGAAAATCTGCTAAAATGAATACACAGCCATCGCTTGATTAGCATAAATAGGATAAATATGGAAATACAGTATTCTATGAAAAAACTATCAGTTATACAGTATATTTCACTTTTCTGCCTAACAAAGTGCATTTTAAAGTACTATATATACATATGTATGACTACACAAAAGACAAAACTACCACTGTTATCAATATCATGTAACATCATATAAAATATAACCTTTCTTGCTTCAAAGAATCAAAACCCAACTTTACACAATAGATCTGTTGCCAACAAGATATGAGAAAAAAGATGCACAGCAAACTTTCCAACCTGAGAAGTACTTATTTCAATACTTATTTTACCTAAAATATTATCCCATCAACTAAACTGAACATTTAAAGTCCTTAGGGGAAAATGTAGTTAAACAATTTGCATCCAAAAAGCTTGAATTTTGCAGATGTGGCCTTAGAGAATGAAGATTCTGGAAGGTATATTATAAATGCTCAAGAAGTCATCATAGGCTCACACAGTTCTCACTAGCTTTTTAAATTATCACATTAAAAGTCATCACTAACAATAAAGTAAATGAATCAGTACACAACTACTGCCAATGCCCAAAATCTGAAATATTAGTAGTGCTATCAACATTGTATGGGAGACACAGAAGGGAATTTAAGCAGGAGCTGATTTTTATAAAAAAATTTAATTTGAAAATATACACTTCTCACAGTCTTAAGCTGTTACAGTTGTCATGCCAATATTTCTGCCAACATTATTTTACTTCAGATAAATTATGAAATAGTGTTGACACCGTCTATATGACAACAACTTTCCAGTATTTTACACGCAATAGAACTTGACATATTACACTCTCATATTAATTACTATGCCCATTAAACCCCATCACTAAGAAGCAACTTTTAGAATCTATCCGTTAGCACAAACCAGCTTTAATTTTTTTAAAGTAAGAATAATGTAAAATCACTTCAACCACTGCCTTCAACAGGACTGAAATTAAGCCAAAGTCACTTAAATCGGTAAAAACCTAAGTGAATTATAATTTGAAGTCTACTTAATGAAAGTCAAGAAGCTACTCATATTTGCTGTAATATGCAATTCCACCGTTTTCATCACATAAGCCAGAAACTTCAGCGCATGAAGCAATGAAAGAACTTCCCTACAGGTTACATGAAGTATGAGAAATGGGCTGTTTCCCAAACAGTATTATGACTGCTCATATTGTTACTCTGACACTTCATACCATAACTGAAAATCATTCATAAAAAGACACAATTACAATAATGATGTCCCATCACTGAACATTTTGTTTACATAAGCCCAAGCAAATGTTTTAAACAGAAATATGTGGATGCACATACAGCTGCCCATCCCCACAGCAAAAAACCCAGAGACTCTTAGAAAAGAGTCTCATAAAGTACACTGGATGTGCTTCTGTAAACTCAAGGTCATCCAAAACAGTTAATGGGTTTGGACTTCTCAAAGTATTTTGAGGCATTTAAGTCAGCAAAATGTTTGTCTAACTACAACATTCAGTTAATGATCAAACAAGAAACCAGTATCTAACTGGCCATCCATGACAAAATCTCATTCCTATAGTTTACTAGTAAAGCAATAATTATGTTTTGTTAGAAATAAGGAAGTATATTTTTCAAAGGCATTTACGTATTACAAAAAAAAATCATTTTAACATCTCAGAAGAATGAATTAGGGCTTGCCCTGTCAAATAAGAGAAGAAAGGTCAAAAGGAATCAGAGGACTATTATCTGCAATTCTGAACATCTCGATGTGCCCATCACATGAACCCTGCTAACCAGAACTACAGCATTTAAGTGGAAGAAGTGAATTGATGCTAGTGCTGTCATTCATAACAATGTATATGAAATGTCCTGAAGATAACGTGGTTTTATTTAACCTAGACTGTGCTAATTACTTGGCAGGTCATTTTTTTTCCTGGTAGGGTGAAAGAAAAGGACTAAGAAAAGCTCAGCAGTCTTGGAAGGGAGTGATTTCAGCAGAACATGAACAGTGTATTTTGGGGAGACATTAGGAGAAATATATCAAATGCTTCAGATGATTCAGAAAGTTCAACAGACATTTTAGATTTTAAGACACCCCTGCTTTTTGTGACTATAAAGAGAGAACCATCAAGCTCAGAAATAAAAAAAAAACCTGCATATTTTAATTGTGCAGATTTATTAAACTCCCTGTGTTTTCTTCTAGAAAAGTCTGTCTGAAGCCTAGAATCAGTCAATAGGAAAGAGCTGACACTGAGGATTACCCTCTGCATGAATACATTTGAACTTACAAAAAGAGTCAGCTCCTTACAGACAGGACAGAAAGCCCAACAGGGCACTAGTACAGGCTTTTTTAGGACTCAGATGAATGATTTCATGACCTAGGACAAAGCTGACATGTTGGTAAATGAAATTCAAAGGCAAACTTTCCCTTTGTCCATGCTCATGATCCATCTTCAAGGTACACAATGGAAAGGGATAAACTGAATCTCTCAGAAGCAGCAGCATGAAGTGGCACATCAGAGGCACAGAACTTTGTCTTCCTATAGCCTAGGCCATTGACCTGTGTTTTGAAATAGTCACACCATGCAAAGTAAAAATGTTCAATCTTGTATGCTGACCACATCATAATGAAAGACGAACCACAGGAAGATAAAACTGTAATGATTGCTCTTTGTGGAAAAAAATAAACTATGTGTTAGGAATATTTTACTATGCAGAGTGGAAAAAATAATTTTATATAGCTCTGCAATGTTATCTTCTGTAACTTCTCTGAGAGGAGAACCACCTCCAGCTAAAGCACTACCTCTTTATCTCTCTGTTCTTCAAGTAAAGCCTTCCACAGTACTAACACAGTACATGAAAGTGTGCTTACTTAGGATCTAAAGAGCATCATTATTTTGACAGGAGTGCCTACATAACAATATGCTTGTGCTAGACTACTTTGCTTAATTGAGATCTAAACGCTGAAGTAATCAGAGAGAAAACATTAACTCCGTTGTATTCACCAAAGGTGAAGTTACTGAGTGCTATGATAGACACCAATTTCTACAGCCAGAGGTTTCTGTTAAAAAACTTTTGAGCAGTAATTCCTTTCAAAAAGGCTTAAGAGTAGAGCTTAAACATTTCAGTTCAAGAGGGGTCTCTAGGGAGAAGCCAACACTCACCACTGAAATGCCTCAGAAAGAAACACGTAGCTTATGACATGCCTGGATATATTTCTCAAACAAGGGTTTTTTTAAAGTATCAAAACATTATGAATTCAGAGACAGAGACTAGTTTTATTTGCTCTCATGCAATACACAACAAACCCTCATAAAAAGACACTGATTTTTCTAAAAACACACACCGTACCAATCTTCCATTACCAGCTATAATCTTTGCAACTGGTTCAAGCACAAGCACTGAGTAAGCTAGTGTTAGAAGTTTATAGAAGAAATATTAATCCTTCAAAAGCATCATTACTGCCTTTTACCTTTTGAACCCTTTTACCTTTTGTGCATGTAGGAGAGCATGCACAAAACAAAGCCACAGCCTTCTCCCTCCTGGCCCACGTGGCCATTCGTTACCAGCCGGCCTTTCTTTAAAAAGGCAGGTGGTACTTAATGCCAAGGCTAAGCTAGCTGCATCCAGACAATAATAACTATTTTTATTACTTGGTATCTGAGATAAGAGGATTCTGTCATTAAAGTGTTCTGTTATGCAGTGCTTATTCCTGCTCTAGTATACAGGCTGAGACTAGGAAAGCTTGGAATTGATCACTTCCATTCGTTTTAATAAACTGCCCTACTTAATTCCCAAGACTGTATTGGCTTCATTCTCCAAGAGGTTTCAATTATGGTGATTAAAATATGTCATTTTTATATTACTTCTAATTGTTATTTTTAAAGGAAGCCTTAATTTATTATGCATTTTCTAGCAAACTACACAGACACCCTACGCAAAATGTGAAGATATAAATCCCCTGTTTCTGTTCTTAATGGAATAAATAGTACTTTGAACCAAGTTTCTGTACTCTCAATGCAATGTGATACAAAGAATTACTAGCAGTGTCTTTCTGTACATGAAAATATCTTGACAGCTGCACTGCTTGAATGTTGTTATGTATTTACATCATTATATATTTCCAGCAGGTTTTGAGTACGTTCGCCAAATAAAATTCGTAATTTATTTGAACCCTGGCAGTGCTGTATCCATGCCAGCTGAACACTGTTACTATATACTTGTACTATGCTTTAAGGAACAACTATTGTTTACTGCAGGGAGCCTCTCAATGTTTTCCCCCACAGTGAGTGTGCAGAACATGATCCAACCCAGAGGAATGGGAACATGGCAGCACCACGCCAGGAAAACTGCACCTTCAAGTAAGGACAAAGGTGCACATCTTCTGTAACAAAGCAGTCTCCTGCAGCACTGACTGAAAGCACAAGTGAAAGGTGAATACAAAAATCCAGACAAGAAAAACTGAAAAAGCTCCTGAATCTTCTCAGGCTGGAAGTCTGCGACAGAAGTAAAGGGTTGAGCTGGGGCAGAGGAGAGGTCTCATAACCTCGGATTTTGAACGCCAGGAAACACTTCTCTCCTGTGAGGGTGACCAAGCACTGGCACAGCTTGCCCAGGGAGGATGTGGAGTGTCCCTCTTGGAGATATTTAAAAGCCATCTGGACATGACCCTGGGCAGCCTGCTGCAGGTGTCCCTGCTTGATCAGAGGGGTTGGACATGATGATATCAGAGGCCCCTTCCAACTTCAGACATTCTGAAATTTTGTGAATTATGCTGAGGCAGAATATAGGCCAAAAATAATGTCCGACCCAGGGTTTGCCTGTTGCACCCACATGACAGTAACACCTATTTTAAAATGTCTATTATAAACCTGAAAAAGTCTTTCACATTTTGATTGCTAAGAGATGCATACAGTATTTTATATTACCCCAAGCAGATGACATTAAATGCTCATATGAAGAAATTCTTATTTTCAAGATAGTTGTAAATCCCTGTGTGACTTAGCTTCTCTAACTCCTGGCACATTTAGAGGCACCACATCAATTTTTAGAAACTCACTTCATACAGAACTGAAGCACCTAACAGAATATGAATGAAAATAATTGGTAAATACCTGAACCTTTCATTTACTATGTGTTTATGTGGGAGCATGGTCAGAGTAATGAAAATCTTAATTTTGTTGACTTTTAATAATATGGTATATTTTATTCTAAGTTTTAACTGCAAGTAAGATTTATTACTTTTCCCTTTGAGCAGATTTCCTTTCTGTTTCAGTATTTCAGAACATGAGACTTTAAGTCTGACCATTGCAATTAATTTAATATTACACAGCATTATCATTTATATTCTAAAGTCAAATAGCTAGCCAGTAGCATGCCAGACATAACCCATCTAACTTACTTACCGCATGTCCACAGGAATATTAAGTTTAAGAATCTATTTACTAGAAAATGTGCTTTTCTGTAGACACAGGAAATACACTTTCTTTTGCAGTAGTCATTCATCACAAAGCAAGTATCACAACCTGTTTTTCAAGCTGTTACTCTCCTACTTGAATTACATCTTTCAGCTTTCTGTAGCTGTCATTAACTTTGGCCTCTTCTTTATCTTCAATCTGAAGTTAATTCTCTGGCCAGCATGTTGCCTACTGCTTTGAGGGATTAAATATAAGGGTTTATGAAGAAAAGGAGCTTTTCATACAATGCTATTACACCATGATAGCTTTCACAAAAATTGTTGACTCTTGAAAAATGCATGTTAAATATACATGCTGTTCATTTAAAAAGAAATATTATCATATTGTAAAATAATAAAAAAGGATTATTTTAAAGCACTCACTAAACATATATGCAATCCTATTAAAAGAAGCAGGCAGTAACATACCCACATTGTCAGCACAGCACACAAACACTGGGAATACTGTTTGCTGTTTATATCCAGTGTACCATTATTCTTTTGAGACATGTTCAAAATTATACCTAAATTTTTACTTATAAAGGCAATTCTCTTAAGAAAACAATAAATCTAGAAAAGCATTCTACTGTTGCAGGGTTACAAATCTGTGTTGCTGTTGTACCAGCCCTTACATTTCATCTCACTTCAGTTGCTGATGAAGTGAAACATTTATCCACAGACCTATTTGGAAATTCAGGACAGTAATTAAATGGTTTATGCTAACCGTAATAGAATGTGTATGTGCTAATGTCTAAGATCTGTCTAAGCAGTGAATGCAGCAACAGAGGAGAAATTTTGTGCATTTGTGGACAACATTTCCTTTCACACATACTTCAAAACAAACTCTCAGATAATTCTTATGCAATAAAAATACAGACACGCTTCACTTTTTTTAAAAAAGGAGCAATTTCATCTCACCCTGCTAATCTAGCTGAGTGCAAGCACAGTACCTCAGGCTTTCCAATTACAAGCACCTGTGAAAATCTTAGAAAACTAAAGTGCCTGTGAGAAGCTAACCACACTTAACCTGATGACCAGGTCATCAGTTAGGAATAATGACAATATCACTCATTTCCCTTCCCAATATGTCTATTCCATAAAATTGAGAACAGTGTAGGAAGCTTCAAGAGACAACACTGCTAGCAATTTACCTACTGAAGTATCTCCAGAGTTGGGAATTTTCCGCAGCATTCCTCAATGTCTATCACTACCCAATACTATACACTTGAAGCCCCAAATTCTTCTGCGTAACAAAAAATAAAAGATGCCACCAAAACTACATTTCAGTCAATGTAACAGCAAGCCTGTCTCTGTGGAACGAACATGTTGCACCATGACTTTGTTTCACTGAAAATCACATTATATGCAAAAAAGAAAGTACCTCTCCCAGTACTTCTACAAGCAATAATCACTCAGATGTGTTCTTTTCCCCTGTAGTGCTCTGAAACACTAAAATAAAGACTGTTTCTAACTTCAGTTAATTTGCACTGGATTACAGCTGAGAGACTTAAGTAAAAAAAATATTAATATTACATCTGTTACAGATGGAATAAACATGGATAAGCATAATCTTTTCATTGTTTTATGGAACCACAATCCACCAGCAAGTGCACAAATCCTTGCGATATCCCTGAGTGCTGGATTTAAATTGGGGTCTTGGAGAGAGGTGAAAGATGTGCAAGAACTTAAGTACACAAAGAATCCTTAACCGACTAAACATATAAGCTAGTTTCTGCAACTCATTTTCAGGGATAAAGCACATCTTTATTTCAGCATAATCAACATAATTTCTCACTTGTTCCTGAATTTCCAAAGAGTACAAGAATAAACACACAAACGGGTGCAACTGGGCCCTTGGGAACCTGCAGCTCAGCATGGCACACTGCATTATTCTTCCCACAAGCTCTCCATGAAAACCAGAGAAGAAAGCTTTGCTGGGGTAGCTTTGAATGCAAAAGCCCTGACATATACTTATATATGCACTCAGCAAGAAAAATTAACTGTCAGCAAAAGCATTTTTGTTCCAGTGTAACCATACATACACTGGATTCAGCACTGCAGAATTAGCAGCCTACATAACGTATACAGTTCTTCATACTTCGAAATAACCAAATATCCATAACTTACTTTTCTGGATGACACTACTGCCCTTGGAAACATTTTCAGTTTAGTCCTTTAGACCTTGGCTTCAGATTAAAAAAAAAAAATGACCAGTAGAAGCACTTCCCTTGAAAGAGTTCTAGAGGACTGACACATTAAAGACTATGAAAGAAGCCAGATCATCAGACAAAATAAAGAGTAGATGTCCTAAAAGCCAGAGGTCTTTTGTACTGATCCTGTTAATACAGAATCTCTCTCCTTTCCTTAAGTGTCCACCACTGACCGTGTAGCAATCTTCCAAACAGCTCTTCAGCTCACCTTCCATTTTAAAACACACTGAATATGCAAGCACAAAATTGCTGTTCTGCCCATCCACAAGCACTTTTATTTGGTGGAGTACTTTTCACCTACTTCACATGCACAGGCCAAAGGGGAAGATGGCAAGCAGTCCACTATTTTTACACTCCTTGTTTTCCTTTAATATTTCAGGTAATTAATTCTGACCATTTATGTAAAATATAAGCTACAAAAACCGCACCTGTCTCCCTGCTGAGTTGTTGTATATTAGACCAGTCTCTATATCATGTATTCAAGAGATAACAGACAGCATATCATCAGTGTGGCTCACAATGAATGGCAGAAACAACCAAGGCATGAAACCCTATTAATAGCATATTGTCCTATAACCTAAAAAAGTTAGCAAAGTAACACACCCCAGCAATACCCACCAAGTATTACAGAACCACATAACCAATTACATTGGAAAAGAGCTCTGAGATTGTCAAGTCCAACCTATGACAAGACACCACCCTGTAAGGTAGAGCACAGCATTCAGTGCCATGTCCAGTCTTTCTTTAAACACCTCAACAGACAGTGACTCCACCACCTCCCTGGGCAGCCCATTCCAATATCTAATCAGCCTTTCTGTTAAAAAATTCCTCCTGATGTTCAACCTGAACCTTCCTGGCACAACTTGAAGCCATGTCCTCTTGCCCTCTCACTGGCTGCCTGGAGGAAGAGGCCGACCCCCACCTGGCTACAACCTCCTTTCAAGTAGTTGCAAGGAGTAGTAAGGTCACTCCTGAGCCTCCTCTTCTCCAGGCTAAACAACGCCAGCTCCCTCAGCCATTCCTCAAAGGACTTACCCTTCAGACCCTCACCAGCTCTGCTGCCCTGCTCTGGACTTGCTCCAGCCCCTCAATTTCCTTCCTGAACTGAGGGCCCCAAAACCGGACACAGGACTCGAGGTGTGGCCTCACCAGAGCCGAGTACAGGGAAGCAGTCCCTGGAAGAGGGGGCACAGACAAAGGTGGAAAGGATTCCACCCCTAAATGTCATAAATAGTATGAACACATGGAAAAAGCCCTCCAGCATCCAGCAGAGAGGGCTTTGATACTTCAGCACCTGCTCTTCAACAGGCAACCTGCTGACAGCTAAGGGCAGGCCTTCAACTGATGGGAATGGGAAATAAATGGAATGGGATATAAATGGCTCTTTCTTTTTTAATGAAATTATTTAGACAAGACTTCACATATACTGTTATTTATCAAGGGGGTGTGCAGGGTGTTAATTGAAAAGGGCAAATTAGGTATGAGGTTCAAAGTGAAAGCTAACAACAAGGTACTCAGTCACTTTGATTAACCAAGCAGCATTCACACAGTACTTGTCTCTGAACAATACACCATATGAACACTGGCTCAGCCTGCGTGTGAAATCCAAACCTGTTTACCTAATCACGATTTTAAAATAGGCATGAAGCACTTGAAACTTACAGCACAGGTATAACCATGAACAGTAAACAAACTCTTTACAGCAAATAGCAGCACAGGGGTCTAGAGGATACTCATGTGTTACACAAAGAGCAGATGAATTATTATTTAATTAAGCTTGCCTTGAAAGCATATCCAGAGAAGCCCTGAGCACTGGCTTCTCACACCAAAATTCTGCCTTTATAATGCTGATTATCTACTGACAAATAGAACACTTCAAAAATTTCTGTCATCATACCTCTTGGCTGACTACTAACTTCATCTGAACAATTGGAATAAGTTGATCATAGTTAATAATACTACATATAATGACTTGAAATAGTAATTTTAAAATAATTTCAGTCACAGATCTTAAAAAAAAAATGTATCTTGAAGAGCTTCAAACTTGCAGCGCTTCACTAAGTTTTTAGACACTATCAAATCTACACTGCACTCTTCAAAACTTAGGAAGTGCTTCTTCTTATAAATAACTAATTTAGACAAGAATATTTTCTTCAATCCCTCTACCCCACACCTGGGCCACAAACTATTTGTGATTGAAGCTAAGCCTGGTATTTGGCTCTCAAAAGTGGTTTTGAGAGAATTATAAAACAACACCCAGAAAAAAACCCAAACAGACAATACTGAGGAACATAACATTTCAAGTTGGATTTCTTTAAAAATGAAGAAAATAACTGAACCCAGTTAAGAACTTCCAGCCTAATAATATGAGTACAGAACACCACAGGAAGTATCCTACACTCTGGAGAGCCTATCCAGTGGTTGGGAACCTGTTCCTCAACAGCAACTTGAACTCAGCCAAGAGAATAAAATGAATCAACTTTAAAGCACAAATTTACATTCCCAAAATTAAAAGTCTACTAAAATATTCAACAGATTAAAATAATCTTGTGAGCACTGAAGTGTCAATTAAAACTTTGTGGAAAAAAATGAGACAGCAGTAAAATGTAAACACGACACAGCACATCAGCTAACCGTGCTCTTAATGATGGTAGGAAATACCCAAGAGAAGTATATTTTATACAGCAGAAAACCTAAGGGACCCTTAACCCAAGGACAATGAACCACTTCACACAGCACAGAAGCAATGAAGACTGGGAACAGACTAAATCCCACGCCTTATTCTCAGAGCCAATACAACGGGTTTGATTCAATACCTACCTAAAATAGTAACTGTGGGCTGAAGGAAGCAGGTGGAAGTACAGTGGCAATTATCTTAATGCTCACCACTGAGAATGTGCTAACACTAAACAGCCCACTGACCCACTTCCAGGAAGTACATTAGCAGTTCCTAGGCTTGTGCTGGGCATCCTGGCCAAAATGACTGCTCCAGCTCAGAGTATGCTCAGCTCTCTGAGTCAACAGTGGAAGTGGACTTTGCATAGGATGCTGCAGTTCCTTAAACAACCAGAGCTTCAGACTGTAAAATTCAAACTGCCAGGTAGCCATTACCTTTTCAGGTGAGATTATTAGTGTTTTATAAAAATACTCAAATAGTTCAGTCACCTCATGGATCACCCATTCTCCTCTCACCAAGTTCCTCTGAGATAAGAGATGTGTTCTACTAACAACTGTCCTCTCTTCAGAGAACTGAGAATTCATATGACAAAATTTACCGTACAAGACTGTTAATACTGGTACTTTTCCTTCATTTCCAGTCCTCATTGAAGTTTTCTGCCTGCAGCTTTACAGATTGTATGCAATATCTGATTCCTTCTCCTCCACCTCACCTCAGCCTTACTCTTGTGGGCTGAAATCCTTTATCATATTTGCTGAAGACATTCATTCAGTAAAAACAAGGAAAAAAGTATTTTACTATATATATTTTTGTGCATTCCTTCTTTTATTAACAGGAGAAAAGTCTAGAGCATCAAGTAAATACCCTGAGGAAAATATACAAAAACATATTTCAATCAAAATAATTTGCCTCCAGAACAAACTCACCTAGTTTCTCCCGGAAACTGAATTTTCAGTTAGTTCTGTTTGAACAGAAGCAAACCTGGAATTTGTTAGATAAAGGAAAAGTGGGTCAATCTAAATCTCAATTCTTCTCAATATGAAGCAGAGGATAGCTTGGTGCTGTGTGTCAGGATCACAACCAGTTTCAAGTTTGTCAACTGCAGTTTCTCTGATGAGGGCTGGTAGCAAGTCAACTTTTATTCTTTTACCCCAAGGCTCAGAAGAAAATTCTTGAAGGAACATTTAACTGACCTCACAGTGCTAACTCAGTCCACTCTAAAGTGATAAATGACCAGCTCTACAGGGCTCCACTTAGAAGAACTTTAAATAGCACAGCTGACCAGTAACACTAAAAGGTTCTTCAGTTTTGACCCACACTTTTCCTGTATAGATACAGGGAAAGGGAGGGGGAAGGATTTTATCCTGAGGGCAGGAGAGACATGCTGATTGAAATCTTAAATGATATTTCCACTTAAGACGTTAGAGAATATACCTTTTTTATGTTACTGAGAGTAATAAATATACTTACTGCATGTTTAACCTTGACTTCTGAAGTTTTTCTCAAACCACCTGAGACACAAATATGGTAATACATAGGCTATAAATTTTTTTCCTGGTCAAACTGCTCAAAGGTTTCCAATTTAATTAAAATTGTTGTTGATTTATTATCAGTTCCAATTGACTCCACTCTATATGTTGGCAGCATTGATTTTTTTTAAGAAGTTTAAGAAGGTAGGGTTTGTTTTGTGGTGGGGTTTTGTTGGGGGTTTTTTGGTGTGGACTTTTTAAACAACAATTTATTCATAGTGTTATAATCAATAGCAGACGTGTAACTAAGCCATCACTTTTGCTTATAACATTGAAAGGATGTGCTTCACTTATTTGAGTAAAAATATTTTTCCTGCTGATACCAGAGTGCACTAACTTATAGGTATTTTCAGATGGTCAAAAAGTATCTTTACTGATATCTAATTTACAAATTATAGAAATACGTCATGCCAGCTGTAGTTTTATACAAACTCTGAATTTCTTGTTGGAAGTGCTGAAAATAAAGGACAGGTTATCACTAAGACAACCATTGCATAAGATTGATGTATTTATTAATGACCTTCCAAAGTAATCTCTTCTCATTCCTATTCCCAGATCAACCATATACAGATATACACCTCTGCATACAGAAACTTGGGCTACGATTACATAAAATACAGATGTAGAAAAGGTATCTATTAAGGAAAGCTGTTGATACTCGACGCACTTATTTCACAGGTACGTACTATGTGAACCTTAGGAAGACACTGGAACATTTTTTCCCTGAATGAATAAAATATAGCATCTGCCCATTCACTTAAAAAGACCCAACAAACAAGCAAACAAAAAACTCCATCAATGAAAAAGGGCTTTCACTTAAAAACCCCAACGCACTCCTACATACAAAAGAAAAATAACCCAGAAGTTATGGTGATGCAACTCTACCCAGTGTTCTGCTGGACTTGAAAGTGTCAAAGTGAATAATTGATCGACTGTGACACCGCAATAGCTGGGACTACACAGCAAAAGAGAGGGAAAGAACCCTAAGGACCAAAGTGCACATCTCTGTAGTGGGAGCAGCTGTAATAAATCTAAGCTGACAAGTATTCAGAGACTGAAGCAATGTTCCATCAAATATTTTTAAAGTCAGTTCCACACAAGTCAACCCAGCTTCGCCTGGAGATTTATCAGACATTTAGCTGGTGCACGTGATCACTTGTTAAAGTGAAGAGGAAAGAAAAAGAAGTGGACAAATGAGAGATACTGGACCAAGGCACAATAAGATTTTAATGCCCAAGGATGAACTTTCACATTGCATTAAAATTTAGAAAAATCTAAAAAACTGTTCCCATGCCTTGTATTTTTAAAATATCTTTTGCTTTCCCCTAAAGGTTTTCATTTAAGGAAAAGAACTGAGTAACTATTACTTTTATTTTCCTAAAATTAGAAATGTATTCCAATCGAGGTTCTTGATTTTTTTTTTAAGTTGCACATATAAGTTGTTCTTTATGTCCTAACATAGTTGTACATTTCACATATCTGAGGTTTTACAGAGAAGTTTGTAAAATGCTGAGAAACCCGAGAAAAAAATCAAACAGAAGTAAGACATTTGATTAATATGGACTTGAGGAAACAGTACAAAAAAGTAAGATATCATTCTTTCAAGAAAAATCAGTTTACTAATACCCTTCACAGTATCAGCTTAAGCAAAAGAGGAAGAACAGTCATGGAGTCCCTGTTCAATAACCGCCCTCCTCAATAGCAGACTAAGATCTTAAATATGGGAATTCTTCAAAACACCTATCAAAAGGGACAATTTGACAAATCTTGATGTCAGAAAAAACTCCAGCATTTGGCAACAAAAATAGATATATCAAGTATCTGACTATGCCAGGTTCACTCTATCCTTCTTCCATCTATGCCTCCAGGAGAAACGTGAACAGCCCTCAAATGCTGAAACTCAACACAGTTCAAACATAGACACCGTTAACCAAACTCTGCTGAGATCAAGCCTTCTCCAAAATACAGAAATATAGAAAATGATAAAGCAGGGAGTGGAAGAAGGAGATGGTGCAGGGAATAGAGTGATACACAAAGGAAGGGGAGAAAAAATCAGCTAAAGGTCATGAAATAAGATGAGAAGGCAGAATTCTGTACCATTTGACAAAGACTGTCCAGGGATAGCGGAGCTGAGAATCACGCATTCTCCAGCATGAGCCCTGGCTCCATCCTCCTGTGTGTTGGTCCGGTAACATCACACAGTGCAAACATGACCCTTTTCATAGTATTAATGGTAATTTTTTGGGGTTTTGTTTCACACAAGTGAAATCTAAGGATGTGGAAAGTCCTCAGCAGTATTCCAGACTGAACAGACCGTCTGCTCCCCAGAGGTTCATGTTTGCAAAATTTAGTGGATCTGAGTCAACTGGCTTAGGGATCCAGGAGTCTGAAGATATTTCTACAAAAAGTCTCTGAATCTCACTGCCAGCAGGAAATTCTTTGACTGTTTGATTTATTTACATCCACATTTTCATATCCAAGTTTGATGACAGCCATCTACTGACAATGAGGTTTATGGAGTGAACATAGATGGATAAACTGTCACACAAACTGACATCCACAGTTTTACTCATCTGATGATGGAAGCTGGCACCAGCTCATCTGTGTGAATGAGAGAAGACAGCACAAGGTGGAGATGTATCGTGAGGGGCTGTTAAAAGTCCCTGAATGCAAACACAAGGAGTTCATAATTGATGAGGTAAAGATGTAAGAGCAGATGGATTTCTATCACACAGTCTTTTTTCATCCTCATTTATGTTCTCTTCTGTCAAAGTAGGCGGGAGTTGCTGGTTTCAATGATGCAGTGCTACCCTACCTAATACCCACTGTGGACAAAATGCACCATTGCATCTGGAGCCCTCCTACTGCAACCCTATTCCCCAAGAAAGGACATGCAATTCTGACTCTGTCAAACCAAGAGTGCTGCAGTTCACAAAGAAACAAGGACTACAGCAAGATGACTACTTCTGAGTATCAATCTTTTTTTTTTCCTTTTGAAGCTTTTGATTAACTTTAAAATTACTGAAGTGAATAGTTTCAGAATTTTTAAATTCACAGGTAAGCGTTTTTATAGACCAACATGTATCAACTGCAAGTGATCAAACCTAATTATCATAGAATGGTTTGAATTGTGAGGGACCTCAAAGATCATCTCATTCCAACCCCCTTGCCATGGGCAGGGACACCCTCCATTAGACCAGATTGCTCAGGGCCCCATTAAACCTTGTCTTGAATACTTGCAGGAATGGGGCATCCACAATTTTTCCTGGCAGCATGTTCCAGTGCCTCACCACCTCCATAGTAAAGAATTTTTCTAGTTTCTTTCTAATAGCCACTATAATCCTATACTCTTTGAGTTTAAAGCCATTATCCCTTGTCCTATTTTCCAAGACTATTATATATCATCAGTAATTTGATATCTTTGATACTGAGACCCTCCAGAGTTACTGTATTATATACTAGTCTGTGTAGATACTAACATACAAAGAGAAGTTTTTTCATCAAAATACAGAATTACATGCCTTTTAATTCTAGCTATGGAGGGAGCAGGAACAGATCGAGAAAAACCAAAGACCCATTTATTTCTGCTTTACAGGAGCCCAGTAATGAAAGTGGTGCTGACACCATGCAGCAGCAGAATGGTATCTGAAGAGGATTCCCAATGCCTTGAACTGCAAAAATACCAATGAAACCACTCACTGTCTCTCAGCTCTATAAAAGCCATTATTTAAGTTAGTACTTTACAACCTCTCTATAATAAAGAATAGACAGTAACTGTGTAAGCTAATTCATCCCCATACTAAGGAAGGCAGCCAAGGAAAAATAAGATGCATGACCCTACAAGAAGTCTCTTGCCACTATGAACTGGAAAAGCTAAAACAACTAAAATTACACAAGTTGTCTGATCTCATGAAGTCAAAAGAAATAATTCAGTCCCCTTGTACTTTTGACTGAGTTGGGGTACTTGATTTTATGTTAACTGAAGAACTTACTTTCCATGCTCTGCTCTAACTACAAATAGAAGACAATGCTTCAAAAGAAGCAAAGAACAGACAATGGAATTGATTTAAAAATTAGTTTTAGCTCTTTTTCATACTTGAAAAAACTATGACAACTCAAGGCTGCTGTCATTCACAGAAACACTATAAGAATCACAAAACAGAGTGGCCAAAATTAATTTTAAAAAAAGAAATATATATAGATAATTATTCCCTTTTTCTGTAGTGCTTTTTACAACAGCTGAGAGGCAACATGGACATTGCCTACTCCAGCTATTGCAAAGCAGAGATGGAGCTGTAATAAATTTCGCACTTGTTCTAGAGAGATTGGTGGATTGAGTCCTTATCTTAAACACCAAACATGATTAATTTGATTCAGTGGGACTACTCACATTAGCAAAAACATTTGTATACATTCCTGCTTGCAGAGTAAGACCTAAAGCAATTTTGTTCTCCTTGACATTCTTTCATGCAGAGGCCTTTTATTTTCCATATACGACACTCATATTTTATACATGGCAGCTTGGAGAGCACCACTTTCATCAACCTCGGCACCCTTCTTAAATCCCGTAATGCACTGAAGCTCGTGTCGGAATATAGCAAGTCTGTATTCTGCACTTGAAATAAAAGAGGAAGTTGTTGTTTGAAAACACAAGCGAGAAGAGTGAAATAAAGTATATAATTTGGTGAAGAAATAGAAACACGAAAGATTCATGCATCTTTCATGGTTTTATATCACAAGACAATGCTTGCAAAGCACACATATATTGTGTGAGCTGGACTCAGATAATTTAGGATTAAAATCTGAATAAAAATAGGTAAAATATTTATCTGAATAAGCAAACATTAATAGGAAGTAATTTCCTTCATTTTCACTTCTCTGAATAATTATACCTGTGGGCTATTATGAATAATTTATGAGATGGCATGCGGTTTACATGTAGCCCTGAAAGTCTATGCATTTATAATACGATCATTCCAAATAATTCTGGGGCAAACTATGCCTGGTAAGTGACTTCTGCACAAACAGTCTTTCAGCCTTAGGATACTTTAAGCTCCTCTTAACGGAGCAACGCACTCCACAAAAAAAAGAAAGGATAAGTATTTTTAGTTTATTTAAATCTCTCTCCCGCAAGTGGCATTCAATAATTCATTAAAATCTCGTAACTCCAAACTTCCTTTAAGCTTTGCAAAATATTGACTAACTACTTTATATATTGATCTTTACAGTGATTAAATTTTTAAGGCACTTGAGACTAAATTCTGGTAAGGGCAAGATCCTCTTTTTCCCAGCAGCATACAAATTATGTTGTGCAGCCCAAACCCAAACCATTCTGAGCACCCCACTCTAGTTTTAGAAGTACAACATCGTTTCAAGAACAAAAACCCAACCCATAATTCCAGTGTAATATTTTCTGACACAGTGGAATATATGGGGACCATTTAAAACAATTATATACCATTCTATTGAAAATCCTGTTGGCCAAGAAATAGTTCATTGTACACATACTAAAAAAAACCCCCCAAGAATATGCAAAAACCCTTTCTTTTTTTTGGCCACAGTGAATTTTAGTCTTGACTAAAGATGAAAAAGGCACTTGCAAGAATACAATAGGACTACACATTCTTTCCTCTCAAGATCATTGTGCAGATTTGTAAACACACAGTACTTTGTCTTCCAGCATAAGTAAACTATATTTAATGATTAGAGGACTACTGTATGAAGAGATAAATTAGAACAAAAGACATTCTGCAAAACACAATTCAGTCTTTATGCGTAAATTAGCCATTCACAATACTGGCGCCTTGTAACAAATTTTGGCCTTTAAAGTAAAATTTTTATAGCTTTCTTTGTTTCCAGCACATTTACTGTTTTTTATAGCACATTTTACTCTTTTCAAGATGCAGTGGAAATAATAACCCAACAACAGAAACTGAGTATTTCAAAGCCTGTACGTTTATTTATGAATTCTTCTGCGCTTAAACTGTGTATCTCCAAAATATGTCTATTGTGCTCCTGTGCCCTTTAAATTCACAGACTGGAGTTTGTTGTTTAATCCACATTTCTCTTGTACATCTGAACCTATCTTCAAAGTACACTACAATGTTCCTTAGAAATTTAAGAAAAAAAAAAAAAGAAACATGTTCCTGACAAACATCCAAAGCACTGACATAGCTCCATCTTCCACCCACTACATTTTGCTAATTATATCTCAACAGCTCAGCTCTCTCAAGATAGAGAAGGAAGCAGATGACACTGCCAGTATGCCAGGCAAAAGAGTTAGGGGAAAGAGAACATAAGCAAGCAAGGGAACCCCATGAGGGAGGAGAATCAAGAGTTGCTAAATTTTGTAGCAACTACCAAAACCCAGTTCAATTGTATGTACAGAAGACATGTGCTTCAAACCTGCTCTGAAGCCGTTGTATGCCAAGTATGTCTATTCCTTCTGTGAAGAAAAAGGGTAGTTTGGACACAAATTTGGCATCAAAGATGTGAGAAGAAAAAAATGCCTGTTTAAAATAACACAGAAAAAAAGACTCAAAATTCTTCTCTTAAAATAACTTCCCTTGTATTTAATATCCTCCATCTCCTGCTACTGCATACTTTTGCTTCTCTCCAACAAAAACATGACCTTTTGAGCTTGGACTACTGTATCTCTAATACCTTCTCTTTTCAAGATCTTCCACTAACTCTTA
The DNA here is from genome assembly GCA_013399875.1 of Gymnorhina tibicen. Lineage (NCBI taxonomy): Eukaryota > Metazoa > Chordata > Aves > Passeriformes > Artamidae > Gymnorhina > Gymnorhina tibicen. Next base: position 2,043,020 of record VXAZ01004522.1, read on the forward strand.
GCATTTTGCCTACCTTCATCCAGAGCCACTTTCATCCTGGTAGCACTTTAAATTACTGAGCACATACCAAAAATAGTAATTTTTATAAACAGAGTTGGTACTACATGAATAACAAAACTTAGTAACCCTTAGCCCTGCCTGGAAAGGGCATTGAGCAATATCTACCCTACTTGGAAGCTGCTGATATATTTCAGAAGTACATCAACTTCCTTTTTGAAAAAGGTCACTGGCCAGAGAACATGATTCCAGATGTCCTTTCTTGACTTTATTGTTTTCCATTTTGCTGCAAGAGTGATTACAGATAAAATTTTCCTTCCATACCATATGCTACATCATATCCAAGCATATGCTTAAGTTGCTTATAATGCTGAAGTACACTATCTAGTGTCATAATCAAAGGTCTAGTATCCCCTTCATTATAAGTGAAACAAACATTCAAGGTTCTTAATACAGAGACCCATTCAGGGAAGTCAAGGGGAGAAACAAACACAGCTACGTAGCACTTACTTGTGATATAAATGAGGAAAAAACAAGGTAATTTTGAACGGGGGAAAAGCAGAAAAACTTAACATTCTGTTTTACTTCTGAATCAGCTATGCAGGCAATCAGATTCACCCACCCTTCCTTCCCTGGTATCTATTGCCAATGGCACACCACAAGAAAACTTCATCATTATTAGTTATACACTTGTAATAGCTAGAACAAATTTCTGTGGGCCAGATATCCCTACATATTTCTTTAAATGCATGAGAAGGAGAGAGAGAGAGAAAGAGATGCTGTTCCATGTAATGATTCTCATGACAGCATACCTTAGCTGATTTCATACTCTCCTAGCAGAAAGGAATGTCAAGAGGAACAATGGTAAGACCAAAAAACGCCATGTTCAACCATATCCTAGCAAATGCTAGTATAAAAAGAGCATTAAATGCAAAGACTTGGCTTAATCTTAAGTGAATGCCTGTCATGTTGTATGGTTAAAAAAAAAAAAAGTGCAATTCAGCATCTGTACCAAGACAGTATCTTCCTCTATTGCCTTGTATTTGCAGTTGTAATGAGAAAAGTAACATTTGATGTTAAGCATTTTCTATTTTATAGGACACAGATGGCCCCAGTGTGGAATTTCTCACAGAAATACTAGTTTTTCGTTCTTACTGAACAAGTGGACATTCAAGAGATTCATTAATCTTAAAACCCACACTGCTATTTCACATGAAAAACTCCAGTAAACTGGATCATCATTTAATATGATATTTTTCCCCCAAAAAAAGTATTGACCAGTCTTCAACTACCTATGCTAGAAATCGTAAGGAAGCAGAGGGATATCAGAAAGCATAGAGGTCCATTGAATCCCGAAGATCCAATTAAGTGCCGGTCACAGGTCAAGGTCTCTCTCAGGAAAGACAAGTCAACTTCTGAAATGAGACACAAACAGGCAGCAAATGCCAACAAGTTTTTGGGTTTGAAGCATGGTAACACCGAACAAAAACAAGATGAAAGATGCTTTAATACTTGTATGTAACCTTTGTCTTCCAAATGGGAAACTATTTAAGGCCATTACAGAGTAAATCAATTTAGGAAACTTGTGGTAACTGAAGACTTCACAGAAGTTGTATTTGCATATGGTACTGAGATTCATGTGCCTACAGAAAAACACTGTACTTGAAACTTTCTTGGGAGTATAAACCAATATCAATTTTTGCTACCTCCTTAAGAATTCAGAATTATGATTTTGACAGAGACTGGTTTTACTTTCTTGTTCAGGTATTATTCAAGTTAAACACAAATGCACAAGTGCAAGAACATCATGCTTGTCTGATTGAAGCATCTATGATTAAGCAAATATAATATCCTGCCCTTGTTTCCATATTTAAGCATAAACATGCCTTAAAGCAGAGGAAAAACAGCTAGTAGACAAGAAAACATTTTTAATTCATGTTTGTAAGGAAGTAAAGAAGAAATGCTTAAGGGGGGATATATTTTAAACCAAAAGACAGTCAACACAAAAAAGGTTTGACACATTTATGGCATGCAGTATTTTACTACATAAATACCAAGAACTAAAGCAAATAATTTACCAAAAGAAATCCAGATTTTCCACCTGGGAACCTGGTGCTGTATCATCACATATGAAGTCTAAATCCTATCATGTACTCCTCCTCAGAGTACAAATGTCTGGAATAATACAATCTGAAATAAGTAATTATTTTAACGCAATAAGAAATATTATCTGCAAAATTCTTGCAAGGCACCCTGTACTTTAAATGGTCTATTAAAAGGGAAAGCTGGCTTATCTAGAGATCAGTCTTTCAAATTAATACCTTTTATGTTCTAAATAATGTATTGTAGCTAAGTAGAAGAGAAATTGGAAAATTTATGAGTAACATTATAGATGATTATAAAAAATTAACTGTTCCTTTTTTTTTTTTTTTCTTGAAGAAATCTGGCATACTATTCGTTTTTAACTCTCAGCAAAGCATCTGCAAATGCTCATGATATTCCTTTTTATACTTTGCAATTAACAGCTTTTCTGCATTAGTATTAAACATGCACTAGCATTATCCTTTTGGGAACATGCATGATTTTACATGTAGTCTTTATCCATAAAATAAAGTTGGAGGACCAAATCTGTCACAGCAGTCAGCAGAGCTTCATAACTCAGTGCAACAAGTTTCTCAATGTAATAACAGACTTTATAAGAATTTTCATATTTTCCAGAACAGTGGATTAGAGATAAATGAAAGATGTACAAGTCTGCCATATCTATACAAAGCCCAAACCTTTCTTTGTCTTCACAATTTGTCCCATGACAGCTCAATGTGCAAGAGGATTAAACAGCATAAATATATAGACACCTGAGAATGAAGACCTAGCCAGACTGATACATTTTGGCACATAACTTCCCCACAAAAAAAGGTTTTAACCTTAATTGTGTTGTATACAAAGGAAGAAGAACTATATCTTGCATAAAGAAAAAAATAAAGAAAAAAGAAAACCAACCAACCAAAAAAAAAAATCACCAAAAAACCCCAAACCAAGGAGCTTAAGTTTTTATCACATTATTTCTTAAGAAGCGCCCCTGTTAGAGTAAGGAGGGCTACAATAGAAGGCAAGAATACACACATCTTTGTTCTGTAAAGCCAACACAGGTCTTCATGATCCTTGAGTAAATGAGCCTGCATTGCCAAGATCTTCAGCAATCACAGTCCACAGCGGATGTCCTTCTTTCGTTTCCCATTATTTTCAACCATACAAAACAATACAAAAGCTCACACGTTGACTTTATGACTGAGCAGGCTGCAGTTTGTCTGGTCTTCAGCTTGCAGGTGGACCCCCTCAGCTTAAATAAACCTCCAATACTTGATTTAAATTTCTCTGAACTGCATCAAAAAAGTGCATTACCACAGCTCCATAAACTGTTCTACACCACACACTGAAGCATCTGCAGGGAGAAAAAGAAGAACACCGGAAGTCTCATTTTCTTTTAATTCACCCTTATCACTGCCATTTGTACCTTCAGTGGGTTTGAGTAGATAAACATTATTTCCTATTCCAAGAGACTACTTTCTTTCCCTTTCCCAATTATGACTTCAATGATACATCCACACTCAAAGCATGGGATAGAATACGTGACTGTAGATTTCTAATGGGTTTGCTATTTTTGATAGTGGTACTGTGATCATAGTAAACTCAGAAAATAATTACAGAGCAATAATTTAAATATCTGCACTTTCTTGCGTACTGATGCTTCATTAAAAAACAAGGAAAAAACTCCAACCACCCAAACAAAAACAAAACAAACAAAACCAACCAAACCCCCAACAGCTTATCCTGAATGATAGTTGCATAAGGTCAATGTCAATTAAATCTTAAGCATTCCTTTCATAGTTCAGCTGTTGAACCTTCCATATAATTTTGCTAGAATATACTGCATATAAAATGAGTAGTGGAGCTTGTATTTGTATTCTGTCATTCTCTATTAGTGTTGTGTACAGAAAACAAGACCCAAACAGTTAGTGATGAGCGAGGTGAAGAAGGGAAATGAAAATGTCAAATGCAGGAAGAAACTGTTAAATGGCACCAAGTGCCTGGGTGAGGTGTTTGTCTACCCATGTGCTGCTTGTCTTTCTCAATCTATCATCAGAAAGGACAAGGAACCTCAGGAGGGATGAATGTCCTAAGTCAGAAGGATGGAGTGGGCTACATCCCTGACTGCCTCAGGCAACAGCATGCTTGCCCTAAACTGTCAGTTTATGGTCTTCACTGCAATCTGCCTCCTGTCAATGTAAAATTCAGAAATTGAAATCCAGCATGACTTGTAGTCTTCAAAAATAAAGACTATACCTTTTTTTCTCCCTCAAAAAATGACAGAACAATGATTACAGGCGCATGGATCACAGCACGGGAGGGAATACAAATTCAAGTACACCAACTTGTCCCATTTTTCACACAGATTGATGCCGAGAGATAAGTGACTGACTGGAAACAGCTGGCCCAAATGACCATCTGACCATGAAAGAGAAATATAGGCTAAAATTTGAAAGGAACTACTAATGGAAACGTAAAAGAGAGAAGTAGCACTGCCACTACCGTCATTAAGAAAGGACTGGAATAACAGAGGTTCACCAAAATAGTTAAAAATGAGAAAAGACACAGAAGGATGTTTAAGTTTCTACATGTAATTTCATCTCTCCTGCTTCATTATAAGCGATGAGATGACAAATAGGAGGCAAGCTAACAGGTAGCATACTCACTTTTTCTTGATGAGCAACAATTCTGACTGAAAGACCACAAGCCACCTACTTCTAAAACTGATAGCATCATGAGCACACAATGATAAGCAGGTTATCCTAGTTCCGGTTTGCCTTTTTTTTTTTTTCCTTTTTTAATTTTATTTTTACATGTGATGCATGGTGTCTAAGCATATTACAAACAGAAGAGGTCTATATGAGTGTTAAATTCAGAATGGCTGCTTCTCTTTTACATCACGAAAGCATACAAAGAGGATTATATCCTACTTCATCAAAGAATAGTGATTTAGAGTTTATTTTGTTAAATCTTTCTCATAAGTGGAGATTTTAAAGAGTTATTTTTACATTTTCTAAGAATAATTTACAAATGAGGGCACATTATTAATATTAAATATTCCAGAATGTTTACAATAATAACATCCCTCGGTCATCCATAGACACAAAGTGAAAGCCCAGATCTGACAGTATTTTATTAAGAGACGCTAAAATTCACAACCGTTTACTGTAGTCTAAGCGATACTGGGGTCTTGCACTGGAAGTTTTTATTACAGAGTCCTCATTAAGTACACGGTTAATTAATTAAACCAACTGCATTTTGTTTAAGATCTCCAGTAAACTTTCACTCACAGCCAGTTTACAACTTGAAAAATAATGTTCTATAACTTGTACAGTCATAAAAAAATCAACAACACAAAAAAATTGTAAATTTTACATTCAGAAGCATCCCAGATCTACAGTTTTGTAGAACCTCACATCCAGGCTACCATCCAATTAAATGTAAGCACAGTAAGATCATAGTTTAAAGCATCTGAGACCTGAACTTTACATCCACATAACAAGGATGAATGTTGCAATCTTTTGGGTTTTACATGCAGCATATTTAGAACTAGATATTGTGCTACAACAGAACATACTGCTACTCCAGCAGAACTGGTGTCCTCTTCTCATAGCAAATCACCAGAGCCCAGGCAGCATATGCTGGTAATTTATGAACAGTGTAGGTGAGAGGTATGCTGAAAACAGACCAGCTCTGGCGAGTCATGCCCAATTTGCCAGATGCTTTAAGCAGGAATCAAGACAAGTTGTACCCAGCACAGTCTTTACTGTCTTTAGGGCAACTGCATCAGAATCAACAAGATTTTTTTGAATAGCCTCCAGAAACTTAAGTAGTTGTTGGCATAGGTTACACCTTGGCAAAGGGGCAGGCTTTAAAGCTGTTACAGACCTCAGAAGCTGACTGTGTAATTCTGACAGGGTTCTGTGCCAAGCCAGGCCATGTTTTCACCTTCTCCCCTACATGATGAGCACAGCTTCCAACCTAATATCCATATATAAACAGGAAATAAAACAGTTGGTGGAAGACTGTCACGCAGCATGAATATTTGTTCTGGATTCCTCTAATGGTGTTGTTTAGTACAAGCAGGAAAAAAAACATAAAGCTTAGTTTGTCAACATATGCATTACTGCAGAAATTTTCAACCTATTTATAGGTATTAAGAGATGTAGAAACTGCTTAAGTGGAAAGTAATTCAAAGAAAAGGCTATTTACACACTGCTTTTCATTTTTGCGCTGTTATTCCTATTATTTGATCCCATCAGGAGATAGCAGTGGAAGATGCAGACTGCAAATTCTGTCTCTTTTTTTAAGTTGGTTTTTTTGTTTTTAAATGCAAATTGTCCCGGTATCTTGAGTTGTAGCCATTTCCACTTACAGACACAGTGCTTGTAAGATAAATACAGTGTGTGTATCTCTATCTATCTTCATCCTCACCATTCAATAATTTGGTGTGATACCCAGTAAGACCATCACAGATCACAGAATATTCTGAGTTGGAAAGGACGCATAGAATCATCAAGTCAAACTCTTAAATGAATGGCCAATACAGGGATTAAACACTTACTTCCCTTTCCAGCCCATACTGCCCCACCCTGTTCCCGCCAAAAGAAAGAAAAAAAAAAGGTTAAAAATTAAATTTAATTATCCACCTTCTAAACTCCCCAGTCTCTGATGCTTCACGGGCTGGGGTGTTCAGACTTTCAGCAGTCCCTCTACTTCTCACTGCCTCTTTCCATCTCCTCCCTGCTTTTGCACAAGCAGACATGGCAAAATATGGCATGTAAGGGTCACTGATAACATTTAGGGGAAGAGGGCATGGGAAGAGACTTCTAAAGACAAAACAATTTTTAAGGAATCCCCAAACAGCATCTCAGTATTCACTTTCACAAAACAAGAGTAAACACAGTAACGCAGTGAGGTTTGCCATTTTATCTCCACCAGCACGATATTCTCTGTGGGAAAGAAGGGATAAGAAACAGGACAGGGGACACAGAGGAGAAGTAAGCAGCTCCAGTGACTTATGACACAAGATTTCTCTCCTAGCAGGACTAATCTCCATTTACTCTACTAGGATGGAGCTTCTTTATGGAACACTTCATCTACAGCAGGGGATTATTGATTCACCATCCATCAGAGAAAAAATTCTTATTTTTATTTTTTTTTAAGCCAAATAGCTTTGAAGATAGAGTTCTGCTGGATACATGCAATAAGATTGTTTCTTACTTAGTGGCTTATTCCCAGGTGCAGAAATAACATCCCAAATTTAAAAGTAATTCACCTTCACCCTCATCCCACCATAACTATGTATCTGTCTTAACAGTATGATCATCATTGACCACAGGTCAGATTGCCTCAGGTCAGGTGAATTTGCAATGATCCTATGATATAAAAATAATTTAATTTGAAGGGAAGAGAAAGCCCCATAAGATACAAGTAAAAGACAACCTGCTCAGTCTTTCCTTCTAAATCCAATAATCATTGGAAAGAAAGAGTGACTCGCTCTCAAAACAGCCCTAGTTTTCTAAATGAAAAAGGGACTCTCACCTGTGGCCCAAGAATGTCAATCGACAAAGCCAAGAAAGGCTTTCAAATAGCCAAACGAGGAAATCCAGCTTTTTTATTCATCCCAGTGAAAAACAATCCCAATGGTTTTTCCAGTATATGCAGACTCTGATCATAAAAATATTCTGCTGGGATGTTTACCTAATTTTTTTTAAATAAACAATTATTGATCTACTCTGTTCTGCAAGCCTGGATCATCTCTCCAAAGCTTTAGCTAAGGGTTCCTATTAGGAGAACTACAACCAGCCAGAGCATAAGAGCACACACAAAACTGAAAATGCACCCATACCGATTTTAGATTTGAATTCACCATGGTGTTGCTTTTACCCCAGAAGCTCTGATAAGTTGCTCAAGGTTCTAGTTAACAAAAGGTCACTCTCTAGCATTTTTTTTCCCATATTTTTTAATGTCAGAGAAATCCCCAGGGCTCTTGCGAGTTGCTCTGCAAATGCCATAACACAGAATGGAAGAGAACAGCTTTTGGGTAGGGGTAGGCATCTGTGAGAAACCAAACCCTCTTGGTCCCCAAGGTGACAGTGAAGATAAATTCACTGTACAGACTCATGCAGACAGACAGAGCTACTGAAGGGTACGACAGTCTGCTCTCAGAGCCCTCATGCAAAATCTGCAGAACAAACACTGCTTTTCCTTCTACCTGCTCATAAGGTACACTCATCATACAATGTTTCACCAAGCCAAGAGAGATGGGAGAGCTGGAGAGGACAAGGACGGAAAGAACACAATTCAACCAGAATCACTCAAAAAGAGTAACTTGGAAGACAAGCAGCTCAGCACAATAAACTAATCACTTCCAGACTGAAAAGTCTCATGGAATAAGACAACTAGAGTGCTATATGGAAACACTGCACATCAGGAAGACTGTAATTACCCTCTGAAGAAATTACAGAAGAAAACTGCAACAAGAAAAAATGAATTAGAAGGTGAAGTCAGCAAGTTTAAAGATTAAAATCACTACATTTTGCAGAAGGAAGAAAACCGAAATACTATAATTTCATCTTTACATACAATAACAATAACACGGGGTGGTTATTCAAAAATATGGAACACATTAAACTGGACATTATAGCTGGCACATGTCTAATCCACTCCAGTTTACACTGACTATTTCTTCGTATGTCTTTCTGCTAAGGGGAAGAAAAAGAATCCACATACAACAAAAAGAAAGTGTTAAGGTACAAAACATTTCAGACCAAAGTTAGAAAGGCAAAACAGGAACTACATCCAAGTCTGCTTTGTGCTTCACACGGTCATGAGGAAATAACAGTACTCATTTTCCCTTGTATTGAGAACACTGAAATAACCACCCATGTCTGTCTCTCCTCCACATTACACACCTGATGCTGAAGCTCACAATAAGAAATCACTTTAAACTCTGTGCAGAACTCCACAGCCCATACACCAGAAAATGCAGCTACACTGGCTACCTATGGCACCAACACAATCCCAAAGTGGACTGACCTTTATTTTTCTGAAAGCTCCCCTTCCTTCAAAAGAAACATAAGTCACACTGCGGGTGCAGTATATGTGATGCTACAGCCAGAGCTTCAGGTACATAAGAGATGAACAATTAACATGGTATTTCTAATTTTCTGGGCATATTGCAAAGTTGCCATTAGCCCAAAGCACAGAAGAACAGAAAGATTTTCACAGCGGAATTATTTTTTTGGGCATTTGTTACCACTGGCAAAAAGTTCACCTAAATGGTCAATTCTTATACCATGAGGATATAAGTAAAAATTAATAAATATATCTCTGCTGAACAGAGCTCTCTCATCTCAGATGGCCAACTGCCTTTATTCATCTACCTTGAGGTGTTTGGGGTTTTTTATGTTGTTCAAGTTTTTAAATGACCATGTTTATTCCAGTAGGGTTCTGATTTGAAATATCTTTAGGTCTACTTATAAAAAGTAACATGTCTGTCAATAACAATTTCTGCAGAAGTAGTGCCATTATACCCAGCCTAACTATTCAAAAGTGACGAGGGCCACCATGTGATGTCAGTGACCTCAACAGATAATGCAGTGTAATAGTAAAATGCTCAAGCAGTTGCTGCTAATTTCCAATTAAGGGTACATAACAACAACAGAAATAAACACAAAATTCCACTTGGCTTTGGCTTTGGCTTTGCAGGGTAATTTTGCCTTCACATCAGGTGATACATTTCAAGATAAGAAAGGAAAGCAAATATGTTTGCTTCTTTCCCACCCACCTCTATAGTGCATCCAAGCAGGGATCTGTTTGGCCCTTGCAAGGACCAGGGTAGGACTGCCTTCAATTAAATCCCCACAACCCTTCCAGTATTGGAAGATAAGGCAAGAGTACATTTTGGCAAGTGGATTTATATAGATATAGGTCATGATTGACTGGAAGCTATGCTGTTCTGGCAGTGGAATAAAGAGGAAGCCCTCAGCTCCTCATTTTCTGTGAGGTTTGAATGCCAATCAACTGACCTAAAAAGCAAAATATACTGAAGAGGCCAGTGAACCTGGAAGCAAAACCAGTGGCCAACCTGCAGCAAGAAGCAATCAGATATACCCTGAGCATTAGAAAAGGCAGGCAGAAACTAGCTGATGACAGTGGACAACCTCTCCCAGCTCTGTGCAGTATGGTATTTCTTGATAATGGAACTAATATTGTCAGTACAGGGGAACTGGAAGTCACTCATGCCTGATTGTTATTACACTGTAGACAAGTTGCTATCTGCTATTCAGTCCTGTATGATGTGTCTACCCTTCCTGTCTCCACATGGGAGCCAAACAGGATTGCAAAGTTTATAATTTCAGCCACTACTGCACTTACAGTGTTCTTCTCAAAGTACTACTCAATCAAAAGGAGAAAGTACCTATAAATCCTCTTTTATCTCTATAATATAAGAGCACAATAATCTGCAAGTTCAATATACTGTGTAAGCTACAAATTAAATCAACTGCTAGCTTTTTGAAGAGTTCTCATTTTTAAAGGCTTGTGCTTCAGCACAGAAATGAAACACCTTATTCTAAAAGCTTACAAGGAATATAAAAACTCCTCTGGTTTAATAGAACTACTGTGCTTTATAAGCATCAGGCATTTTGAATAAGTTTTTGCATTAATAATAATAGTTAAATGCATCTACATTAATTTCATGAAAAACAAAACCAAGCTTCTTTCAGTAAGAATTTGATATCAGATGTGTTATGGCTACAGATTAAATGTTTCATACAAAAGAAAACTATAAACACTATCAAAAATAACACAGCTATTCCTCACATATAAATTTATGTGAGTTATGTGATGTTTATCAGCTTAGAAGTACAAGACAACAGAGCTTTTGCTTGATTTTAAGGGTATCAACCACACACCGTATATCTGCTTTAGTTTACAGTTCTACCACCGTTGCTGTTAATGACACACTGCAGCCTGATCCATCAGAGGCTAATCCTGAGGTTTAAACAAATGATTCCCTATTATCTCTTGGCCTTAGAATGTGCCGCATCAGAGATCTGATGGATTAATGAAACACTGCTCCTGCTAATTGCTGACACAGGAGTATTTAGGGCACTGAGGCAACCACGTGAATAAAAGTAATAATTAAAAAAAAAAAAATGGAAGAAAGAAAAAGAAAGAGGCTTCCTAGCTTTCCTCTGCAATACATTAACCAGTCACAGAATGTCCTGTTGTGAAAAATCACTAAACCTATGCTTTATCACTTGGTCCCAGACAGTCTTTTCCCTATTAAGTGTTCTTTGGTTTAGCAGCTGTACAACCAACAACCAAAGATAACTAAACACTGACACAAAAGGTAAGATAAAGAAATGTTTTTACACTGACTTCTTGTAAAACTGTGTGTAATGCAGAAAGAGGCTATGGAAAATGAGAAACTCTTAACCTATAGAAAACTTGTGCTGGACCATTTGCAAGAGTGCACTGATCAGCCTTACTTTTACTGACATAAAAATCTAAGACTCGTATTAAACAACAATTTCACTCAGCAGAAATCACAGCTTTTCTGCTGAACAGTGTGCTTTCATTGTGAATATCTATAAAGGAAGTGGAGGTGTTAAGTCCCTAAATACACAGACACCTCAACTGCAAACAACCAGTGTAATAAACTCTTCCACGCTCTCACCAAGTTATAAAAACAAAGAAAGTGTGATGGAAATATGGGAAACATGCAGATTACAGGGAAGTATACAATAGATTTTCTTTCTGCTTAATGAAAAAATACCAGTCATTTTCTGTGATCCACCAATCACTGGATATGCATATTCACCTGCAATATCACAAATGATAGAAACAAAAACACAAAACCAAGTGAAAAAACCCTTACACAGGTGAACAAAAAAGATAGCCTGCCTCTCCTGGACAAAGGCAAAGCACTAGACTAAACTACTATTCAACAACAGTGAGGAAACATGCTTAAAAATCTTCCCTTCTTTTCCCTGCACAACAAGACGACAGGACCTTGTTATGGGAGGACAAGGCAACATAGATGAAATGTAAAGAGAGTTGACCAGAAAAAAAAAAGGAAGATGTAACATTTATGTGTCTTGCTTCTAAGTTAAGACAAATAACCAGTTAATGAAATAAACGTATCAACTAATTCCTCATGATTTTATGCAACAACTTCAACCTACAGACATCCACTCCTAGATTTCAACTAATGAAAAGCTAATGTAACACTAGGTTTCCAGCACCCTATGCAGTTTAGGACTTCCAAAATTCGGAAACCTCTTGAACTGCCAACATCTGCAGGTCAAATGATATAGCGTCAGCGAGAGGCAGCACTTCCAAAGAAAGCAAGAGCATGTGTAGCCTGTGCTGCACCACCCCAGCCTCCCACAGCCTGGGCACAGAGATGACCTGGATTTTTAACTTCACTGCAAGACTGCTTTCACACATTCAAAGTGAAATAACCACAAATACCACAGCATTTAATGCCTGGGTATCCCACAAGCATTATCAGTGCCTTTACTGTGGTTTGCTATCATGACCGAAAGTGGTCAGAACTATTCCCCACCACTAGTAGATTACTGCCCGTAAAACTCATTCCTATGAACTTAAGAATTTGAATTCAGCAACAGAAATCCTGAGAGAGCACTTCCATTTTATCTCAAAAAGCATTTAATCTGAGTGTTAAAACTCCAGAAAAAGTGATATTAAAGATATCTGCCCCTTCTTACTGATATTACATAGTTAATGGAGCTTTCTGTCAGTGTTTTGAAGAACGTAGTTCTAAGTGAAACAGGCATAAAAAGTATTTTCTAACTTAACTCCTTCACAGATTAAAAAACAGAAGGTGAATAATGCAACACACAAAGAATCGTGTAGAAATTCTGATTTCTCTTACCATGCACATCTCTACTAAAATATCATTCACGTGCTCTTACACATTATTTTCCCATATTTTTTTACTGTTCGCCAAAAATTAAACTCCAACCGTCCTAGAAATCAATATGAAATATCATTAAAATTATCTATTGCAATATCTGACGTTATCTGAAGATTAAAATACATATTAAGATGCTTTTCTCTAGGAAAAGAGCCAAAGCAGAAAGACTTGCTGATCTATGTTTTTGAATACACACTACTACAGAATGAAAAAAAATTCTGAAAGCCTGAAGTTACACTAGTATGCTTATAATGATATTTATGAAAAATTTAACACTTAGAGGTGGGTAATGCAGTAGAAGCAACCTCCAAATATCAAGATTCCCAGCAATATTGTAGCATGTAGCCTTTTGGCAGATGTGAATAACGTCAGAGTCCCACAACTTCTGGCTGTCACTTTCAAGCACAAGCAAGTCAGGAAGTTACAAAGGACTACTGGAAAATGGAATATTATTGAAGGTAAGATCTGACAACAAGGAACTAGTGCATTAAATTTTCACCAAAAAATGGGTTTGAATTTAAAAGGGATCGTTCTCCTTTATTTTAATCACCTGAAATGATTCCCTTGGTGCTCTGGTATTAAAAGAGTATCCAGAAAACAGCCAGTAGACTTCAGCACATGCTGCAGTTCAAACCAACGTTACGTCACAGGAATTGCTGCACTCCAGCAGCTTGTCTATCCCAGTAGCAGAAATCAGGATGAACACATATATTTTGTTAAGTGCAAGCAAAATGCATTTTGTTTCTGAGAGTAAGATAATCCAGTACTCCTTCTGAATACGTATTACAGTTTTTGGGTTCCAGTTCCCTTTGGCTGTAGCTATGTCAGCCACGGTAGAGAAATCTCACACTAAGCCTTTGCTTTACTGACTATCTGCAGTGTTCCTGTGGTGGAAGTACGAGAGCAGGTGCTGGAACATCCGAGTGAGGCTGTAATTATACACAAATGCAGCATGGAACTGGAGAAAGACAACCCACGCAGACAAGTTACTAAGCAACTCAGAGACATCAACCACTGCTCTCAGCATGTGACTCCAGCAGATCACCTGCAACCAGAATCATCCCCAAATTTAACCATGCACTATGTGCCAGGCCAGTCTCTAGAATACAAAACTGAAAGACTGGAAATGCAGTTGGTACAAGCTATGGAAGTGGTTTCATTGTATTATGATGTTCTTTACCACATCTATGACACTTAGAATCCTGAAGTAATGGGATTTGTACCATATTGAATTTTTAACAGATGCATATCTTCAATATACGAAAAGCCAGGAACAGAAACTTACTGAAGATATTTTAGAAATATCAAAGATAGCAATAGATAACCTCATCCCACATAGCATTTAAAAATTCGCAGAAATGTTAGCAACTAATTCACTTTCTAGCCTATGTCCAATTGTTACCAATTATCTAAATAAATGCTTACAATGAACTGTGACTTCTTTCCCAGACTACATTTCAACCGATTTTAGCAGCAATTATTTTCTATGCCTCTTGCTGTGGGAATAGTGGCATAAACAATTACAACAGTGAATGACTAAGTAGGCAGAAGTTGATAGATGGCAGTAAAGTTTACAGTCCTATAACAATCTTCAGGGGGAAAAAAAAAGAACGAAAAAACTTACAAAAGGGATACTGTGCAATGTCATTTAAACCATAAAAAAGGCCTTATATCAGAAATCTTGTAACTTATCATACTTAAATAAGGTGACATATTTTACAGCTTTAAAAACTCATCCCATCTCTTTTTTTTATTCAACAGATAAATTAGTAGAACACTCCTAATGTGTCACTGCATTTTGGATAATCTTTCAATCTAATAAAGCAGTAATAGTAATTTTAACTGAAATTATCATCTAAAAAATGGCAAATTTGCCATTTTGCAAAGATCAGATATTCAAGGGTTTTTTTCCAAGACAAATAATATCCATTACTTGCTCTAATTCTCTTTCAGATCACACCATGATAGAGATACTTTTTCTACTGGGGAACATTTAGTACTTGAAATTCATCTGTGAACTACTAAAAAGATATTATTTCTTCTTATTTTGCTACTGCTCTGTCAGAGCAAACACATCACCTACTAATACTCAGACTAATTACTTGCTGTATTGTATCTACTCCTGACTAGAATGGTTACATTTTGATTTTAAAAGTTTGTGGCTGGAATACAACCAACCCAGTATTGTTCAGCAAAACTGAACCACAAGATATGCAGATGAAACCTTTTTTTTAAATCCCTCTAGGCCAGTAAAAGCTATTTAATTATTTAAAAATTCAATTTAATTTTTGAGGACATATACACAGAGTGAATCTTCAGAGACAACAGTAATGTCTCCTCTGCTTAATTTAGTTCTTTATATTAGTATTGCAGTCCTAATGTTTTCATTATTTGGACTTTAATCTGCTGATTACTTTGTTGACATAGGTTTATTAATGAATGGGCTTAGTGCCCCCAATTAGTGCCTTTAGTTATTGGTTCCTTGCTGGATTTTTCCTTCCTTTTGTAGTTGGTAGGCAGACTTCAACTACTTTTTTAGTTTCTTCTCGTGCTTTTCTTAAAGATAGTGCACTTGCTTCTGTAACAAGAACAAAAGTATATTTACTACAGCAGTGAACGTTAAACAACACTTTCATAACTGGCATTCTTACCAAGGTCATTATATTCAATATTGTTCCTTGTTCCCTTGTTCTTTGTCACCTTTGAGAGTGATGCTCTCACAGCCAGACCCTCATTCACGTGCTTTATTTTCACTTGCCTCCTCTCCATGTTATACTGCAGCTCTTGTAAAAATCATGGTGTTACACAGACCACGGGGTGACACATCCGTTTACTCATATCGCCTCCGATTTTTCCTCTGTGGCAGCTGACTGCCAAGGGTTCAGTGAGTTATTTGTTAGGGGGAGAGGGATGGAGGTGTGGGGATTGGCAGCACTGAAATTAATTTTGAGTCAGCTACTTAGGAAAACACTTTTCTTTTTGTATTATAATCTGGCAGGGCTTTTCAGCAGGGGACGCCTAACTCTGAAATTGGTTGATTCTGCAAAACCACACAACACTGACCTTCACAAAAGGACGCAAATTGTTCCAGTTCTCTCATAATTTTTCAAGGCAAGGACAGCTAGTAAGAAACAAGGAGATCAGGAAGGCCTGTAGCTTTCCTGAAAACTGCTGCTAATATAATATTTTTGTTTCTTACGGTAGGTTAATAGTCTACTTCAGTTGCTAGTCAGGTAAATATTTTGGCATAGTATTTTATTTAAGATAACTACATTATCTTAACTTCCAAACAACAACAGCATTCTGGAAATAAGTCTAGCTGACCTTTGCCACTCCTGTCTAATAACGAATTAATTCTGTTCATAACAAAAAAGTACAGACCTCAGAGTTTTCAGCTTCCTCATCATTCAGGGTGAAGAGAGAAGCAACCTCACTAAAAGTAGCACTCTTAGAAGGAAATGCAACTTGACAGGAATGCAAGCAGCCTTCATAATTATTCTTCTTTTATCCTCTACCAGTCTATTTGGTAAGGTTTTTAAACTCCCATGGAAATACATAATCCATGCTTTGTCATGCAGATCTCCAATGTGTGTTCAGGCGAAGACCACAAAAACAGTGGCACACCAACCAGCTAATCATATTCTTCAACTTACAACCTCAGGCAAATGACCTTAAAAGCTGCAAAACATAATCTTCATCAAATCCAAATAAAAGTAATAATTAATTCAGTAATGTTAACATTCAGAAGCTTAAGAACTGTCCTGAGGACACAGCAGAATGGTAAATACAGCCTTGAAAGAAAATAAGGTAATGAAGAGACGAAATACCTTTCTCACAAGCTCTCTCCACTGCACACCACTTAAAAGTGAATTTTAACTTGCATATTTAAGTTTTATCAAAGTTAAAGGAAGAAAAATTAGCACTTTGGCATCTTTCACAATGGAACAAATACAAGCTCTAGGAAATAGCTCAGGATTTCCTGCCACAAATTGTTACATGTCATCACAAATTCCACAAGGCAGAGTTCTCATGTTCTCCTCATTACCGCTGATGTTCCCCCATGCCTCCCTCCCACTGGGTGTGACAGAGAACCCCGCCGAGATGGTTCCAGGTGGGCAAGCAGCTGGCTGCGATACGGCCGAGCACGGCAGAAACTGCTCCCCGGGCACACACCAACTCAAACCTTGCTCCTTTACTCAGTCACAAATTTTCACACAACTAGCAGGAACTAATTACCTCTTCTTCCGAGTTTTTTACTGCTGTTAAATGTGGAGAAGGAGGTTCCAGTGTTGCAATGAGACGCTGACAGAGCAAGAAGCACAGAGCAGTCACGTATACCGCAGCACTTAGGACAATATGCTGCAGATCTGGCAAAATTAAAGCTTTTGTTTCTGACTTAAGGTTTAGATAAAAAGCGTGTAATAATAACAGCCAAAATAATCCATCCTAGATTATGCTTGGGATTTCCTGACCTTTGTGTTCAAATAGCACACTTTCTGACAGAAGGGTGGAAGGTTACCAGCCAGTTTTCACTGCAGTTACATCAGTATTAATCACACAGTGTATAATCCCATGCACCTTCATTTGCTTCCAATGCATTTCCCTGGTCAAATTCCAGAGGAAGTCGGCTAAAACTTTCCAGCTGTAATAGTAAGGAACAAGCATGGCCTGATCAATCTGGTGAAGTTACTGTCTGCTTTTGATCATTTACTAGGGCTGAGAAACTCAAACCCAGAAAATTCTGTCAAGTTACACAGTTCATTAAACAAAGATGTACCTTTACTTGCTTTAGCCTCCATGTATTAGAAATGCTAAGAAAAGAATCCAAGGCTGCATATATGTTACCTGTCATAAGACAGAGGAGGTATTCTTCTCATACAATGAAAAAAAAATTTTTTTTTAGTAAATAAGGATGTTAAACAATGATTAACATGCCATAGGCAGCTCTACTAAGATCACATAGTTCAGATTTTCCAAGACAGATGACTTCAGCAATTTCTGAAGTATGCACAGTATTCAGGAAATAACTATGCAGTAACTGAAGTCCTGAAATACCAACATTTCAGGAAATAAAGCCATAATCAGTAGATAAAGCTGGAACGACACAAAAAAAAAACCCCAAAAAAACAAAATGATGAGAACAAGAAACCTATTGAACTCTCCCTGGATCCTGAAACAATCCCCAGTGAGAGAACAGCTGCTACAAAGTTCAATTATATCAAACTACCATAAATTAACACCAGTATTATCTTAAAAAACTGGAAGCATATGCTTGAAAGAATATTTATCAAAATGTAAATTTTGATGGTTTTTTTTCATGAGGACTTTACAATAATGTATCAGAGATATAGAATAGTTAATTTTAAAAATTACATTTGGTAAGGTAACTAAAATCTATTCAAAGACATACAATAACTACCTGGAAAAAACCACAAAACACTAACTAGGTGTGCAGTGGGAGGTCTGAATGAAAATATTCAATAGGGCACTGTTAACAACCTTTCAGAAAGCTGTACCATGCCCAAACTGTTTGAAGATGACAGGAGGACTGAGGAAGAAACACTAAGTAGTAAAGAGCATTACACAGCAACCTCAGCATCATTCAGCAAGTCAGACAATAGTGTATAATCACTTCGACAAACATGTAGAAAAACTTGCACTTAGAAGGAAAGAGTGACTATGGAGAACAAGGACCTCCATGCCAGGAAGGAAGGAGTGAAAACATCAACAATGAAACTGTTTAAAAACAAACACACTAACCCAAACAAAATCCAGACAATTAAACAATTGTGGGTTCTTCGAAGAACAGTGGGGCAAAAGAAACAAACATGCACTGCCTGGGCATTAAATTCTGGGGTTCAAGGAGGACTTAACTCTGGAAGTTGCTACAGCCTGGACTACGGAGGCAGACAGACCAACCAATCCACAAACACCCGCCTCCATCCCGTTCTGCTATTATAATCTACAAATCATGTAAAAATTTCCATAACCCCCAAACGAGATTAGCTTCCTTTAAAAGGAAAGAGAAACAAAGGAAGGAAACTGGCCTTTGAACAGGCAATTAATAATCTTTTACCCTTTCTTTTTTTGTTCAACAAAAAAGATACTTTTTTACTTTTGATACTTTTCAGTATCAAATTATTCTTAGGCCTGAAACACAGAGAAAGTTCTGGCCTAGTAAAATCAACTTTTCACAACAGCAAACTATGCTGATTTTCTGAATAGAAAAAAATCTCCACAAGATCTCCATGACAAAGAATAAAGACTACTAAAATTTCAGTAAAGCCCTAAATCAGGATTCAGAAACGAGATGTGTGGATACTATTATGCAACAAAATACAGAAAAACTAAAAGCTATAAGAAGGGGCAAACCTTGAGGTTAAAAATATTTATCTGCCAGAACTATAATTAGTAACCTCTGGAATTTTTTACAAACTCTAGCAGCTTGCAACATTGCATAAGCCACTGTGCTGTACAGAAACTCACCACTAAGTGTTATCTTACATACACAAATTTTTGCTTTGCCAAAACAGAGTTATATACATCTTTATCAAATCACCAGCAGTTTCAAAGGCAAAGAGGTACAGAAATTCACTGGTTTTGTAGCAAAGGAGTAACAGCTATTTGATTATGGGTATGAGAAAGCAGCATCCCCTTCCAAGTTTCCGAGCACTGTTATTATCCATTACATGACTTCAGTAGTACCTTTTATTTTGCAATATTACTTGGGGGTTGTGATGTAGGAATATGATCCTAATTTTAAGATAAGAATTTATTCAAGTAATACTAAAATGCTGGGCACAGATAGCCAGAAAGCTGAGTAACACCAATGTGTAGAAATCACAAATGAAAGACATCCTTGAAATGTTCTTCTCTTACACTACCTAAACAAAGTAACTGATAAATGCATGCAAAATATTAGCAGAAACAATAGAGCAACACAAGGAAGGCTGGGTTCTCTCAAATGTGAACATTTATTCCTCAAATCCAGCGCTAATAAGACTATAAACTGACAACAGCAACAAAAGGAGAGCTATGAACTCATCAAGCTGGGTTCCCTCTTAGCGTGGGTTGACCCTGAGCTCAAAATTTCCTGTTACACAATCACAATGCAGAAGGCCTGGACGACTTCTGTGTGAGAGAGCCATTAAGTGCAGATTTTTTTAATGCAAAAAGCTCCACCACACTGACTCAGTCTGCCTTAAACCACCTCAACAAAGTTTTAACACAAATTGGTAAATACTGGCAGACACAGGAATTCTCTTATTGTATTTTAGAGAAACAGAGAGTCTTATGGAGCCCAGTATTTGCAAGAGCATGCATACTAACCTGCATATACTAGCATTTTACATTTCCAGAATAAAGAGCAATTAAGTTGTTTTAATTAACACTCACTCTTTCATAAATTATTTAACACTGTAGAATATATCTATCTAATTTATCAAAATAGCTATTACATTTGAATTAGCTGAGTTCCTTTCAGCACTGTTAGTTGATATGATTTGTATTTTTGCAAGACCAACTCACACTGCAATGACATCTGTACATACAACTGGAATTTCACCACAGGATTTCAGATTTCCTCTTTCTTGTTTTACAACTACACTGTGGAAAGGGAGATACTGAACATCAGGGGCTTCTAATGATCAGATCACTAAATTGCCCAATCTAATATGAGGACAGAGTGCTGTTCTTCTAAGATTCAGATTTCAGAAGTTTGCATTTCTTTAAGAAAATAAATCCTCCACTATGCATGCGCTCTCACGGCAGCTAAAACATTATCTTTTTGCCAACATCTTCTCAATGTTAATCCAGTTATTTCATCAGTGCCCGTAATACCTGATTGTTCATCCTTCTGCAAGTCTATGCAACTGAACTGCTGAAATTGTATCTTGCCTATGAGCTCACAGGTCATGATCAGCCACCTGAGCAACCACTCTACTTTCTGGTTGACTTTAAGATTCACCCAGCCTCTAATCCACAAGGAATTCATCCCAAACACTTTGCAGCGATACTAGCAAATAGCTCAAAAATGCCTTACTGCATTGGTTCCCAAAAGATTCAAGGAGAACAAACCTGTCCCATTTCATATTCCTGACTTCAGAAGTCTTGTGCCTCACTTCACAGCTGAGGAAAGAGTGTTTGACCTGGAAAATAGCACTGACTTTCCTTTAAATGGGAAGAGCAGCTTGTAAAAGCTGGCTATGCCCTGAACACATGAGCAGAATTGTAAGTACGCTACTTCTTGGATAACAGGAGGTGACCAGTCTTTAGGTTCCCAAGAATGTTTCAGAGTTTAGCTAACGAAGTCCCTGAAGAGATGCTCATTTTTAAAAGGCTCGTAAATGTAACAATATCTCAGGATGAGGTCTGCTGACTTGAACTAAAGTGCCCTTAGTTCCACAGCAAGAGGTCACTAAATGGATTGTCTACCAAAGGAAGTCCTGACAGAAAAAAAAAAGGAAAAAATAAGAATCAGGTGAGTGACTGAAAGACACCACGTAGCTTTCAAAGGCAGTTGGAGATGGACATCATTTTCCCATTCTCCCATGGGAACTGTGAATTCACGTACTATTTTGACAGAATGCTTACAGCAGAGAGCACATGTGCAGATGGACATTTCAGACATTACCTGAAAGCCTTCTGAGGAAGATTCACTGCTTTTCTTTGGGATGCCCTTTGCTAATATCGCTCATTCTTAGAAATAAGCAAAATGTTTTCAACTGCTACATTCTGCTTTGGTGTCAGCCTGCTTGGGAACAAGTTCTCCTCTACACAGCAGTATCTTCTTATCCTGGCAGTAGCTTCATGATACTTTCCATTTGTTATTAAATTTCATAGGTGAATTTTTGCAGAAAACAGTAAGGCAAGACCAGATGAGACTGGCTGTTCTTTTTACTGCAGGTGAATCTAATCAGAGGGATTCTGGCTCCACTGGAGACTAAAAGCAATGTATTTTGTGAGAGAGTATTTATCAATTATCTGAGGAGACCAGTGGCAAACACAGTTATAAATACAGGCTTTCATGATGTTATCACCTGTACTCGTAAGAGTTGAGCCTTTTTGTCAGACATGAACTTCAGCTTCTGAAGTCCTGGGATGCTAACTTTTAAGGGATGAGGGGAAGGGAAATGATAATCTAAATGATTAAAAAACATGAAGCCAAGGTCAAAAACCTTCTAATGCTGATATTACAATCAACATACTCAACAATAAAATACAGTATCACATTTTTTTGTTGAACTTAGCAGACTTCAGTGTACAACAGACAATTTTGGCAGAATAAAACAAAGAATTGTTACAAGGAATACAAGCATTAATGAAGCTTTGCCATTTAATATGAGATCTATGAAGTCGAAAAAACTAATGCAGAAGGTTTCAGAGGCAATTTACTCACTGTCTAAAGCATTTAAACAACAATAAGACTTCTGATAATAGGTAATTTCTTCATCTTGCAAAAAAACGCATAATGGAATACAACAGAGCAGAACCTCAAAGCGTAAACAAACGCAAATCAGAAATAGGTGTTCATTTCAATTATCTAAGTGACAATAATTTACCACTAAAACCCCTACCCCAGGATTTGGGTTTTTTAGCCATCAGACAGACTCCCTGTATCAATATCTTTCCACATATAGGCCCAAAAAAAGTGTGAAATGTAATGGGAAAGCCTGTGTAGGCAACAGAGAAAATTAAAATCCACAAATCTATAAATTAATTGAATTGTTATTGGACCTTCTTACAGACGAGTCACAGCACAGACTTTATAGCTTTCAGAGGAAAAATGAGAGAAGCTGAAATTTAAGAGTTCCGTACCAACACCGCAATTAGCACGTGCAGAAATTAGATGAACTGAATAGGCAAGAACCTTTTTAAAGCACAGAAAATTATCCCGAATTTGTGCATATTCAAGCAGAAGACTTTCTCACATTAAATTTTGATCCTTGTAGTGAAGCTTCTAAATACTAGGTATCTCATTAGCAGGTTTAATACGAAATTTAAAGAGGAGAAGGGACTATTGGAGGGAAAGCTTTTGTATTTTTTAAAATTGGAATCCTAAATAATGTTTCACTTGGCAGAAGAGAAAGGAAATCCTAGGATACGTAAACCTAATATTCTTCCAGTGCTGCCTCCTTTCAAATAAAGGATCTACTCCATATAGTAAATAAACTTTATAAACAAACAAAAAAAGCAAAAAAACCCCACCCCAAGGTCAAAACAAAACAGAAAATATGATTTATAGGTGGGATTGGGGATGTACCCACAATCATAGATTTTTTATCAAAAAATCATCATACAGCAAAGGAATTTAACAGCAAACATCTCAACTGATAAGAAATCTCAACTATGAAATAGTTCCAATAACTGCAACCATCCTCCCAAACATAACATATTCCTTTTTGAGAGGAATATTTTAGAATCTTAAACACTTCTCTACAAACCTCAAACAATCCCAGTAGATTTTGTTTCTTTTTTTGTTTCTTCTTTTTTTTTTTCCCATCTCTTCTTTTTTTTGAAACTTCAGTAAATGTTCCCTGGGGCAAAGCTCACACAAAAACTACAGAATGTCTCCTGGTACTAAACCTTCTGCGAATCAAGCTTTTAGATACTTGCAACGCTCTGGCATCAAGACGTTCATACAACTCTGAATTATTTATTCATCAATCTTTGTGCAACTTCCCAAACACCAATGGAGACCAAGACGATTTCAGCTATTTGATGTTACATCTTCTCAAGTGGCTAAAGAGGCTATAAAGCACCCCATTGCTTAAGCCTGCCATCTCAGTTCCATTAGCAGTAAAGACCTCTCTATTCAAACTGCTAAGTAAATCCTCCGAGAGCCCGGGGACTGTTTCATGCTTGAAAGCAACTGTTAAGAATTTGACAACAACCAAACTGTTCCTATTTAATCCTTCTCCCAAGGTAAAAAGAATTATAGGTAAACATATGCCTTCATTATTTGCTTTGCTGCATTTCAATACTCAATCCCACACAAAATTGCCAGCCAAGGATTTAATGCAATCTCTTCTGTATTTCAGAGCTATTGCCTTTACAGAATGGAAAAAGCTTAATAAGGGCTGTAGAGTTGGTTAGCAAACAACTCTATTTTCTATAGCGTACACCAGAGATTTTGTAGAGGTAACTTTAATAATGCAAGGAGTTTGAGAATTTTTCAAGTTAGGATTTTCAGGTAAACCAGAACAGTTGTTAGTCCATTCAATCTGCCAATAATTATTTTTCTTTTCAATTAAAAGAAACAAAATTGATCTGTTACAGAGTACAACTACTCTAATTTTAGAACATACATAGATTTACATAAGCTTTCTTTTGGGTTAGTAATATGTATGTTAATCAAACACTCTAGACTATCGAGGAAAGCTTCTTAGATACACTCTGGAATGCATTAAAATGAAAATTTCAAGCCTTTGGGTCAGGTTTAATTCAGGAATCAAAGAACTTCAAAATTTTTCAAAGAGACCAACACTTTGTTACTTAGTGATGTACAGTGTTCTCACCCACGCAGTCACGGTCTAATCCTTCTTCTTTATGAAAAAAGACGAACCATTACATACAGAGAATAATGACTGAATGAAAATAAACACACACACTCCATGAGGAGTAAGTGCATTAACCCAATTAATATTTCTTTTTAACTTGGGGGTAAAAACGGATCCCCAAAAAGCAGACAACCTTGCACAAGAGTTTATTCAGACTGCATTCTTGTTTGGAGACAAAATGAGGGCTAATATTAAATTGAGGAGTATATTTAACCAGACAAAAGAAATTCACAATTTAAAAGGAAGGCTTTTGAATTGTGGACAATTCATCACGCATTAAAAACCAAAGGCTAAATCCAGATGTCTCATTAAATTTCATGGATTTAGACTTAATATACAGTACAGCAGATGTACCATTTACATACAGTACAACAGATATGTCCAAAATAATCTATATCGTTAGTAACATTTGCCCCCTGTCAGAGGACTTCTATGACAAAGCAAAAAGAGGGTCAATCACACATCTAATTAACATGGGACAACTAATCACTGAAAAAGCTAAACCCAGATATCAGAACCTTAAACTTCAATGCTGACACTAAGAGTCAAAAACAAAATTCCCAAATTATTTCTCATACCATGCATCACTTATCATACCCCACTTCCTAGTGGGTTTCCCACACACACCTTAGTGAGCAAAGCCCCTTACTAACTTCAATAATACTTCCTGCAAGTAAACATCATGAAAACAAACAGGAGACTTGAAGACACTCAGACAGTTACTGTAAGGCTAATTATGCTATTTAATGGTAAAGAAAGCCTTCTTCCTAGCCTAATTTAAGCAGCAAGAAAAAGCCACCACTAGCTTTGAAAGCTGCAACTTTCCCCGCCATTCAGTTAGGCTTTCTTCTTTTTTCTGCACATTCACACATTAAAACTTCTTGTTCTTTTCATAAACACTTAAATAATAAATTCCCTTTTCTGCTCTGTACTGCTTAAGGAAATGGGCACAGTACAGCCTTTATATTACTTGTATGCTTTTCTGCCATGTCAAGTCTCTACAGATGTCTTGGTTGTGCTTAACGTGGTCCTAAAGCACTGCTGAATGCATTATGGCTGGGGCAGCAGATTAAAAGAGTACCTTAATAGTTGCTGCTTTTCTATTACATCAACTCGTAAGAAACATCTCAGAAGAATTTGGCATTGAAAACATCAGTCTTTTTCCTTTCTAGATCATGGCTCTGTTCTAACCCATGCTTCCCTCTACAATGACATTTCAGTACAATAGTGCACTAAATTACTGTCTTTTGAAGGGAAGGAAATATAACTAATAATATGTCATTTTACCCCCATAAAGAAGCTCAAGTGAGGACTTAGGTGAATTGACACTTAAGTAAATATTTTGAGACTTCTTCAATGCATTCAGTATATTTCAAGTTTCTTGTTACTCTTCCCCAGAAATGCTGCTCTGCTGAGGAGCTTGCTTGTTAGCAAATCTCTATTCTTATGGAAAAGAACGGTAAAGTAAGTGCACAATAAATATAATAAATGTTAACAGCAAACTCCTTCATTCAAATGGAGATGGAAAAGAAATGTAACGATGCAGAGTGAATAATCTTCAGTGATCTTCCTCAGGTAGACTGGCAAGGTTTTGTACATTTGTTACATACTGTATCATAAGTATTTTGCATCATTAAAAACACTGCACAGTATAATAGAAGATTTCACACACAGTAGTCAAGTACCGAGTACGAGAGCAAGACGAGTCTTTGTAAACAAGTATAAACAACAAGTCACTTAATATCATCCTTCTTGACATATTTGAAATTTCATGAAGGTTACTGCCAGACAGAGGTGTCTGCTACATTATAAACAGGAGATAAAGCTAATTAGAATCTTATCTAGATGGTTGCGCTTTTTTCAGAAATTGTTCTAGTAGTGCTGCTGCCATAGATGATTTGTTCTCCGCACTGCTGACCTCGTCCCTTATCAGCCCGTGGGCTTCTCCTGGGCCAAGTGACGCTACTGCTCTGCTTACACAGCACTGGCCATGATCCCCCTTTGGTTCTCAAGTACTCTCCTCCTACTCATAATTAACAGTAACAGCTTTCTTGCTTTATACCTGCTCCCGTGCTCCTTTCTTCTGTGTTGTAGTACGGTATCCCTAAACAATCATCAACTGCTCATTTATCCTACAGACAGCACTGGGGGACAAGAAACTCGGGAGCCAGATGCACAAACATACATCCATCACGTGTATCCCTCCTAAAAAATTCAACAAGACACAACTCATCTATATTCAAGCCCCTACATCTGTACATTTCTTTCCATAATTATAATATTGTACAGTCCACAAACAGCCTAAGCACTAAATGATACACTGTAGCTGTTGCTAAGGCAGCAGCAGATTTACATGGGTGAAATCTAGACAGTGTACCACCCTTGTAAATTATCAATAATTAAGCTGCTCTTCCATTAAGGCTGCCACAGCTACAAAACAAAACAGAAATCTTCATTTGTTATGAAAACTCCATGTAAAATAAAGTCCATACGGTAAAGAGACCATATATTTTCTAACTTTTAGAACATTTATGATAATTGTCTTTAGAAGGTGCAGCAGTGACTCATGGGCTATGTGCCCAGCATTCAGGAAAGAAAAACAAACCCCAAACCAGTTGCGTCAAAACTGTTTCATAACCAGTTTCACTGCAAACCACCATGCTTTATCTAGGTTAACTGCACTGCAGGTATTCCCAACTTCGCGTAGTTTCAGGAAACTCCTATCTCTGTCCCTCTTTAACTCAATGGAAGCACTCCTAAAAGCAAGAATTTACAAGACTTTCCCACAGAAAAATAAATGAACAGAGAAGGTAGAGGTTTGTTACTGCTTTCCCCCCGCTGAAACGGACAAAGAGTAAAAATAACAAAGAGATTTTACTCTGAAGCAGATCAGGGATAAAACTTTGCAAAAACACTTTACAAGTCTAGCACAGAAGTCTCCACATATTACCCAATTATAATTAAGACCAGCTGTGAGAAGTTTCACAAACTTTTCCAGAACTTTTCCAGAACTTATTTCCAAAGAAGTGGCTGGGTTTGCCCGTACAGTTTTTGAAAAACAGAAAACAAACTCTCAGCAAATTGTGTATCAGAAAGGGAGCAAAACGTTCTATACTCCAACACAGAATACCAAAGCCACAGCAAATTTGTATCAGCTTAACTGATTTTATTAGAATTTCCTGTCATTACGTTAATAAAAAATTAGTGGCAAATTAGTAAGTCACAGTAGTTGCATTACAAGACAGTGATATTAAAATGTGATAGTTTAAATGA
Source organism: Gymnorhina tibicen (assembly GCA_013399875.1). Classification (NCBI taxonomy): domain Eukaryota; kingdom Metazoa; phylum Chordata; class Aves; order Passeriformes; family Artamidae; genus Gymnorhina; species Gymnorhina tibicen. Next base: position 2,070,887 of record VXAZ01004522.1, read on the forward strand.
GACTGGTAAAAATATACTTAAGCAGAAGATTATTTGCACAATAAGCTTCATAACTGATACAAGTCTTGTTTCATTAATACAAAAAATTAAACTAATTTCTTCTGCTATCTCTCCAGATCAGTCCAATCTACGCATAGCAGATAAGCATTCTAATCTCTACAGTGTAGTATTTGAGTAGATTTTTAAAACTTCTACAAATTTTGAATAAAATTTGCTTTCAGGAAGTTGACATTAGCTTCCCCTAACCAGAATGTGCTTGATGAATGGACACAAGTGCAAAAGATAAAACTATTGTAAATGCCTGCATTTAATTTTTGAGAGAGACAGAAGTATATGCATATTCACATTTATGTTGCCTTAAATTCATTTATGCAAAATGCTACATTAGTGTTACATCCATGGAGATTTATGCAGCTCAAATACCTGAACTTCTCTTTTCTTTAGTCCATCCCTGCATTGGTTAAGGAGAACAAAAAACTCTATACAAGGGCCATATCCAATCACATAAGGAGGCATTTTACCAGAATGCTTGCAGAAGACAATAAAATTGTGCTTCACCATGACTGACAGCCTTCAAGAGCTTTTGAGGCATTTATAATTGTTATGACATATTAAAAAAAAACGCCCAAGAAGTGCTGCATTAATCAGTAAGGCAGATGATCCTAATTTCCTCCATAAAATGAGGAAACTTATCTTCCTTTGTAATGTGCTCTGGGATCTGACGAAAGATGATGAGTGTGGAGGGAATAAGCACGTGACTTTTCAGCTTGGCACACATGCTAAATATTTCTTAACCTTAAATCATGTGACATATTTATACTTTTTACCTAATATGTATTTTTATATATGTACCCTTGAAACCATATTCTAAAAAATTAAAATATCTCTGGCTTTAAATAAGAACATTTATTAATGTATTTATTAAAAAGTGGAAATAATTACAAATTAACCTTGATAATCTTATTATTAGAATGAATTAAGAGCTCACAATGAACACACTGACAAGCAGCAACAAAGTTTTGCTTATTACAAGGTTTTACTATTAAGTCATAAACATTCTGCACATGCATATAGAATTTTGACTAAATTTTAACAATATGACTACAACATCTGAAAACTGGAAAAGCACCAAGTCATCATCCTTCTCTTCTTAGATTATTGTCAACATTTATGAAATGCTCAGGAAGAAGCAGTTCAGTTGCAAATATTAGCTAAATCAATATAATTAAAAGCTGTTTCATTAGAAACCAGCGTTTACAGTAATCCCTAAAGGGATTCTATTTCACCCGCATCACCCTGAGAAGCATCTGGTTTTCCTACTGCATCCAGCATAACTTTAAAAAGCAAAGAATAAAAAATTATTCCAATTATAGAATATGCTAGCTTTCTTTACCAGCAATGAAGCATACAACAAGCACTATGCCCAAGAAGCAGCAACTCCATGAGAGTAAATGATGGGAGACCTAATTAACATCAGTTTTCAAAGAGTCTGAGAACTCAAAATAAAAAGGAGGGTGAATGCTACTCACTCTATTAAAAATACACACACTCATAACAATATGGATTTGACCCGATGATCTTTGTGGTCCCCTTACAATTCAGCATATTCTGTGATTCTGTATTATGCTACAAATAGCATAGGGGCAAAAAATCTGGGCTCTATTTACAGTTTAGTCACAAGCTTCAAAGGGAGGTAGTTGATGTGGTATGGTTAATATCCTTGCTTTAAGATCTTCTGAAAAAGTAAATAAAGAACATTGCCTTGCTTCTTTTTCACTCATTAATTCGTTCTTCAGAAACGCCTTGGTGCAAAGTGAGAATACAAAGAGAGAGGTGTAAGACTGCATACTGCAGCCCTAAGCAGCAGTGCTCGAATTCAGGAGATGAGAACTGGACTGTGTAACACCACCAAGAAGGGAAAAGAATCACTGAAGGTTAAGCATTAAAAAACTAGAAAAAAATTAAACAGTCACAATAGCTGTCACATTTATGCATGCTCATCTAACTTTGAACAGCTGTGGCAACGTAATTCGCACCAACAGCAACAAATTCTTGTCTCTGTGTGTACGTCTTCTACACTGTCTCTTGGGTTTTTATTGTTGTTTCTTCAAGTTTGTAAGATGCCAGCATCAGGAACAGCTACTGCAAGCCACTCAGTAACAGATGCTGGGGAGGAAGGGGAAATCTTTTAAAAAAATCATCATCTTTTGACCAGCTCAGAAGATTTTCTTGAATCTCCTGCAGTAGACAATAAAAATGAAATGGAGTGTAATAAACACACAGCATAATGAAGTCAGAACTTGAATTCCATTTAAAATATGACATAAGATACACACATACACAAAAAATCCCAAGAGAAGGAATTTACAGCATAAGGCACCATAAAGCCTGCGTAGATACTTTTCCTAGTGCAGTTGGAATACCTTCCAGCTGGGCTGCCTGCTCTGCTTTGCCAGCACTGGTGGCTCACGCTGCTTTTTCGCACGCACAGCGTTTCAAGAACCCCCTCATCACAGCTGGTACAGAACCGCCAGTACAATGTACATTCACACCTCAACCCAGATCACAGAAATTTATTCATACACAATTCCTACAAGCAAGATAGTACTGTGTTTTTCAAATAGTTAGCCACATTGTGTCTATTCAAAAGGGAATTAGTGCCATCTGATTTCACACACTGTAACTCCTGAGCACTCCTCTCCTGATGCTCATAGGTGCGGCATTACTTGTTCTTCATTCAGCAACAATTTTTGATCTGTGCCCCAGAGATCAGAGCAGATCATGATCTAATGGTTCCACCTAGCCTTAAACCACACTATGCTACGCATTTGCACCAAAACCAATTAACCACTGGAATTCCACTCCGTACTTAATAAACATTTAAAGTCCAAAGATAATTTAGTCATAATATATAGGGCATTTTCTGCAAAAGGCAGAATTTTAAATAATTCATTCCATATAAATGTACCCATAAGAGGCTATACGCAACACCGACGCAAAAGCACTTGTCCAATCACATATTTCCCCTACAGAAATGAAAAAAACCACCAAGAAACACTAAATAAGTAAATTATATAGTACAATCATCTGCATAAGAACCAAAGTCATGTTTCAATCACTAAACACTAATACACCACAGAAACATTTTTCACTTATGAAGTGAAAGTATACAAGACTGAAGCATTTTCCCACATTTGCCTGAAGAACTCAAACATATAATATATATACAGATCTTTCACAGCTGCAGAAAACTCAGTTTATTTTAGTAATGTACATACATGTTGGAATTCATTAAAATAGGTATAAGAACATATTAGCTTAAGTTCTATAGTATACAATTCATGTGTGCGTATATATATATAAATATGTATCTCATGACTTCTGTAAAGACAATGACAACTCACATAATCCCATATACTGGGGATATATGGGATATACTGGACTATTTTGAAACCTCAATTATTTGCTTTCTGTGATCAGCCAGCTTGGGAAAAGGATTGAGCATCATGGTTGTATTATTTTTAAACTTACCATGTGGGGTTTCTTTGTTCATTTGGGGTTTGTTTGCTTTAGTTTTAAATTAGAAACACTATGGCTTCTGAAGGATGTCAGCAAGAAAAGAAGAGCAACACATTAACCTCCAACTTTGCCCCAATGCAGTTTTGCCAGTATTGACAGGTCAGATAACACCAACTAAGTGAGTAAACAAATCTATTTCCATTTCATACTCAATTAAAAACATAGTGGGTTGCCCAAACTGAGAAAAGTGTGGAAAAGTTTTTTAAAAAAATAAAGTTTCCTAATTTTAAAGATTTTTTTAAGGGCAAACTATCATTGCAAAGAAAGAAACAACACAGTACCTACTTATGGCCAATATGTATACAGGAACTTGAAAAATTAAGCTGACCTAGGTTACAGACCCAAATCTACCTAAATGCATGTGTAATCAGGTGCACAAAAAAAAAGCTCTTCAGACAGCATGTAATCTGTTTAGTTGCAACATACTATAACTAGCTCTTATTAATAAACTTTAATTTAGTTTGTTGCTCCCTGTCATTTAATTTGATTTTTCCCTTTCCTACACATAACAAATGAGATGAATACTTCTTATGTTCCACATTCCTCACACGCTTGTTTTTTCTTTCTCTTCTGCTTTGCAGAGTTTTCCACCCTGTGTTTTCTATTCCCTTTCTTTTCCCAGTTCTGTTTATATCCTCCCTCTCTCTTCTCCATGTTTCAAACACCTCTGATGTACCAACAGCATTGTATCAGACAAATTAAAATACTCTAATACAATATAACTACAGCCAAAAATAGGTGGAACTGTTGTTGACACTGCTTGGAGACTCATGCATCTCTGTTGGTTAACAGCCTTCATCGGCAGCCAAGCTTCCCCCAGCCTAAAGCTCTCTTCTCCCCCAAACACCAAAAACCCAAGGCCATCACCACTGCACCAACATTTCTGTGAAGGCATTCTGGTCACCACCTACTGACAAGAAACCAAAGGAATAGTAAAATGGAAATGCAGTCCATCATTCATGCAGGGATAAATTTCAGTCCTACAACAATTAACAGTGTGTGTGGCATAAAAAAGCCATTGTAAAATTAGCCAGAATTTGAAGCTTCAAGTCATAGCAGCTTGTGTCCAAAATGCCCTCCTCCCACCAGCAAGCAATACTCCACCAAACAGCCACAATCACTACCAGAGCAAGAAGGATGGGATATTGATGCAGAAAAAAAAGGTTAAATAAAAGTAGTGTGTTGAGTCCTGAGAGTGTCAAATAATGAGACTGTGAATGGGAAAAGAGACTCTAAATTTAAGAGGTTTATTTTGGGTTTTTTTTAAATTTTCCTGCTGGCCTGAGTCAAATGTTAGCCCTGGGGAAATGTTTGCAGATATCTTTTATATACGCCAGCTCCAGTATTTACAATCCTGTTGATGTGCAAGTGTAAACTGGTGGTGTTTTTTTAACTCCTTATTTTTCTCTTTTTGAACTGACAGTTCTTAAAATCGGCATTTATGTGTCCATATGCATGGACACAGGGACAAAAATAATAGCTACATGACTGTGCAGAGCATGCTACTTAGTCTTTTGCATTTTATCCCCTCATAAGATGAAATCAGCATGTTGTTACCTAAACCAGCAGTAACTAAATAAAAAGAACTCCTGTGCAATATTTTAAAGAACTTTTAAAAAATCCCAAAACATTTTAAACGCTGCAAGAATTGCATCTGGAATCTTGACTTTATGGTGTTGATTCTACAGAGCCTGTGGAGATTCCCAAAACACAGAAAGAAAAAAAGAAAGACAGACATTCATTTTAGTAATTTGTGAAACCTCAGCTATAATACACCAGCTCCTAATTAGAGGTCTGACATGGTAATTAATTTAAACATGGAATAACCTATAACCTTATCACTGTTCAGTGATTACTAGCAAGATGTTTTTACTGTGACTATAAACTCTAGAATTCTCTGAAAACATGAACTTTAATCCCCTGGAAATGACCATCATGTGTCATCTAATTACTTAGCACATTTCTAGCAAGAACAAAATTTATTGCCAAAAGGATAAATAAGGAAAGAGAACAGCAATGGAGACTTAGGTTACATATGTCTCAAATGAACCAATATCCCTGTGAATAGCAGCATGCCTGGGATCTAAGAGGATCTAAGCATGTCTAGCCAGGCCCATTTCTCTGTGTCTTTTTTTATTTGTTCTCCAAACAAAGAGAAAGGCTCAGGTTTCTACAGCACTTGGAATTTATGGAACTCCACTGAAATGGCAGCCAACAATACTTAAGTGAATTAGGAAACAGAAAAACTATAGGAAAAAATCTTCAGACATGGTATGATAAACTCTAGTTCTTCTGCATCAGGAAAGCATGTTTGTGCTTGTTGTTCCTTTCCAAAAACTCCTCTAGAGGCATCACTCATTCTTCTTTCCACTGCTTTAAAACTCCCCACAGTCTCACAGTTACAGAGTAACGACCTTTCTTTCCCTGCCAGTGTTATCTGGGACAAAACTCGGTTACAAATCTGTAATTCTTATGCTCAACTACGAATTTACCTCCACTGGGATTTTTTTTAATACATTTTACTCATTTTATTGATTCTGCAATTTGTTTTTTGTTCAGTACTGTCCTGTATTTTCTTTTTGCTGAACTTTTTAACTGAAAAAAGCACCTCTGTCAGGGAGAGCTCCAGTATTCTCTGTTATTGAACAAGAATGCTGGTACCATAAAAGGAAAATTTTTGCTATGAAAGCAGTTAAGTCTAGGCCTTTAAGCTACATGAATCTGAAAATCAAATTAAAATGTTTTCTTGAGAAACTCTTTTACTTGAATAGGTCATCATTCTATTGTTTGAAAAAATAAGACAATCAGAAGCAGTCACTGGTACAACCATACCCATTCTGAACAAAACTAGGACAGAAAGCAACAGGAGTTTATTTTACTGACACCCTTAAAAAGTATTTGTTAACACTATGGAAAGGTATTAAGAAAAACCTTCCTAACAGATACATGGCAAACACAGTGCATTCAGAAACCTAAAAGATAAATCCTTTAGCTTTTACCTTTTATATTTTAATATGCACTGGAATATTTTTTTCTTGTACAAAAATACTCTAACTTACTCAAAAATTTTTAGAGATCATATTTTACAAGTTTCATTTAATGAAAAGAACCTCCCTCCATCCTTAAAGAACTCAGAACTCAACTGGACAACCTGAGCAACACCACCTAGCTTTGAAATTAACTTTCTCAGTGCTGAGCAGATGATGGGCTTTCTGGAAAACCCTCAGAGGACTCTTCCTACTTTAATTGTTCTGTGACTCTAAACCCTCCCAAAAGCAACCGAAAAGACACTGCAGCACATAAATGCAAAGCATTACAACTGATCTCTTAAAAAAATCTGCTGCTTCTGCCGACATGGGATACTGAGTGGGATGGCATTTCTCCAACTCCACTCTACATTTCACAGTCTCTGAAAAGCTGTTAGACCAGCAATATTCATTCTTCAAGGTGGAGAAAACTAGTAAGTGTGAACCAAAGCTGTGTTACTGCTCCTCCTCTTGGTTTCTAGATCTGCTTCTTGAGGGCTAAGTCTGTCAAGAAATCTCCAGGGAAAACCTGACAGAAAGAACCTCATAGTCGAGCCTTGTTTGGCAGAGACTGGCATCTTCTGGCTCCATCTTCTACCTCCATCTGGTGAGGCTGCCTTGTAAGATTACAAAAGACAGTCAAAACATAACAAAGACTGAAAGCCACTGTTGCCAAAAGTCAGTCATGAGTAAATCTCTCTCTTTTTAGGTCTAAATGCTAATTCCTCTAGTGCCAGATTCTACCTGTCACTGCTCAGGAGCAGGTGACGTATGAAGTAGCTATCTACACATTGCAGTGCTCATCATAATGAGAATATGGCTCATTTACAATTTTTGCCTATTAACTTCTGGTAGCACACTATTCATATAAACCAATTTGGCATAAACATCAAAGTTGTAATGTATGTATTTTTGCTTTATCTAGCACACTGCCTTTTCTTTTTTTTTTTTTTTTGGTAAGGATTCTTGAGCACCTTTAATAAGTGATTTACAGAATGGGTTGCTATACAGCCATGGCTGGGAGCTGCACTACACCCATCCTTCCAAACAGCATCCAGCCCTGCAGATATAGACAGAAACCATTTCACTAACACACACGTACTAGGAAGGAGACAGACCTAGAAACAAAAGCTTAGAATTTAACTTTTAAAAAATACAAAAAACCAGAAGCAGACATTTTTCACCAGTGATGTTTTTACTTTTTGCATTTAGTCAGCAAAACAAAACTGATTCTTCCTAATACCTTCTGACTTTATAAGCAAATATTTATTTCCCAATACCATGGGATTTTGCATGCAAACACTATAGGAAAATATTTTAATACGTAAACTATGTTAATGAAGGTATCTCTCAGTTTACTAATGTTATTTTAATTATGAAATGGCTTAATACTAACACTTTTATTTCTAACTTTTATTTCTAAGGACAGATTTTCCTACTCGAACCTAAGTTCTTAACTTTCCTTTTAAATGTTTGCACTGCCTAGGTATGTAAAAATACAACAGAGTTACCCAGGTTTTAGCATAAAAGGTCAAACCCACCACATTTTCAAGTGCTGCACACTGCCTCTGGCAGAAACCATTAACTGGAACTTCAGAAAATAAAATACCCATAATGCACCTAACTAGTTTTGTTGAGTTTTTTGGTGCGCTTTAGAGAAACAATCCTGCCATCAACAAGTCTAAACTACTGCAGGTAATACATTTAGCCATTATTAAAAGTTCTGAGTCTTTAACAAGAGCACTCTTAATCAATAAAAATGTCAAAGCCCAATCAGTTTGGCTTCTTTCTTCTCCTTGATCATACAAACTCAGAAACTCCCAATGCTACAAATTACCACTTCTAATCCTTCTCCTATACAGTAGAATCCCTCCACCTTTACAGGGAAGGTCAAGGTGAAATGCTTGTGATGTAGAGCTGAAGCTTGCAGTTCCCTATTTACCAAGCCCTCCAGACAAGGAAACTGCTGCATGTGAGCCAAATCCAAGCAATGCTAATGCATTAATGACTGACATGTGGCAGAGGCACAGACACATGGATGCAGCTTGACATTAATGGAGAGATTTGCCTGTGGTCATGCACGTAGAGGGGGGACAAAGATAGACCCACCTGCCTCATGTTTTAACCTGAGTATGAAATCAAATGTCAGACAAGATTAATTAGATGCCAGGAGTTTTATTCTTTTCTGTTGATAGAAAAAGCACATTTCCATAATGTGAGGAAGCATTTATGTGGATAGCAAATCAGGTTGACATTGAGAGAAGGTTTACTTTATTGTGAATGCTAGCTGTGTGGTGCTTGTCACTGCAATTACTTTCTACTCAAGTGGTTTGCTTTTTAACATTTTATTATCTTAACAATAAAAACCCTGGAAGCAATTATTATTTATTATGCTAATTCTTTAGCTTTTTTCTTATTAAGTTCTGCCAGACCATTAAAACTTGCTTTTTTCCAGAAATAAACCTAATTTATTAATATTCAGCCAATTATGGAAAAAAAGAGAGAAGGCAAAAACAATCTCTTTACTGGTAATTAGTTACTAACCAGTCAATTTGTATGCCTATCAGCTTCCCCATAAATTCTATTTTCATTTATTCAATATCTAACATTTCTAACATCATTCTGATCGAAAACAACTTCAAAACACTAAGTCCACTGTAGCATTTTTTATAAATAATGATTTAAGCAGTCTGAGAGGCAGCAGGGCTTTAGACCACTCCGAAAATGCACTATACTCAAGGACTGCATTTTAATTATGGAAACCTTTTAGAACATCCCTGTTTTATTAACAGTAAGTGAAAGACTATAAACAAGGCTTCAGTATGCACCACTTCTTCTCAATCCTGCCTAAAGCCCTCCAGGGGAAACAGCTTCAATGTGCTTTCATTTCTCCCCCCTAGCATTCTCATCTCTGAATGCCTCTTCTCACCGGCTTTAAAATTCATTTAACATAACAACCACACAGTTATGCTTTTTTCTTCCCTTTTTTTTTAATATACAAGTGTTCCCTCCTTTAGGAATAAACACCAAGGCCACAGCTCTCAAACTCCCATGGCATAAATGCAGTATAGGAGACCATAAGCAATCTAAGCAGAAAAGCACTGCAACTAAATGTACCTTGAAAAGCTCTTAGTTTGCAATGCTTTTATAAAGCTTCATGTCCATGCACAAACCGTCCCTACATTTCACGCAGTGACAGCGGTAGTAATCCCTGGAAAACTTCTGGAACAAATTCTCTTGCTCAGAGCTCAGTTCTCTCTGAGCCAGTACAGCACTAGCTTCTTCCACGGCAAGGATGCAGCGCTCCAGGGTTTGTCAGAGCAGCCTCCCCAGCTTCACTGAACAATATGAACTCCCGTGCTGCCACCACACACAAGAGCAGAGCCAGGTTTCTCCATCGCTCCCTGCTTCTGAGACAGCTTTATCCTGTACCTCCCACTGGGAGATTCTGCCTGTGGCAACAGAAAATTTCCTATTAATATGTAATATATACCATAATTAGCACTGTAAAGCAGGTAGTTATCTCAGAACCGTCCTCCCATCCCCTCTCTCATAATCCAAAAAGTTTATTTACATCAAAAAGAAAGAAAAAAGAGCCCCACAAAACCGGTGAAGAACGTCTGAGTCTTTGTATTTTTTAAAAGTTAAGTTCTAAGATTAAGCTTTTGCTTCTAGCATCCATCTCCTACATAGTAAGTGTGAAAGTATGAGTTGAAATGGTTTCTCTCTGCCTCTGCAGAGCTGGATGCTGTTTGGAAGGATAGGTGTAGTGCAGCTTCCAGCCACGAAGCCTGGATTCTTGAAATGAGCCCTTATTAAAGGTGCTGAAGAATTCTTACCAAAAAAAAAACCCCAAACCTAACAAAACAAAAAACCAAAACACCCAACAACAACAAAAACAAACAAAAAACCAAACACCCCCCCCCCCCAAAGTAGCATACTAGATCAAATGAAAATGCAAATATATACAAGTTTGATGTTTATGTCAACGAACTCCTGGCCTTTTGTACGAAAAGAGAAGAGCAGGAAGAAAACCACCACAAGAATGCCACTGAATGTTCAGTACCACTCATTATTCTTAGGGAGAAAACCAAAATGAAACACACCCCACAAATAAATCAATCAGGGCCAGACTACAGAAATTACCAAGACAATTTAACAAAATCAGAATAGAAAAGCACTCTTCATAAAGTACTTTTTAAGCGCAGAGTCTAGAGATGGAGGAATTAACTTGCTTTTCTGAATACATGCACAGCATTATCACTTCAGTCCCTCCCAGGACATCAGGTTAGGCCTTTAGGGTTTATAACATTAGTTCAGCCTTTCTCATGAAGTGTGTGCCTCAATGACCTGCATTATTCTCTTCTACAGAAACAGCAGCCTGATTTGGAACAGTCATTGCATTCCTAGCCATGCCTCTGACTAAGCATGCAAAAACCTCTGAAGTTCTCTCATTCCTGGATCCCAAAATCATTTCAAATGTAAATCTAAGCCACTGCGAGTTGCATTTGCTACCAAAAGGTAGACAAGGTCAATTGTGAGTTTCAGCATGATTACCCCTCTTCAGCAGAAATTTAGAATGTAGAGCCCTTAAGTTTTCATCTCAAGACATACTGTATTTGATTAGGTGAATACTAGATTTTTTTAAAAACATACAAAAATTCCGTCAAAAACTATTCACCTACCAAAATACTTCAGAAACCAAATAAATTTGGGAGCTACACAGAAACTCCTAACAAATTCAGACTTTTGTCTGAAGACACCTGAAGACAATTAGCTTTTGGCAATGACTTTTGGCTGTTCTACTCACCATACCATAATAAATACACAGTATGTAATTTGAGAGAACCAATGTACATGGAACAGTCCAATGCTTAAGCCTCTGATTTTCTCTCTCTTAGGACAGACACCTATTTTTTTATTACTATACTCTAAAAAGTATATTAGTAAATGTGATGCAGAAACACTAACTGTAATGCAAGAACAGAAACAGAAAAAGCTCTTTAAAAATATAAGACAATGTGATACAAGCTATACAGCCTATTAATTTCCTTTATTACCCAGGCATGTCAAATGGCATTAATTTACAATAGCAAAAAGCAAAGCCATTAAGTACATACAGAGCTCTAAGAACTTCAGGTGTGAAACAGACCAGTTTCTCACAACAGCTTAGAGTTCTGTTGTGCTTAAAGTGCAGAGAGTGAAACTCCATACCATCACAACTCTATCTTGTATATGCACAGCAAAATGTATGGAGTAGCTGTAAATACTTTCTGTTAGAGAAAATTAATTGCCCTGAGCGCAATATTCCTATATCATAGGCGCCAGAAGTTCACAGTCATCCTCCACATCAACATAAAAATTTATCGCAAGTGATGTCAAAATCCATTAAGTCCCCCGTCGTTTGTTTATTACTGATTCATTGCTGGAGGCAATTAGCTCCATTCTCAACTGGGCTGCATTAGGAGGTGGACTCCAGAGCAAAGTCAGAGTGGGGAGCACAAACCAACTCTGAAAACAGACAGATTTGAACAGAAACAGATGAGGAGTGCTCATTAAATCTACTGCATAGCTATGTGATAAGGCAAGCATTTTCCATCTCTAGGTGGGTAGTGAGCATCTTCAGAAACAAAAATCTAACTTGAGTAACTTAAGTTAGGAGTTCAGCTACCTGAACTATTACAGGAACATACCTCTACTAAATCCATTATCCTGTTATACAACTGCAGCCATTACACAGCTTTTGAACGATTTAAACTATTCCCACATAGGTGGACCTGCACCCTCTGTGTGTACACAAGATCAGAAAAATCCTTTTCAAGTCCCAATCACGGCCTCACCTCAGCTGGAATCTTACTGCTTTTGGATACCTGAGACCCTGTTTGGAAACCTTCAGCTGCTCTTAAAAGTCACCCTGCTTTTCAAACTTATGATTCTGTTGATACTGTAGAAGCCAGCAGAAGAAATCAGCTGCAGTCTCAGAGCTCTGTAGTGCTGAAGAAAAGACGCCAGTAAAACTTGCTCCTGTCATTAAAGAGAGGAGACAGAACCCAAGCAGCATTCAGCTTCCCAAAGCTCTGTGATCTAATTCTATACAAAAGGCTTAATAAGGTTTAGGCTCATAATACAATTAGTAATTTAGCTCACAAATTAGACTATCTATTAACACTCCAGCAGAGACATCAGCCATATGAGGATTAAGAAGGAATCTGCTGCTCTCAATATGGGAGTGAGAACTTGAATGCTTTAACAGACCACTTCAGCTTCTGCTAACGCGAACATAAATTGTGTTGTACAGGATGATGTGAGCATGGCCAGCAGCCTGCTCATATATTGAAATTTCACCAGTAGGAACCATAATAATAAGTTGCACAGTAAGTACAGAGTGGCAACTTTTGAGCTCATTTTAAAGCATAATTTTAACTGGTGAAAATATGTACAGGTAGTGTGAAATACACTGCATATACATTACAAGTGCACATAGAAACAAGGGCCAAAATTAACATGTCAGCATGGACAAACCCAGGTCAACCCAAGGTATGGATATTGTATTATACAACATTTAACTGCAATATTTGAATAAAGAAGCGACCCACTTCCAAATCTTTGCAAACCACATTTATTCTGTATCTATTAAGAATGGATGCAGACATACATAATAAAAGATTCTTTGTCATGTTCTTCCACAAACAGTGCCCAAAAGATTTTTAAAATGAGCTGATATCTCTAGCATGCTACTTAATGGCACATTGCTCACACATAAAAACATTCCAGATGAATTTTCAAAGGTAAACTAAAAAACCACTCTACTTATCACAAGAAACTAAAATTTCAGCTGCTGTGTTTGAGAAGTGCTGTTCCAATTTCCAGAAAACTATACGTGTAACTGCATTTCTACAAAATGCCAATATTAGTGTGTTCATGCTGACTTGCATTAACATCTGATTTACTTGCAATTATTGTGTCAACAGGAGTTTTTTGTAATTACTTTGATAGTACGCCCAAAACTGACTGTATTCATCTTGAGGTTCTGAGCTTGCGTTTGTATAATTAGGGCCAGTATTATTAATTCCTTTTAGCTTGAAAAACAAACAGAAAATCTCCATCAGTTTACTTCACACTCTAGTAGAAACCATTCACACCCAAGTAACATTATGAACAACGTCCATCTGGTCTGAAATCTAGATCTGGCCGCTGTATCTCATTCCCCACCAGCACTGCCTGCTGTTGCTATCAAGCGTTCAGTGTGAATGCACTCACTGCAGAGCAAGACTTAAAACTTCACTCGCTCACAGTACTTACTCAGAAGCACATGCTTTGCTGTCATGTGTGTTAGCACATGCATGGGACCATTTTGGTCTTATCTGTCCCAAGGAAAAATAAAAAAGGCAGAACCCCTAACTTGTTATGAATGACACTCAGGCAATCAGGAATTGTATCCCCAAGCTTCTACCATAGCCGCCCAGAGGCTCTGCAGCCTTCTGAAAACACGCACATAGTTCTCCAAACTGCAAGGGCAAAAGTGCCCCACAGCAACACAGGAAATCCACATCAGAGCTGCCATCCTGCAGGCTCAGCTCTCTCCCCAGCTCAGTCACTGCTGCCCAAAGGATGGAGGTGGCAGAGGAAGGCACAAATTATTCAAGAAGAGGAGAAGAGAAAGTTGCACAGAGACCTCATAGCAGCTTTCCAGTATCTCAATGGGCCCTACAAGGATGCCAGAGAGGGACACTTCATCGGGAAGTGTAGCGATAGGACAAGGGGAAATGGATTCAAACTGAGAGTTTAGATTTAGATTAGATATTAGGAAAAAATTCTTCACTGTGTGGCTGGTGAGGCACTTGAACAGGTTGCTCAGAGAAGCTGCAGATGCCCCAACCCCAGCAGTGTTGAAGGTCAGGTTGGACAGGGTTTGAGCAACCTGGTGTAGTGGGAGGTATCCCTGCCCATGACAAGAGGGTTGGAACTAGATGATCTTTATGGCCCCTTCCAACCCAAACCATTCTATGATTCCATTTGTGGAATATAGTGACGAGGATCCGGCATGGACAGAGAAAAGGAGGTGGAGAGAGCTCTGGAGGTGGCAGGTAAGCAATGTATTCTTAAAGGTGGCCTGGCGGTTAACAGCTTTGTTAAATATGTACTATATTTGCTGTGGAATACACTGTACTAAAGCACAATTTTAGAACTGAGAGCAGGTAAGAACCCTCCCTCTTCTTCTGCACAAAATTCCACAGCACACAGCTCTGGAAGATTACTATAATTGGCCAATTCTTTCTTTTATTGCTAGACCACTGGGCAGAGTCAAAGCACTGAAATCACAGGAATGGGGCTGCTTATGAATGTCACGTATTTGCTCAAAGCCAGTTTCAAGCATACAGATCCCATTTCTTTGCAGTTCTGCTCCCAAAGGTCTAGAAATACACATCCTCTAATCCTGGCGTACAAGCAAGAATTAATTTTTCACTGTCACAAATCTAGCGTGACACTCTGCAGTTTGTGAAGACTTCAACAGACTGAGTTCTGGAAACATGAGATTTCTCACTCACAGCCAGCGAGTGGTTCCCAAACTGTCGTTTGCAAAGCTGTGATCCACCCACTATGAGCACTGATTTGAAGCAAACAAGCATGTCAGGTACTACTTGACTGAAGGAGATGTACTGCGGACCAATTAATGAAACCACAAGTTTACGTTCATTTTGAAACTGAACGTAATTCAAAAATATGGACAGTTCTTATCACGGTCCTGGGGTTTGGGCTACACATTAGAAACTGGCTCCATTTTTTGCAAGGGACTCAACAGAACTGACAGGCAAGCAGTATCTTTAAAAATGCAAGTTTCCACGTTGCAGCCTAAACTGCAACCCAGTGCACGTAACCAAAACCTCTGAAGTAGTTTCTGACTGATATCAGAATGAGTCCACAGCTGCTGCTTTCCATTTCCATTGTTCACCAAGTCATTACAGGTATCTTCCAAAATAAAAATTTAGACCTCCAAAGGCTGTATCTGTTTCTCTGTAGAAATCAGAGAAAAAAATTCAAATGCAGCAGACAATGCATGCACTGTTTACATTCCCTAATTCCCCTTGAATTGACCTTGGCCATTCAGCTAGATAAAGCCCAGACAGTCTTTATCTGAAATTCTCAATCTGAACATATGCTTCACCCCTACTCCAAGTCAGAATTAATATCTGCTCTTCAACACTCCAACTCCATTACATGACAGAGGAAGGTACAGGTGAATAAGGCTGAAGTTCACAGTCAGCAATGATCTGCCAGTGAATCAACCCACAAGCACTACAGTATGTTTGTCTGTAACTGAAAACAGAACAGAAGTATCCGAGGAAAATTATTTTTAAGGGGTTATTTCCACATCATTTCCCTGCATGGATAACCTTATGCTATATACTGGGCTACAACTTCCAGAACATTTTAAGGTTTTTTATGTTCACACCTTTCTGTGGCCATGGAAAGTTTTTGGGTAAAAAGGGTAACATTTAACTGCCCAAAATTCAGGATGCAAAGAAGTACCAGATTCTAGTGGACAAACTTTACAAAGAGCAATTTTACATATAAGGATCCAGCTCTGAAGCTTCTGCAAGACTCATTTAAAAACCCGGGTCCGTGTCTGCTGGTGGTGCACGGCTGCTGCAGAAGTCAGGGGTTTTACTTGTCAAGAGTGTATTTCAACTTGTCTCGGGCTCCTGGGCCCTATGCAATTTCAATGCATATTTGCTCTAAAGGGTATGTACTTGTCTCAAACACTCTTAAATAAAACAAACCCCAGTGTTTTCCAAATCCACAAATGAAACTGCTACACTAATTCACATAAATCCCTTACTAGCCTAGATTTATGGAGGTAATTCTAACAACAATTCTTGAAGTAAAAATAAATAAAAACACACCTCATGAACTTTATATGTGGTCTTCAATCCATTGTGCTTTGCTGTTGCTATAAACAGCAGGTACTAACGCTGGGCAACGCACAGGCTTCCATTTCGCATTTTCACCCTCTAAGGTTTTAAATAGATGTTAACTTTAGTTCGTTTCCCAACAGAAGATCTGTGAGCATCACAGACCTAAGCCCAAAAGGTTTCTTTCCTATTTAGAAAGCTGCTCACAAAGGTTTTCCCCTGAGCTAGAACAGAGTCAAGATGACATCTCTCAGACACGGTAAAGAGGACATCAGCTGCACAGTGCCTCAAAATTATTACTGGGACAACAATTTATCTTACATAACTGAGAAATTACTTCAGTATCAAGCTGTCTCTGCAGAAGTTAAAAAGAAAAACAGCTTAAGTGATGTGTTATGTAAAGTGCTTATATTAAAGTGTTGAATGCAGTGCTTTGTAAAATAATGTTCATCTACTCTGCAGAATTCAGAAAAGATAACATTAAAGGAAAAAGGCTATAGCAATTTTCAGTCATTAACATAAGAACTACCCCACTGAGAACTATGGTTCCTGGAAATGTCCATAACTGCCTCTATCTCCTAAGCATGTGACAGTATTTAACTATGGTTCTGAGTTTACAGGGAAAACTGAAGTTAGAGGTGGTGACATGCGGCTGCTGTAGATTTTCTCTAAATTTGTTTTGGCGTTCTGAGCTGTCATCTTCCATTTTTTAAATTTTTTTGTAAATGGAAATTTCACAGATTTCTCAATAATGGAGAAAAAAAAAGAAGTAGTTCCAACTAGTCTGGCTATGAAGATCCTCACCTATGTCACAGTCAAAACACCAGAGCACAGAGATAAATCTGGATCTCCCACAACTATGTGCGAGTTTTGATCACTAAGCAACTATTACAACAGGAGTTAAAATTATATACATATATATAATGTATATATATATATATGTCTTCTTCATGCTGTACTCCAGGGGCGTGGTTCACGTGAGGCTATGTCATCCCAATGTGGAACCAGGAAAATCTACAGGCTCAGAAAGTTCCACTGAGAGAAAATAGTTCCTTGGTTAAGATTTTATGACATATCTTAAAACAGTTAAGTAAAAAAGAGGTATTACACTATAGAAACACTATTAACTTCCAAAATAATCATCAGAACACTGGTGCTCCTGAATTATACTGATCGACAGAAACATCACAGCAATTACAATATGCTATATATAGTCCTAACAGGTGTGCAAACAGTGTCAAACACCTTGAAACAAATAGATTTTCTTCCAAGTTTCTGTTATACCTTTGAGCACACTCTGAGCAAGCTACTGTTAGTAAACCCTGGACTTCTCACAGTAATTTTATTTACTAGAAGGATGGAAGAGGGAAGAAGCAACAACGAAATTTTTCAAACATGACAAATATCCAAATCACGTAAGAAATAGGAGCTATACTAAGCAGCTACAGAGAAAACAGTTACGTCTGTTATGGTGCCTCACACAGTTCACTGAGATGGGAATTGACTTTCATGTTTGTTCTCAACTGTTCGCTGAACTGTTTATTAAAACAGTAAAAAGCCATGAAGGCAAAAAAATACCAGAAGTGAGACAAACAGAAGTTTCTATGGGGGTAGAGGACAACGTGAATCCCTTCAGGAAAACTCTGCCTCTCCTTGAGATATAACCTGGTAACGCTCTTTTTCTCAAAATCGGAAATCCTTTTTCTCAGGAACTATGAGAAACTCTACTCTCAGTAACTATGTGGACTTGGTAAGCAAAACTTTAGGATGTGCATGTAGATGACCATTTTTTGGTCACAAACTACTGTATCAGCAATAACAGAATGACTAAGCATCAGCCCCCAAATAAGGAATTATTTGGGCATAATGGGAAAAAAGAAAATACAATCCCTCTGCCACTACCTCTGCTTCAAGTACACCATGAAAAATGAAAAGGTCTGCTAAAGGATAATAACTCATCAACTTTAAGACACAGACAGACAAACTAGTACACAGATTACAGGCATCATCACAAGTAAGTGCACATATCATGGGTGGAAATTATTTACTCAGTCTAATGTATATTAACCAGGAAAAAAAAATGTGTGTAGCCACTCAATTAATTTACCTGTAACAACAACCCCATCAAACAAACCTTACCGGTCCACTGTTTATCCACCTAAAGTACACAGAAACTGCTATAATATCCTCCTCAATCTTATGTTAGAATCTTATCAGCACAAATAAACAGTTCTTTCACCCAATGAGCCTACATTTATGTGCTACAGAATTAAAACAAAGGGCCACTGACAAAAGTATTCTATCCACTACATTATTTATAGATAGTCTAAACCATATTTGCTTTTAGAGTTCAGGATAAAAGATGTGACTGGATTCAAGATAATAAAGTAGGATCTTTCTTAAAACTTCCCCAAAATAACCATGCCTTAAACATTAAAAAAACCCAAAAAAACAAAACAACAAACAAGCAAAAAAACCCCCCAAAGGATGTGTGGTAGAAAAAAAATCTGCTCTCATACAGGCATGTGATGCTCTATTTCATTCTCCTACAAGATGAAGAGCTGAAGTGATGAAAGAGCTAATTAGCTGTTAGTTATTCAGAGCAAAAACACATTTCTAGTGATTAACAAAAAAATGTTGTAAGAGATATTTATAACAGTGAAGAAGATTGAAAAGACAAAAAAACAGGGGGGAGCAACAAAAAAGCTAATCTCTCCCTCAAAAAAGCCCACTGTAACCAGAAATTATTGTTCTAAATCAGGGCAGATTACACATGGAGGATGGGGAGGGGAAAAACAAACATATTCATAGGCAAAATGTTGGGCTTACACCATTTCACAGAAAAAAATTAAAGATTCATTAACATCATTACATTTAATCATATGTGTAAAGATAATCAACTATTGCTATGTAAAGCTGTCAAAAGACATATTTGAGCCTTGAATACATTATTAAAAACAAATTAGTTGAAAACTAAGATTAAAAAAAATAAGAAAACATGAATAATTATAAATTCACTTCTGTTTTCTACAAGTAATTTAGCTGCCATTTAGACCTCAGATTATATTTTTTTACATCTTTTCTAGTAACGTTCATCTCTTCCATTCTTCCAGCAAATGTTATACCTTCCTTCCCACCTTTCCCCCCCAAAACACACTAAGTCTTACCTGTTTTCAGAACTCCTTCCTGCTAATATTGCCCTGGTTTTGTCTGAACAACTGTGGTCCATAACTTTTTTTTTTCCTACCATTGCTTGTTACCTGTCAAAGGGTCACTGTTGAGTCAGACACTTCTGGATGAGACGCTTCTTTCCTATTCTCTGCAGATACTGAGCATGGGTATGTCTTAGAGGCATAAATACACCTTAATTTTCACTGTCATTCCTCTAAGAAATCTGGGCACAAAAACGTCTTTCCCTCATTTTTAAAGCATATATGGCACCTTACCCCCTATACCTCCTCGTAGCATTAATGGAAGTCACGTGGCTTAAAAACCAACACAACCCCTCCTTCTGCCAAAAAGAGAACAGAATTCCACCGACGGCAACATCATCTCCATAGATAATTATTTTGAATGGATCGGAAAAGTTCTTAGTAGGTTGTGAGGAGACGTGTACTCACACAAAACGTAAGGTGGTATCTTTAACCATCTTGATTGATCCTTAAAGAAAAACTTACCAGATCTCTGCAGCAATAATTCTTGCATTTAAAACACTAGGAAAGTACTGACAGTTTCTTTGTAGTTTTGTGCATTCTATTATGTATTTTTGTCATATTACAGCATTCATTCGTCTTTCTGTTGAATACTAACACTGATACTGAAATCAGCCGTTTTACAAGTAATTAAAAGTTCATTTGTATTGTAATCAAATTGACGCAAACAAGCCACCGATGGATTAAAATTCTCTAGGTCACAAAAATCCATCATCTACTTTCACACCTCCCCAGCTCCAAACATACCTACATTCTCACAAAGCACAGCTTACAGCCCTTTCTCTTTCTATGCTTAGAAAAATGGACTTAGAGATGCAGCTACACCTAGTGATCAGCAGCAGATCACAGCAGGCAAAACTCTGGAAGACATTACAAAATTCAGAAAGAAGTATCTGAATACATTTGGGTGAACAGACTGACATAGGAAAATTTACTGCTACTTTTTTTTTTTTCCTTAAATACATGGCCATATGCTCCAAATTGTTTTCAGTGTCCTGAAATCCTCTTTTAACACATAACATTACACATCAAAAATAACAGAACTGGAAGTTACTGACAAAATCAAATGAAATTAAATTAAATTGAATAAGGAGAAGATTCTCAATTTTTCCTAAAGAAAATGAGTATATAATTCAGCCGCATTCACACATTAACAAACAGTTTCTTGCTGGGAAAATTTTCAAAACTACTACTTCTTTACTCAAGAGTCACAATTGTGAGCTGAAAGGTTCATAATTGGATGTCATTTCCTGGGGAAACATCTTCAGAACTTAGTGATATAGCATAGAAATAAGTGTTTGACAGTGATACTAACAAGTTTTAAACACTAGAGATATCCCTCTCAAAAAGGATTTCCTTCAGCGTAACATTGCAATACGTGAAATGCAGGATCAGTTCACAGAGCCTGGACCCTACACCACCACTGGACTTCGTTCCATCAAGTCTACACTTACTATCTTCCCTCCAATGATGCAAACTGAAGGGACTGTCTCAGCAGGAACGTGTAAAACTGACCTGGCCACCGGCGACTCGTCTGTTTGACATTTTCGCTGACCGTCGCAGGGGGTGGGTGAGCGCACATGAGAAATAAACCATGCCCACATGTCTCCAGGTCAGACTTAAATGACATTAGTGAGGTGGAGTTCAGAAGCTTGCTCACTCTACCCTAACTGTTTTGTGATTTGCCTGGGGATTTGGTCTCTCTAGCTGTCAATCTAGCAACTTCTGTGATCACTAAATATATTATTATTTCATACATTATATGCACTTTTATTGTTTCAGGACACTGTGAGTTGTTTTCCTCATGAATTCTGATGACTGCTAAATCATGAGACCAAATAAACACCACAGCATTTTTTTCGCCCAGTGTTATTACATCCTTGCAATATTCTGTAGAATTTATTTTTAATTTCTGATGACATTTCATTACTATCTTTTGAAACCAGAACAGTGAAATAAACTAAATAAAAAAACAAAACAAAACCAAAAACATACCCACCATACAGTTTCTTTTTTGATGAACTGTGCCACTTCAAAAGCCCTGACTCATTTTTACCTGAAGCATTCTAAAGAACATCCCAGTTCACACGGGAACACAAGTTTTATTTCCTTTTTATAACGCTAAAAGGTTTTAAAAAACCAAAAAAGCCAACATCACCCCTAGAAGCTGATTTTTCAAAATGCTTCCATTAATTTGCTGGAGTATTTTAAATATGAATAGTCTTAGATGTAAACCAGAAATCAAGTCATTCACCTATTCACCTAACAGCTGTAATAGCAGCAGCAAAAATCTCTTAACAGCGGGAAGTTTGGGTGAGAATCTTCCCCCACAGCTCTCACTGTTTAGGGAGGCCAAATCCATGCTATGACCTATAGCTGGAATAGTTTTGTAGATGAGCTGACAACTGCATCAGCCACTAATAAAGCTGCATTTTCACTACCATATGGTACTTCCCTTAGAAGATGCAGGAATACAGACTTGATGGATGTGTGGAGAGAAAGAAAAGCAGGAGGAATAAACAATGCAAACAAAAGCAGAATTTGCTAAAGTGAGCTATAACTACACTTGGAGCTCTTTGTTGCTAAAGTGATCAGGATAGCTATTACAGACTTTCAAACAGAGATCCTGAATAGTCTGAGAAATCTCTTTAAACACAGTTAATTACATCAGAAACTTCTTATTTTCTAGACATTGCCAGGAGCTTCATTTCAGCTAGGATAGGACCTATGAAGACTTAACCTATATTCTTTCTTTTTCTCTGCAGTCACCAAACATCAGCATGATCACAGTAAGTTTCAACTTCAGCATGTCAAACTTCCTCCTTACATCTCTTTACTGGAAAATGTGATTCTTATTTTAAAGTGCCTACACCCAAAAACGAGCAGATGAATCTAAGGCACAACATCTATTCAGAACACAAGGTTTTGTACTTTTAATCCATGAAATAGCTTGAGAATTACTATTCTTTATGTAAAACCTTTACTACTGACTAGGACAAGTAATTTTCAAGTTTTGTACAGCACTTTTCCTCCTTTTCTTCTCTTTGTAATTGCCCCTAGTCCTGGTTCATTATGAATGGCCTCCTACAAGCACTTTTCATCAGTCTGTCCATCTCTCTCACTGCAATAAGACTCATTCCTTCTCAGAGAAAAACTAAAACTTTTTAAACCGGTGCCATAAAAAGAGCATTAATATACAACCTCAGAGCTTTTCATAGCAAAAGAGAATATAACAGACTAATAATAGCCCTCCCTCCATAAGAGTCAGGTTGTAACCAAGAAGCACCAATTTCAGAATTCAGGCTGTGTGCACATTTACATCTACCTGAATATGAATGCCTTCATAAAAACACAGTTTCCAAGTTCTATTACACATTTCCCTGCTTTCAGTTTCAGCTCCCTGTTTTTGTATTTGACCGAACTCATCCCATTCAGACCCTTCACATTATGTGAGATCAAATATTTTTAAGTTTACAATGTCCCTTCTAACTTCACACATTTCTATGTTTGACCTAAATCCGTTACAGGAGTGAATTGCTTTCCCTAGCCTGAGTAATCTACCAAGGAGGTGGAAGAAGGAACACAGTGGAGTCAAGTGGCATTTTCTATGACTGAATACCATTTTTCAAGCACTTTTGTAATATTAGCATTCAGTTTTCACATGGGACCAACTTAACAACATTTTGCTAAAATTATAAACAAAACCAGCTAAATTAGGTGTGTTACAGTTTCTAAGAAAGAAACTAAAAAAACAGTAAAAAAAACCAAAACCCAAAACTAATCTTGCAGAAAGAGCAGCACGATAAGCAGCACTGTCCATTTAAGACAATGTTTTCAGTAACCTCTCTTGAATTCAAATTCTTGAGATCATTTACTTCTTGAACTGATGAATCCAGAATTTTAAAATCTTTAGTTAAGAACTCAGAGAAAATCTTATTGTTATTAACTGTTAAGCTGCTTTCAAAAGATTACTTGAAAGCTCCCAGGCCTTAAAAAGCCAAGATCTGATCTTTCAGTAAGATTATTTTCTAAATAAGAAACTCAAATAAGACAATAGCTGACTGTAACATTAGAACCAATCTTTGTGAAAGAAATCAGTCGTTTAGAAAAGGGTAAAAATAAAAATGGGACTATAAATGCCAAAGGCACTTAACTCACACACTGCTACCCTTTGCTTAGAACATGTGTGGAGTTGGCTTTGTTTCTTTTTTCCTTTGTTTGTTTTTAAACTTTTCACAGGTTAGTCATATAACTCCCATCTGCAATAAAGGACAGCTATTACAAAAGATAACTACCCAACTCAATGATGGATTTTTCTGTCATTTAATTTCTATGATGCTAATGCATCAAGGCTTTAACAAAACAAACAGCATTTTCCCCCCCCAAGCAAAAATGACACCTAGGCACAAGCTTCACATGGTAAAGTACAAAAATGGAAATTACATCAATTTTGTTCCGAGTGCCAAGAATCAATACTAAAAAGAAAAAAAATTCTGTATGCGCATCTTCACAAATAATCTTTACTTTCAATATTTAACATGCATGTACATATGCAGACATGGGGAGAAGACAGGGCAGATTCTGCATCCCATGCCATCCTTTGCAATCTCACTGAAGTGTGTGAATCGCAGCCTCTGTTAACGAGTACTTCAGAAGGTGTGGAACTGCACTCTTGGAATAACTGTATGCACAAGTCACTGGTGAATTGTTTGCGGTTTATAGCACTGTTCTCTCCACGCTGTGTGTCAGGTAAATGAATACAACGGATACAAATCAAACAGTAATGTGGGACTGCTCTTCAGCAACAGGAACAGCACTTCAATGCTGGCCTCAGTACAGTATCAGCACATCGCATGCACAAGCCACTTAAATATCCAGAAGAAGGGTTGCCCAAGCTTAACTTTAAACAAGAAGTAAGACAGTTCACACAGGTCAGCAATGAGTTACAGATTTTTCTTAATAAAGCAAGTGCTCCCATTGAAGTCTGGACCCTAGACTTCCAACATTAATGAGTTGTAGAGCTAATATAATTGAGTCCACTTTCATAATTCGCTGCAGAGCATAGCTTCCTTCTAACAGGAGTGTTTGGAAAATATTTCATCATTGTTACATATCACCTTGGAACAAAACATTTTTCTACTCGGAGATCTTCTGTCTCATCTGCAGTAAAAATGCTCTCAAGAAGCTAGGGTAAATGCAGCTACGTATACAAGAGGTCCCTGGAACCAAACATAAAACCAGAATTTTTAATTTTTTTTAAGAAGTTTTAAACCAGACCACCAATCCCTAGCCATAAAACTTGGTTTAGCTATAGTGCTGCATAGAAGCAACATGTAATGTGCAAAATATAAACTATTCTGCAGCCTGAGCAACAAGGAGTCAGAAGTATTGCTTCCCACCAGATCAAAGCACACTTCGCACGAGCTGAGGACCAGATGTCTTCAATTTAACGTGCTTTCAGTTGCACTAACTTCATGTTAGGAACAAAACAAACCCAAAAAAATCCTGAAGTTACTCTTTGCAGTGGAGCACGCAGAACTATTTCACAATCCAAATTTCTGCCTAAAATTACGGGTTTGTCCAACATATAAATAGGACGGGGGTGCAGGCAGGGGACTCGAGACCAAGATAACCATCTGCAGGTCTGGGGCTTCGGAGAACAGAGGAACGGTGCCGCTGATGGGGCACTTCTGCGGGCTCCTCTTGGCTGTGAATGCCGGCACCCATCAGCCGCGGGCAGCTTCTGCCCTGCCCTCTCAGGTGACGCTCTGGGGGCTGCAGGGAGCGCGGGGCCGGGGCTTTCCGTCCGGCTCTCCCGGCGTCTCGCAGCCGCACCTCCGGGCAGCGCCGAGGGCGGGGAACGGCGGGGGCCAGCGCCGAGGCACCGGCGGGTGGGCAGAGCCGCGGGGCCCCGCCGACCCCTCCGGGAAGCACCGCAAGCCCTCCTTCCCCCGTCGCCAGCCGCGGCGGCGGGCGGAGCGCCGGGGACCAGCTCACCTCGCCCCTCCGCCTCCCGTGCCGGGGCAGCGGGAAACTTTCGGGAAGTCAGCGCCGGAAAAATGCCGGAGCGAGCCCGAGTCCCGCCCGTCCCTCCAGCCCTGCCCTAGGGCTGCCCGAGCCCCGCCAGCCTCTCGACCTTCCATCGGGGCTCAGGGGCGCCAACCGAGCGGCATCTCGGCACTGCCGCCTCCTCGGGACACTTTTTCCACCCCATCTACGCAGCGGTTCCGAAGTGTCAGACCCGTCAGGGGGATGGGGAGGAAAAAAAAAAAAAAAGACAAAAAAGAATAAAAGATACAGAAGAAAATAAAAACCCAACCCAAACCAAACCCCCACTGACTCCGAAGTGCCCGCGCTCCACCCTGCCCCTCCGCCGCCCGGCCCCCGGGAAGGCTGCCCGGCCCCGGCTGGCGAGCCGACTCCTTACCTGTGAACGTCTGCGCTCCCGCTGCCAGCAAAAGTCCGGCCAAAGTAACCAGGCAAGTTCCAACTTTCCCCATATTTCCAGCCCTTCCTGCTCCGGATCCAGCAAAGTGCCAAAGTATTTGCCAAAGTAGGAGGCGCCCCTCTCGCCCCCCTCCAGTCCGGTGGAGCAGGCGAGGAGGGGGCAGCCGGACTCCCGCTCTTGGTGCCCCGCGGGCTGTTCTCCCCTCCTCTCCTTCTCTCCGCTCTTAAGGGCAGGGAAGAGGGTGTGAAGTGGCCGGCGGCCGCCCGCCCGTCTGCCTTCCTCCGACCGCGCCGCTGCCCCGGGGGCCGTGGGGGTGCCGCTCGCCTCCCCCGGTGCCCGGGGGGGGCACCCTTAATCCCGGAGCCTCCTCGGCCGGCGCCGCTGCTAGTCCCGGCTCAGCTCGGCTCCCTGACTGACTCGCGGTCCCCCCCGGCGGGCGGGCGGGCTGAAGGGAGCGCGGAAAGTCACGCCCAGCCGCCGGCGCCGCCGCTCTCCCCCGCTAGAGGGCGAGGCGGCCGGGCCCCGCGCCGACAGCAGCTCGGGGGCGGCCGCCGCCTGCGGGGGCGAAGCGCTCGCGTCTCCTTCCCGCCCCGCTGCCCCGAGCGCGACTCTGTTTGCTAAGGAGGTGGTGGCTCCGTGCCGGGCAGGACGATGTCGAAAGCTCGCGGACAGCGTGGGGGGAAGAGAAGAAAGAACCAAAAAAAAAAAAAATCTCAGCCAGGCGTCTCGGTAACTTTGCCGCGGGCCGGCCCCGGCCAGAGCCGCAGGCGCTGAAGTTGTGGCCGCTGGGGGTCCGTGCCCCGCCGCGACGGGGCCCCGCGGGAACGAGCAGCCCGGCCCCGGGTGAGCGATCTCGCCCCCGCCCCGCCGCTCTGGCGCTGCTCCGAGCACCGGGACAGGGACGGGGAAGCGCAGGAGAGGAGGAGAGCGCCGGCTTTCCATAAGCGCTTCGGTTTGTTTGTACAGGCGGTCTGGAGTCTGTCGGAAGAACTAGTTGGAGGCCACCGCTCAGCCTTCCGCGGGAACCGCAAGCGTGAGAGCCCAGCCCGCACAGCGAGCGGCTGATACCGAGAGGAAATTAGGATGTAAATGTGTTCTCCGGGCTGGCGAGGAGCGGCACTGTCTTGTACATTAATTGCTTCGCGTTCGCGTGCTGCCCATAAAACTTAATCTCCTTGCTTAGCCCTCGGTAAGAGCCACCCTTCGCCCCTCCGGAGCGTTTCGGGAAGGGATCTCTGGAGAGCGCCCAGCTCGGCCCCCGGTTCAAGACACGGGCGTAGCTCTTAGTCCTGCGAGTGAAGAGTAACGTCAGGAATTAGCACGGTTAGAGAGGAAATGATGGAAATAAAATCACATTAAAATGGCAGTTATCTTTCATCATTTGCAGCGTGTGACTTCTGGCATTTATCTCCTCGTCACGTATGAAATACAGATGCCTGACAGCCGTCTTCTCACTGGGGCTTTGGCTGCCGGTGTCCATGGCACTGCAAGGATGTGTTTGCTGGTTTTAAAACTAAAGTGGAGTTCTAGAGGTCGAAATATTTTTGTTGACCCTCGCTTTCAATGAAAGCTTTTTCTTTCAAGTGCAACTGTGGCCAAATTTAATGCCTTGTTTATTCCGTGTGGGTCACTAAAACGATAAAAGCAAGAATTTAGATAGTGCTGGTTTTAAGAGCTTGAGCTCAGGTTCTAGGTTCTGATTTTTCTCTAGCATAGGTCCTGTTTTCCATGCTGCTCTTCCATGTAGTTAGCCGGCTTCGGTGCCGGTTTCAATTGAACTCTAAACTCTACCCATCCCCCACATGGCCGTGCGAGCTCCAACATATTTAGTGATTTGTGCGTATTTTGAATTATTTTTACATGCAACACATTAAGTCCGAGCTTAGACACACAGCTGTATCATTTCCAGCGATCGCCCAGCCATGCTGCTTTCGGGACGCTGCTCTATTATGTTTTGGGTGATGCATCTGTGACTTGACGCAATCTTCGCGAAGGGACATGAACTTCGGGATGTGTGGGGGTACGGCAGCTACCTCAAAAGTTAACGCAAGGGGGCAGAATAGCATTAATTGTTCTGTTTTCTGACGTCAGACGTTTTCTTTTCAATAGCAAATATCCTCTTAGGTTATTGTTTGCCTAGAACTTCAGTCTTCTCCCCCCAGCAGAAAAAAAAGACGTTGCCTTACTTCCCCGAAGCCTTGGTAATCTGTGGGTGGTTTGCAATAAAAATTCAATTTTTAATTTTAATTTTTTTTCATGGTTACATAATTTAGGTAATTTCTATGTTCTTTAAAAGCTGCAGTTATAGCTTCCAAAAATTAGAAGCTATAGATGGTCTTGAAAGTGCTACTTTTGTAGCACAAAACTTAAAAAAACTGAAGAAGTGTCATAAGTAATTTAATTATAACAAAATAAAATTTAAAATATGTCTTTTAGCAGATCTGCCACTAAAGATCCAGAAATGAGCAGCTACACCAATGTTTATGCTAATGGTGACCTCTCTCAGTTCGGGATGCCCAGACACAGGTGAAATCGTATCTCTGATCAGCCGTGCAGTGTGGTAAAGTGTGGTGTTCAGACACATAACAGTAGCTCTCCACCCTGTCTTTGTTACAGGGAATTGGAAATTCCATGCCTATATCCACAGCTATCTGACGTTTGTTTAGCGAAGATGAGATAGAAAGTCGCCAAGTTCTGAGGATTATAGCAGAACATTTTAAGAGTGTTTGGTCACAGTCACAGTGGGAGTGAGGCTAAAGTGCTTGACCTTCAAAGACACAACCGGTCTGCTTTAATTACAGTAAATCTAAGAAATGGTTGAGCTCCAGGGAATTGCTAAACCAACAAGAACAATAGAAAACACAGGTCGTGCATGGCTGGTCGGGAATTGTGAGCTGTGTTTCACTGTGTTCAGTACTGGAGCATGCATGAAAACCATCCAGAAACCATACAAAAAGAACTAGAGCATCAGGAAAAGACGAGACAAAACCCACAGGTTCACTGGCAGTTCGGTTCCAAGAATATATTCAAGAGAGTTCATTAAAGGCTAAGCTGTGGCTGGAGAGGGGATTGGAAGCATCTGCATGGAAAAAAAAAGTACTTTGCTGATTGTTTCTCACTGGCAAACAGATACTTTAGATACCTTACATCTGTTCTTGAACTGGACTGCCTCAAAGAAATACCTGATTACAGTTCCCCACGTAGACATACTTCAGCTGAGGAACATAGGAGTTCCCAATTATCAGAAATAAAATTATTCCTGCTGAAAGGAGTTGAAGAACGAGACAGTAAGACATGTAGAATGAGGAGAAAATCTGGAAATGGTTATAACTAATTTCTAGATTTTAATGTACAACGACAGAAAATGCATATAACCAGCCTTCATTGCAAAGATTTTGTTTTATTTTTAAATATGGAATTTGTATACATCCCACTGATGGGAAAATTAAACAACCTGATGATAAACTATGAATAATTACACTTTATTACAGAAACTTCACTGACACAGCTGCCCTGTCTTTGCTAATCATTCTCTTGCAGAACCATTTCCCATATTCCAGATCTCTGAGCTACTTCTCGCAACTGATTTTTGAAAATTTCAAACTGAACAAGAAGTGTATTACTGGTTAGAGAGGTCTGATGTCCAGATACTTATCATAATGTGGAAACAGGTCTGCTTGGCCTATGTCGAGGAAGAATTCTTCAGATAGGCATACATCTATGCTTAACAATTAGATATATAGATCGTGTTTATCTGTTTATGTGTTACCTTTAAGATGCTAATGATATTCATAGTGCTATTCATTCTGTATTACTGGCACAAGAACAAGTAAACATATCTCGAATTCTGTAAGACATCAAGGCCACCCTGCATAATCCGTAGCATGAGGTCACCCTTCCTATAATGATCCAAAGCAGGAACACGCTCTTGCTCATGTTACAGCAGAAATAGAAAAGCAAAGACTCATATTCAAATATTGGAGGAAGGCCCAAACATCCTGCCTTTTTTTTGACCCGTGACAATGCTGATGAAGTGGCCAAGAATGTGGGCTACACAGCTGTCACCTGATCTTTTGGTTCAGTAGCAGATAACATCACTCTCACAGCTCAAAGCTATTTTTTGCACTGTAAAGTAGTTAGACAAGAGTGATTTTCACTAGCTCACTCCATCTTGTTTTAAAGCTCAGACAGACAAGCTTCATGAATCTTTCAATGACACTGCTGTTTAAATACGATGAAAAAGCAATTTTCTTCATGGGACAGGGGCACATTTTCTTAGTTTAGTACAGCTAGTGAGTGAAAGTATGATTTGCTTTGCTAGAAAAAAGACAGGCAATGATTCCAATTCTCTGGTTTTATCAAAGCTACTTTTCTGCTGTAGCGAAATTCCAGAGGCAATCCTTGGTCAGAAGAACCACTCAAAAAAAATATATCATCTCTGTAGGTCAAGGAAAAATATGCCAAAAAATTTCTTCTTTTTCCATTTGAGGCTTTTCTTAAATACAGAGCAGCTAATATTCACTTATCTTTAGGTAGCTTTATCTTCTCACCCAGATTTTTACTGATGCTCTTTACCTTTTCACTGCTGATTTTTGTCAAAAGCTACAAAAAGAAAAATATGTGTGCTTATCTGTGTGCCAGGATTTATTGATTGCATTATACTCAATTATATTCTGTTTCATAATATTGAATGTATCTGTATCTGTAGATGCTATAATGGTTTTATTTTTTACTGAAGAGCTATTTCAATGATAAATGTAAATCTTTCAGTGTTTATTCAAAAAAGCCTCCCTGTGCCTTTTGTTGAGGGGTAGGGTGAGGTTCTACTAGTGTCCTTAAAAGATCGCATCCACCCCATACCTTGTCTTTCCCTGCCTCCAAGGAACAACAGTGAACTGCTTGGAATCTAAGGTCAATCTAAACCAGCTGCAAAAGTTGCTGCATACAAAATGTTCCATCTTCAGTAGTGGCTCATCATCTCTCCTGCTTATTGCTGCTGGGGTGTGCTGGCACTAGAACCGATCCCTGATCATTCATTTGGCACTGAGATGCACTAATCACAACTGTGCCTGCTCCCTATCAGATATTGCCATGTGTAATATGACTGCCTGCTTTTTTCTTTCTTTTTTATTATTACTAATTTTTTATGCAAGCAACAATAATTATCCATTTTTTTCCCAAGGACATCTTATTCACTTGATCACTCTGAAGTTTGGTGGTAATAAAAACCAAAGTCCTCTTTGTTTCCAGCTGCTAAGAACCGAAATTTTTTATAATAGTGAGGAAATTCTACATGGCCACTTGTGGCTTTGATTTTAAACTATAATTGGGACTTGAGAGAGAAAACACATCCAGATCACTGAAAAGTATTTAAAATACTAGAGAGAACAATCCGTAATCAGAAATTGTTGAGTAGAAGTGAGAAAAAGGTTTGAGGTGTCCAGGTAAAACAGTGGGGGAACGTTAGGATCTGAACATCAGGAAGGAAGCAAAGAGCAACAGATCACACTGTACAGAGATGGTTACTGCTAGCTCAAGCACAATTAACTGAATTGTGCAAGAATATCTATTTCATAATTGTTATAATAAGATAGATAAGAGGGATTGTAGCCTAGACAGGTAGAAGCTTGTAAACTTGTAACATTTTAACTCTATGTACAATGTTGTCTCTTCTCCTGGAAGCAAAGTTTTTAATGCCATGATCCACGTAGTCTCCTTCTACCACTCGTGTGATTTGTACAGACAAGGAAGAACATGCGCCTCATACCACATTGTGTTTGATGTATTTTTATGTCTGCAAGCCAAATTATGTCTCACCTTCTGATTGTCAGCATTTTATTAGAAAACTTTGTGTTTAACAATCTACAAAGACTTAAAACCATTGCGGCTTTTAAGTCTACTCTTAGAAATGTATCAGTCTGTATAGTATATGTCAGAATCAGGCCTCCTCAAATTTGAGCTCTCAGGAAACAGGAAGGGTCAGCTGCTCCCTAAGGGATGGGAAGCCAGGTCCACTGCAGTAGGGCAGGTCCAAGATCAAGCCCAGAAATGAACACACAGACTGGAACCTGGGTCATCAGGGTCTGTGACCAGCCCTGTGGAGACCAGGTTCCTACACCATAGCTCCAGCAGAGACTGAAGGCCCCAGGGTGAGCTGAAACTGTGCTTCTGGGACAAATGAGCAGAGGGTATGGGAGGGGGTTCCAAATGAGGTAGATCAGAGTCATTACTGCACTCAAAATCATCTCACTTTTCACTTTTGCATCTTCAAATGTATTACATGGCTTTTAATAATTGTTCTAGCTTCTTGTACCTTGTAAAGAAAAGCATCTCCACTGTTTTTCTTTTACTACTTGTTCTTAGCTTCTCCCAAAATGTGCGTGTCCTTAGTTGTGTCTGTGCACATTATCAGCAGATACATACAGGAGGTGAGGCCAAAACAGTCCAAGTACCTAATACTGTTAAACAAGCACCTACCAAGAGTGTACAACCTTCAGATTTGTGTGAGGTTGAATAGGATTGGTCAGGAGCAGAAAGAAGCAGAAACACAACTGATCAAATGCAAATACTTGCAAATATTCATATATTCAGTCTTCAAAGTCTGTACAAATACCGACTGTAATGTCATCTTTGTCACTTGTTTCTTTGATCTTGTCATTCATCTGGGTTAACATCCTTTTCTATTACAAATTTAGGCTTAATTTCATTGTCTTCAAAGTTCCGTACTGTTCCACCTCTCCCTACTCATTTGAACTTCGAGTTGCTATTCTTTCTATTATTTCTATAGTGCTTCTATAATCAACCATGTCAAGGAGTGAAACCAGAAGAATCGAAATTCAGATGAGCACTGTGAAGTAAGCTAACTTCTCAGTCTTCCAAGACAGAGTAATTGTTCCAAAATAAATTAGTGCTTATTACATAATAGAAAGAACACACACTGAGTTTTACCAGCAGAGCTATAGCATTTTATTTTTTCTGCTAAAAATATTCTAGTCCATCCCTCTCCAGAGAGAAACCATTTTCTAGAGGGGATTTCTCTGCAGGCTCCTCGTCAGATAGAACATTCTCTTTAGGAGTAATCTCTAGAAATGCTTGACAAAAGTTTGGGTTTCAGACGTCTTCATAAAAGGCCAAGAACTGAAGCAGACAACTGAAATAGTAATGTCTGATGCCATCAATGCTAATATTGACTGATCATATCTGTGAGGGCCCTTCAGATGGTTTTTCCAGTTGGGAAAACATATTTCTGACATCTTGGGTTCATTCCACCAAAAATGCACAGAAGCAAAAGCCAACTGAAAGGCCACATTCAATATAACATTAGTTTTCTTTCTGCCTGTGAACTTCTACTGAGTTTGTTCAGTCATATATGTTTTTCTCATTTTTCTTCAATAGATCTAAATTAGCATCGGATAATAGGATCTGTGCCTTGGCATAAGATTAAGTTTTCCCAAAAGTTCATTTACAGCTAATTAGGAGTTTGTGAAACAGAAGAAGTGAAATATGCAGCCTCTTTGGTTCTCTTTGTGGGTCTTAAAAACAGTCATTGATGGATGGAATTATCATTCCTTCAGCCTCGTTATTACTAACTCTGATTTAGCTATGTAGCATTCATGTTGTCAGCAGCACCTCTGGACAACTTCCTGCTATTACTTTGATGCAATTGTCATATGAGATGCTTGAGAAATTATTAAACTGGATCCTATTGGAACATGAAATTAAGATTCTTTTTTTTCCGTACAGTTGTAGCTGAGTGGAAGGATGTGAACTTCATATCTTGTCTTTCAAATAAAAAATAAAAATTCCCATGAAGTCTACTTGAACAACAATTTATACTGCTGCAAAACACTGCAATACCGTCTCATCAGAGGCAATTCTGAGCAGGCAGGCCCAGTAGTCAGTGATGCAGAATCCATCAAAGAGGCAGCATATGAGCATAGATATGAGTACCTCTCACACCACCACCTGTGCTGAATGCAGGTTTTCACCCTAATATGTTAAAGAGCTGTTGATAAGTAAATGATGTGTTATAATGATGACATCTCTAAATTACACAGTTTGTCTTAGTCATTTGTAGAATTTAGTTCATATTTGTAAGTATTTGAAAGTATTTGAATGATTTTTTTTTTCATGGTGATAGTGTGTCAGGAGAGGTACTAAAAAGTTGAAAGGTTCACATGTAGAATCTATTCTTGTTTAGTAATTTTTTCTTATTCTTTATTTTCCTTTTTTAATATCTGCTTTTTTAGAAAGGGGAGGAATATATTTTGATATACTTATGATTGAATTCTTGTTGGTGTTCACTTGTGCAGAATGATGAAGAGGCGTGAAAGTTAAATGTGCTTCATACCATCATTTTTTCCTCTTGATTGCTTTCATACCAACAGCAGATGTCCAGTGAAGGGATACAAATATTTCCCTTTAGCAAGTCATTCCACTGAAAATAATGGGAGCTTATTTAAATAGTGTGGCTCTGAGGAGACAAAGGGGGGAGCAAACACAGGAGAGAATAAGAGCAGAAATGTGCTCAGCCAAAGAATGACTTTATTTACATGCGGTGAATATTTTTAGCATTTTACACATAATAAAATTAGTAGGAAATCAACTATCCATTGATTTGTCAAAAGCATTGGGAATGATAATTTGAAATTTGTTGTGGCCATGGATGCTATTGATTCTCCTGCTTCGTGCACTATTGTGCTAAAAAATCAATTACTTAATATTTTACATTATACTGTTAAATTATTTTATTAAGTCTAAATTAAGAATTATGATGGATACAAATGTATGTGCTAAAACATAATGCTGAAATGGATTCCTCTCACAAGTTTAAATAACCATTCTGATGTGAAGAGTGAGTGCCAAAATAAAAGCATGATAAATAAAACTCAGGAAGGCTTTGCAGATATGGTGAATCATTACATATTACTCTGTTTTTTCGAAATGAGTGCTGATCCTGCTGTTGCTCATTGTACAGAACTTAGATTAAAGTTAATGGGAATTGTATGCACAGGAAAGCTGCATTGTGGAAGATCTGGGGGTTTTTTACCCTCACACCACTACTAATGGGAATTACAGGTGTGGTTTGGGGCAAAACCACTACTCATATGAAAAAAAGTTGAGCCACATTTGAAGGACTTAAAGCTCTCAAAAAGGTGAATCTCTGTCAAATAAGAAAATGTTGCTCTCTACCTTCTGCCATGCAGTGATCAGATGTGAGCATTGCTGAGGAAAATTTTCTCATGTTGAGGAACAAATCAGACAGATTCTAAGTCAGGGGCAACTTTTCATCAAAAATCCTTATTTCGTTTGCAGTACAAACAAAAGGATATTAAAAAATGCTACTAAAGATCAGGCACCAAAAAGTTGTAAGACACCTAGATTAAAACAGTTCTGTAACATCAGGGCTTTACCTCTGCCAAATTCAAAGCTTCAGGTGCAAACAATGAATTGACAGAGCTCTTCAGAATATAATTGAATGAATTAAGTACAATAACTTTTGTGGTCACAAGAATTGCAGATACGACCTAAAAGTTTCCTAGATTAGAGTTCCTTCTTTCTGAGCTCCAAATGCTTTGGAATAATCCGTATTATAATGGGAAGTAACTGCTTCTGTTCCTGGAAATAAGAGCTTAACATCTCTGAAATGCCTCAAAACCAGGGACACACGGCTTCTGGAACGGAGTAACTGGGGAAAAACCCAAAAGGAGAAATCAAAATATTTTTTATTTTCATGATCTTTTCATGATTTTCATGATAGTAGAAGAACAAGCCTAAGCCTGGTTTGTCTGCTTTAATGTTTTCACCAGTAGTGCTGTTCCTATTTGAGCAGCAGTCCTGCTCCCGGTGAAGCCAGTAGTAGCAGTGCAGCTCCCTCAGCACTTAGGCTGCACTTCAGGATGCTGAGCACAATCCAGTGCTTGTGACAGCTCCCCGTTGTCCACATTGATTTTGATATGCAGCTGTGCAGAATGAGGCAAAGGTGATGGTGAAATGCCAGAGTGAGGCCTGTGTGTTCTCTGCATACTGAGAACACACAAAGCTCCCGAACCCTGCGGGTTTGTCATCATGACTCGTGGGAGCTACCACATTTTGGAGACTAAGGAGCTGCCTGAAGTAGATAACCAGCGTGCAGTGCTTGTACGATGTCCAGATGTGAATACAGAGTAAAAGACTGTCCAGCTGTGCACACTGTAAGGCATGGCTCTATCCTAAGGCCATCCCCCAAACCGTGGACATGTAGTTTGACAAAGAGCAGGGCGTCTTCCTGGTAGAACTGATGCGGCTGGTGGCTTTGTGTAGTGATAGAAAGACTGCTTGTGTAAACCTGGAGCCAAGGAGGATGTCCGGGAGACCTGGATCCATGCACAGTGGGCAGTATTCCTGCTATGGCTTATGTTCTCTGTTAGCTGGGATGATCTGGAAGCTTTTTGCATTATTCTGTCACCAGTTTGGGGATAACAGCCTGAAAATTGTTGTGAAGTTATTCAGCATGGGTGGTCTTTACAGTGCATGTGGCCTTAAGGCTGTGTCTGAAGATGCTCTTACAAGATAGCTCAGAGGTAGATGTTAAAGATACCAAAAGGAAATAGCCTGTTTTGTTCATGCCTTTTTCTAGGTCCAGTTTTGAACTTTGTGTGTTTGGCTCTGCTAATAGTTATTAAGTGCACTGGTAAAATAACAAATTTGATTTAGAAATGAAATCTGACAGGAGTTGGGAGGCAATGAAATCGTAAAGATGAATGATTGAATTAGTCTAACTTCCATGGCATGTCAGTATTTCTGCTAATATTAAAATAGTGATTGTGCAAGAAGATAATGTAAACATTGTCACATATTTGTAACGCTCATAGTGCCTAGCACAATTAAGTTAGAAAGCTGTCACTCTGCACATCACAAAAAAGAAAGAACCGAGAATTACCAAGAATTATAATTCCTCTTCTCAACATTTAGCAGCAGTATTTTTGCCCACTTAAGGTTACTTTCTCCAAAACCAATGCTTAAATCTTCAGTCAACTTAAGTATAACTTACATAAGTTATATTTTGACCTTTATAAATATCATTTTGACATAAATGTGCTGCAGCTTCTTTAATCTGTTGCAGCTCACTTGGCCACAAGACTTTCTTCACTAATAGAACACCAGCTGTATTAGCTGTGTCGGTCTTAGATAAATGTAAGTGAAAATGTCTCTCATAGTCACTGAACATTTTTGGTTTTACTGAGAAGCAAACCTTTCTGGGCTGCTCCTGATGCCCTTGAGAACAGTTCTTCTCATTTTTCTTAATTCTCCTCTGTGATTCAGTTTCAAAGCAGAGACTCTAGGAAAAACACAAAAGTCAGGGGAAGGGAAAGAGTGGAAAGGTAGCAAAGAAACAAAGAAAGGAAAGGCGCAATTAAGACACAAAACAGCATGTAACAGAAGCACTAATGGAGTGGGTGGGATGGCATGAAGGGGTAGAGGAATCAGAGATCCAGAATAAAGGGACTCAGAAAATGATAAATCATGACTGACACAGAAAGGTGAAACATACCAGTAGCTAGCACAGAAAAGACATTTGGAATAAGAATGGTCTACTTACACCTCTTGGTCCTTTCTATCCAGCCCATTTGAGAAATATTAGTGGAGGAGAGCAGTCTACAAGACACAATGAAAGATGTAAAAAGCTCTCATTATGTATGTGTATGTTATGTGATTGCTGATCTCAGCTGATGACATCTTTTGAATTCACTGAGTTCTTTAGGTGGGAGAAATCAGAAAATAGCAGTGGCTTTCTTTTCTTTCTGTTCAAAGTGAAAAGAAATGTCAGTGCTATCATAAAGATGACCTTTCATGTGTAATATATGTGTAGCATTTGTTTTACAATGAATAACAGTCTATAAAATGTAATCCATTTTTAAAACCTCAAGAAATTAATGTTATGGATATTACTCACACATAAATAAAAGAGTTTGCAGAAGACTGATCCAATATTAAAAGGGAAGTTTTAATGCATAGAATGTTAGAATGTTTTCAAATGCTTCATGTTGTGGGAAAATGGTTTTTTTCAGGGTTGCAATGAAGTGAGTTGTAACTTTATCAGTATAAGAGGTGTACTTTGTACTATATACTGAGAGTATTGTCTGAGTTTGTGTTATGTCATCCTCAGTAGCTGACTTGTTTGAAAAAGACATTTAATACTTCTCTTATACAAAAATATAAATATTAAGAACCACCAGTTCTGACTAATAACTTCACTTGACACAGGACTTCTGGTTCATCCTCAAGGACCAGTTCTGGACAGATTTACATGGAAGAATGATAGATTGGTATGAATGGTGATGTTTTCATCATCACTGAACAGAGAGAGGTCAATGTGGTACTGTGAAGAAGAGAGTAGGATAAGGATAAGGAGAGCTCAGGAAGGAAAGAGGGGACCTACCAGCCTCAGTTGCCAAAAAAAAAACAAACCCAAAAAAACCAAACAAATCCCCAAAAAACCTAAACAACAAATCCCCACATTCAGAGGAGAGATCAGTTTAGATTAGGAAGAAGTGTGCCAAAGCACCTGTAGGTTTCCGAGAATCTCACAAGGTAAACTCAAAGGCATTCCTCTTCTGAACTTGAATTCCAGATTTTTCTGGCACATGGAGTTTGAAGGGTATAAATTTTATCTGCAAATCACTCTCACAGTGCATGACTGGAGGGCTTGGGAATGTGCAAATGCTGCAGTAAAGAAGACTGGAAGACTATCACTTTTTTTTTTAATAAGAAAAAAAGAATACTAGACTGCTAGACAAGAAATCTTTAGTTCAAGAGTGTTAGTTTCAAACTCGGAGCATGGGAAATGATGAGAGGACTCAAAGCAGAGGCCCTTTGCCTGAAAGCATGTGAGAGCGAACAGATTACTCTATTTGCACCAGTTTAATGGATAATGAGGTTAATTTGTAACTGGATAACTTACCCATATTCCTGTCTACCTTGCTGGGTGTATGTGTTTTTGTACAGCTACAGAAAGCAAGCATATTTATATGGGAATAATTAAAACAGATATTTGTATATATGACCTGCACAGATACTCTTGGCAATTTTCTCCAAAGATTATATTCCTGCTGTTAGAATGAAGATCTGATTTCATTTAGACAAACGTTTCACTGCTCTTTAATAACAAATGAGAGACAATGCTACGCATTAACTATACGGCTAAAATGTCACACATGCTGAACAGAAACCATTGTCAAAGCAAATGAGCATTTGGATGATACAATGATAAGAATAATGTAATTAAATTCATTTTCATACCACTGATTTTATCACCCCATTTTCACGCTATTCCTTCTAGCCATATGCTTTGTTTCCATCCAAATCTGCTCATTAGGGAAGAGTGAGTAACATTTGTTCCAGACAATGCCAAAATCAGGTCCTGGGCTTGCTGGAATAAGGTTTAATTCATTTGAAGAAGTAGGAATGTAGTAAGAAAGAAGAGAGGGAGAAGCTGATATAAAATGGAAAAGCCCATGAACGCAGCTGGGTAAAGAACTGGGGAGCTGAGGAGGCAGATGATCAAAAGGATTTGGAAAAAAAATTAAAGTAGGGGAAAATGAAAAAGACATAAACAAGGATGAAAGGGAAAGAAGGAAAAAGGATAAGAAGGGGAGAATGAAAAGGAGCCTGTTAATGGTAGCTGGAGATAAAAAGGGAGAGGGAGGATAAGGCATAAAATGAGACAGAATTTAATTATGCATACTTTTCTTTAAATGGCCATCTAGCCTCTAGCTCTGTGGGCCAAGTGTCTGTTTCAGTTTGATTGGTGGAACAAGCTCGTTGTGTATCACAGCTTAAATATTTAGCAGCAGTGGTACACTGAAAGGAGCTCAGTGTTTTTATGGAGGCACCAGACAGGATGTGATGCTGGGGATCAGACTGCTAAAGGAGCACGAACTCAAGTAGCAATATTCACCCCCCTGGGCCGGGCTGGCAGGATCTCAGATTCCTCTGCCAGTGGGAAAGTGGCACTTGTGAAACTGAGGGCTCCTTAACTCTTTCCTGAGGGTGGAAATGTGTTTTGGCTATTTTGTTTGTCCGGGCCCACAGGGCCAAAGTACTTGGACTATTTGAGTATTTGCTAGAGTTTCGTGTACCTGTTTGACTGCAGCACTCTGCCAAACTGTCTTATTTGCTGCAGCCCTTGCACCCCTGTCTCTGCCTCCAGCTGCACCCTTGGCTCTCTGCTGTGCTTTTGGCTACATGGTTCCTTCCCCTGCCTTGAAATTAGGCATTAAGAAGGGAACCAAGGAATCATTCTCTGATCAGAACTGGCTGGTTTTTGTTAGGAGCGGGGCAAGAGTTAGGATTAAGCCTTTTTGAGTTTGGCCTTTTTATTATCGGAATCTTGGTGTGTTATTGGAACTATCAGCATACAAAGGGTTTTCTAATGGCTAAGTTTATAAAAACCTATGTTTTGGGAAGTCCTAAAGATCACAGATGAAACTTTCTCCACCCTTAGATAAAGACATCTGTCTTTATCCTCTTGAAGTGGTATGCTAGCACTTGAAAGGAGCTTCATACATTCCTGTAGGAATAGCTGGTCTGGGAGGGAACTACTGCCATGCTAAGAGATGACTGAGCCCTCCAACTGAGGCCTTTCTGGGAACACATCACAGAAGACGCCCCTATGAGATGCACCTTTTCTTTGTCCCAAATGTTCTCAGGTCAGAAACTAAAAATAGTTTATTTTCTCCTGTTCTGCTCTTTCAGAGAGAAAACACAATTGTCACAAATGTTAAAAGAATTGCTCTAGAGTCATGATGACTCACAGCATTGAACCAGTCTTCATGATAAGGATAATAAGATTTTACATTTTGAGGCCTGTTTTCCAGTTCAATCAACATCAACAGTCTTTGAATTTATTTTTCTTTTAATATCTCTGGTACTGTAGCAGTACATAACTTTTTGATTGTGGGGGTGGGGGGATACCTTGCTGTCTACTGCCACCATGTAAATAATGTGTAGGAATGTGCAATACATTTCATCTCTCCAAGTGTGTATCATTTATAATCGGATTAAACTTGCTAAAGAGTGAGGTCATGATGTGCTCTGGCCTCTTGGTCCCTCAGCAGCAAACCATGGTGCAATATAATGCCATTTCTGCCTATACAAAATTTCCTTATTTTTATTGGAAAAGTGAACAGAAGCCAGTTTATATTTATGACTGGGACTCACATGGCAGTACAGGATGATGCATGTGCTCATGAGACCAGCAGTTTAGACATAACCAGAAATGCCAATTTCCTTCTTTTTGTCCAAAAGGCTGCTTTATGTAAGGCTATATTAACTTTCTTTAAGGCTGTAAGATTTAAGGCTATTTCAGCTTTGCTTTTTCATTAGCTTTCTTTCCCCCTTACCCTGTCATCTAATTTTTCTCTCTCTTCACTTGTAGCTCTGATTCTGTCTTCTTTAAGAAAAGGTTTCTAATAGCATCCCACTATTTCCTGAATGAGTTCAAGACCATTTGGCTTAGAACCCAAGTGCAAGAAGGCCACTGCTGACATTTCTAACACTCCTTGAGATTCATCTCCTCTGAACCTCTTCTGAACACACGTGCAAGGTGGGAGTTTAGAAGGTCACCTAAGGCTAGTGGGATAGTCACACTCTGTTAGTACACAGTGTATATGTTACTACCCCTTTCACAGCAAGTTGGTTGTGGTTTGGAACTAAGAGAAAACCACAGAGAAAAGACAGAAACTACCTATTGTTCTGAACAATATTGTTCTGAACTGAGAGGTCTAAAATACTGGATGTTTCCTACACTTTTGTAGAGGTGGCATCCTTTACGTAAATCTTATACGTGGTATATTCTTACATAGGTATATAGCCATAACATCTGACTTGACATGTACCCCTTTTTATGTATATTTGTGAAAAATAAATATATCACTGCGGGTGGGGGAGAATCCTTTAACCAGCAAAGAGACAGGTTGAGTTATTTCTGCTGTTGGAAAAATAATTAGCAGCTGTTCTTCTTTTTCTGCTACTGAGAGGAAAACCAATAAAAGAATGATCATGTGACATATAATACGGCATTTAGATATCTGTGCATAAGAAACTTGCATCCGAAGCACTTTTATGGACATTATGGCTATTAAGCCAATTGGTTTGCTGTTTCCCTTTTAAAAAAAAAAATAACATGAAGAAAAGACAAACAAAGGGGACACAGAATGTTAACTTACCCTCACAGCCAAGTCTAATCTTTGGATTTAAACACAACCTCTCAAGGGACTTTAAAGA
Source organism: Gymnorhina tibicen (assembly GCA_013399875.1). NCBI lineage: Eukaryota > Metazoa > Chordata > Aves > Passeriformes > Artamidae > Gymnorhina > Gymnorhina tibicen. Next base: position 2,113,332 of record VXAZ01004522.1, read on the forward strand.
AAGCTTTACACAGTCAGCTAGAGAAACAACTAAATTGAGCCAGAAAAAAAGGGAATCCTCACATCTGCGGTTTCTGTATTTATCAGTATTTCATGTCCAGACATTTTGTGGAGAAAGAACTGGAACACAAATTCTCTGCAGGTTAAAAAGGTACCTAACCAATAGCCTATCGAGTGATCCTTTTAGTTTTTTCTTTCTCTTTTTTACAAACAATTTTACCACAGGGGTTTAGAGATTTTTCTTTTATTCTATAAAACCTGGAAGTAGACATTTCAGCAATTCATTAGTTTCCCCCAAAAAACAACATCTCTTCCATAAATGGACTATTTTAAGTAAAAGCTGTTTTGGTGTTTGAGTCTTCCCAACAGCTTCCTTATTTGTAAAACCAGCATGGCTACATTTTTGTATTTTAAAGATCATAAACACTTACTGTTCTTCTTCAAGAAGGAGAGTAGAAAATTATTCTTTTTACTTCAGTCAATAAGATAATGTTCAAAATGACTCACACATTTCAAATTCAGATTTCTAGGGGTTTATATTTGTTTTGTAAGAAGGAGAAAACAAACCTTAATAGACCTAGAGAATGTGAGTTCAGACGTGTTACTAAATCATATTTTACAGTGAGAGAAAATGGTAAGAACATTATTCAGTGAAGAAATAAATGCTTGTTGTAGAAACAAGATATAGGCTGTCCTGCCCTCCAAAATCTACAGCCAGCACTTACTCAAATTTCAAAGACATGTACAGAAGCACATTCAGTGATCTGTGTTCCCACCATTCTGTGGTAAGCAAACATGAAGAAGGAAATCATGGGCTATTAAGAGCCTGTGAGATCTTGCTTGGAAGGTGATGTCACTAATGTGTTTCAGAGGAGAACTAAGGCAGCGTCTGCATTCCCACATATGGTAAAATAATTTAAAAGCCATTTGAGTTTTATTCTACTATTAAAACCATGCCATGCCATGAATAGTAGTACAACATTGGAGAAATATTTTTTTTTATCTAACTATTTTTAGTACAGAGGATGGAGTTACATCCTTCTTTGTTCTCCTTTTAAAATCTTAGGATTACTGTAGCTTCTTCAGCCAGCTACTAGCTTAGCTGGCTTCTGCTCCAGGCATCATGGAAGGAGTGCAAGTAAGGCTGCTGTCAGTCAAGAAGGAGTGAAACAGTGAGTTTGAGCCTCTGTGTGTGTTAAGTAATAACAAGTAAATCATTTCCCTTTGAATGATTAAGATTGGGTTAGCACTCACTGTGACACAATTTTCTCAAAATTTGTGGAATTGTTGCAGGGAAGGAGAAAAATGTAGGGCTACATCTGCTAAGAAGTTACTCAGGACTTTAGAAGATGTTTTGCATTGCCAAGTTCTGCAAATGTTCTTTGCAATATCAATAAAAAAGGCAAGCTTTGATATGCTTTTTCAATAGAGTACTATTTGTAGTTATATAAACAGAAATGCTTCTGGTGAGTTATAAATGCCAGCTATCTGCTCAATAGGTGGACCATTTTGGCAGCTAAGTATGCGTTAACTGGACTGCTTCATGTGTCTTTGCTGACTCAGTTCTGAAGTGTGCCAAATTTCATTAAGAGGTACCCAAAAAATTAATCTGATTTTTTCATTCTTTTCATAATTATGAAAAATTTATCCTCTCTATGTAGTGGCAGTCTGCTTTAAAAAATGGAAATGGTGAAGTTAAAAGTTATTTAGTCATGACTGAAAAGTAAAAGTAAAAAAGAAATAATTGCTCAGAGAAATTGCTTTGCAAAATTGATGTAACTGTACATGTTTAAAATTGTACACAAGTTTTACGTAGTAAATCATTTAGCAAGTTGTTTCATTTGCTGCATCCAGCTTCTTACTCAAGTCTCCCCTTGTTCCCAGATAAGCTTTCAGGAATAATAAACACCCTCTTAAGGGAATATGTTTTAAAGCAAATAACAACTGCCAAATAATTTATCACATGTAACCACTGGTCTCCATCCTTAATTACTAGCATTTCATTCTAGTGCTTGTTTAAGAGAAGTTAAGCTTAATGTCTGTTCTCTGTATATTCTGGTTTTTTTAAGAGCTCCTTTTCATCACATATTCAGAGTTTGGACCAGACTGTCCCATTTTCTGTGAACAAAAGTATTTCAGTGGCACTTTGCCTATGGGACCCTGTGGCAGAGAGAATCCTATTTTGTTCTTGGCATGAGACATACAAAAGAAATCCTTATTTGATTCAGGTTCAATAAACAATAGTTGGTACTTACTTGCATGGGGTAAACTCTGTGCTTAACTTTTGGCTAGTTCAAGTTTTGCCTTCTGTTCAATATTTATTTCTTTAATTTATTTAGTGCAGCGATATTTGGACGGTGTTTTTCTGGGAACTGAAACAGAATGAATAGCCTGACTCCTTGTGGTTTCACTGAACTTTTTTCAGGGTCATAACAGTTTACTAAGACATGACTGCCTCTAAGATCAAAGTTACCAAGAATTTATTACAATTTTAAAATGGTTTGGCTTTAAATAAAAAAGAGGGAGGAAAAAGCCCATGCATTTTCATCTAGTTTATTTCACTAAGATATTGAATAACCAAAAGATGGTATTCTGCACCCATCAAACATACAATTCCTCTGATGTAATGGATTTGTGTAAGCAAATGTTTTCTAGCCTTTGGTGTGTATTAGGAAGGAAGTTTTAAATAGATCATTTCAAACAGTGTTATAAATCAGTTTTGATTACACAAAAATAAAAGATGTGCTTCTTTACTTGCAGTTTATTCTCTTAAAGTCACATCATCCTCTGGAGTCATGGAGCAGAAAATGAACAGGAGCAATCCTGACTATTTGTATTGCACTGATGTGTTTAGCTCATTTTGTCAGCTCTTTAACCAACAGATGAAACTCGAAGCTGGACTCTGCAGTGATCCAAGCACTACACATGGCTTAAGTTGGATACGGTTCCCAGGGCATATCTACACAGCATCTGTAGCATCTAGGGAACATGCTGACTGTCACCTCATCTAGGTGAGAAGTGGAAAGGACAACATCTCTGTTTCTGCCTAGGCTACTTGAGTCTTGCCTTGATGCAAGTGTGACAGTACCAGTATTCAGAAAGACAGTGATTGACCTCAGCTACTGCACACCAGCACGTGGCCACACAACAAGAACTGCATCACCAAGAGATACGAGTAAATGCTTGAGGCCCCTTGTCCTTGCTCTGCTCCCACTGATCCCTTGTTCACTGATCTAAATGTCTGATCTAACTTGTGGAATTAAACTTGTGTTCTGTTTGGGAGTGGAAAAAGGGCTCCTAACTGCCTGTGAGTTGTTACACACAGATGTGGGCTCACCAGCTGCCTGGAGAGGTAGGTACACACCCAACTGGGTGTTTTGTACCTGCTTAGCAGTCTAAATGTGAGTACAAATTTTCACAAGGGCAGGGACTAAACTGACAAGATCACATTATTTTCATCATTTAAGAGGACTAGACAGAAAACTTCAACATAGAGGTGGCAACGTAGCTCTCATTTGAGTGGCTTGCACATGGAATAGTAAGACATGAAATGTTGCCTAGTCTCTGTGGTGGAGCTGTAGGGGGGAAGTGCACCCCTCAATTTGTCCCCTGAAGCAGCAAGATCTATAATCAGATAGTGAAATGTTTTTCTGAATATAAACTAGTACATTTCATTCAAAGTATATTATAAGATAAAGCTATTTGAAAACTGGTTACGCCATAATGAGCGTGCTTTATGTTCAAAGCAGAGTGAGCAGGGCTGCATTTCAGTCAGCACTGAAGTTAGATTAGTGGATTTTTTCTCCAAATGTAGATATTTCAAAAAATAAAGGAGTAGTTTTGTTATTTTTTTTAAGGAAAACCATCTTAGCAACATTTTTTATATATAAATATGGGAAAGGGCAGTGGATGTGCCAAGGAATATATTAGAATTGAAGCAGTAATATGTTTTATATCTACAGACGTGAATTAATTTTCTTTGCATTGTTTGTTTCTCATATTATACCTTTCCTTAGGTAGCTTAAGGATTTATCTGAAGTGGTTGTTCCAAATTTCCTCATCTATTTTCACCAACAAATTCTATAGCAAATACAGAATTATGCAGCTGTAATGAGTAAAAAAAAAAAATCACTGGCTGGGCTCAAATATAATTGAAATAAGTCCAGTATCTGTCTTTTCTTTATCACAATTTACATATTGCAGAAACTAATTTCAGGAAAGAAATCATTAAAATACAAGTAAAAGATTAAAAATATGTAAGAAATTAGATTAAAGTGGCTAAAATATTTCACAGAATTGCAAGAAAAAGATGAATTGTGTTTTGCTTTGTTTTCCTAGACTGTAGGGGAGACATTATCCACAAAATCATAAGAAATAGAGCCAATATAACCTAGATTTATTCCTAACAAAAGGCTATGTTAGGAAATTACAAGATAATCAAATCTCCACTATAAACAAATAGGAACATTCTAGGCACAGTTTTGTAAAGAACCAAGGGGCAATATTGACAGCACAAGGTTTTGCTGGGGAAATGAGTGCAAATCTCCAGAGGACTAGAAGAATTCAGTGCTAACTGCTGCAAACAGTGAAGGTTTTCCTTGGAGAAAAAACACCAGTGAGAAATTAAGATTAGCTGTTTCCTAATGTAAGTTTCAAAAAACTAATGCAGAAAGCAAAAGGAGGTAGTGTGGTAGTAGAACGTTTCTTGAATGACTTATTGTCCAATTTTAAAACACTGACAGAAATTAGTAGAAAATTCATATTCAGTATTGCCTACCTCTGTTGTTTATTGCTTACTTTTATAGCTGCTTCCTCTACTTACATAAGTAGAGCAATTTATACCCTTCTAGCATTTATAGATTTAAGTTCTCCCACTCCCAATTATTCACTCTTTAGAGACTGAAAATCAGTAGGCATTGTGGGCAGTCTCAGAATAGTATCAGGCACAATTGCATGAAGCGTGATTTGAAGTAGGACCTGGGCCGTGGGGTGTGAACAGAGCTTGTTTGTGTCCTGTCTGCAAAAAAAACGTATTTAAACCATACAGATAGCTAACAAACCCTACAGATAGCTAATAAACCCTACAGATAACTAATAAATCCTACAGATAGCTAACAGGCATCACAACTGTTGCCCATTGATCGCAGAAGGAGTCAGCATCTGGCAATCCCGACTGTTTGCCGTGCAGCTTGAAGTGTATGTTGCTCCCTGGAACTTCAATGCCCACAGCAAAGCTGTAGGAAAAACGCCACCTCTCCCGGTGGCCAGGGCTGCAGCTCAGATTCCTGCTTCTGATGGTGGAGTCCGTTCCCAGCCTCTGCAGCAGAGGAGTGAGTGTTTGTAGTCGATGACCCTGCCATTAATTGATCCAAGTGCTAGTTTGCTGACCTTCAGGCATACACTCGTCTTGTCCAGGAAGTCTGACTTTTACCCTGCACTAACTGTGGGATTCCTGGAGGCAAGATTTTGAGGGAAATTCCTGTGAGCTGATGTTTATTGACATTTGCTGTGAAATATCACACAAACAGTGTTTGACAGACACGTTTTTATAGATCTTGAATTAAAATGAAATACCACACTTAAAAATGCAGTGATTTGTTTGTTGTCCTATCCTAGTAAGCAGAATTATATGTATTAGATATATTTTTTGGGTTTGTAGGCCCAATTTGCCATCCAGAATCCTGCCATATTAACTGGTATTCAATTTTGTGTGCAGACAGTGTGGTAATTGAGAACTAACTGAGTTGTTCTCTATTCACTTATTATTAAAGCAAAACTTTGTGAGCCATATCATGCTCTGGCTGAAGTTCATGGGAGCTGTGTGGAACAAGTCTGTGTGGAACTGTGCAGAACATATTTAATCTTAAAAAAATACGTGCAAAACATTTGCTAATGGAATACCAATGGTACCTAAGCTAATCTAAATGTTTGCAATGCAAGGTGATACTATAAGCCTTACGTGTATGATTCACCCTCATCACATTTTAGAAGATGAGCGACTTTTCAAGAGAAGGCAAATTTCTACCAACCAAAAAAACCCATAGAATCATTGAATAGTATGAGTTGGAAGGAACTTTTAAAGGTCATCTAGTCCAGCTCCCCTGCCATGGAGAGGGACATCTTCATCTAGATCAAGTTGCTCAGAACCCCATCCAACCTGACCTTGAATGTTTCTGGGGATGGGACATCTACCGTCTCTCTGGGCAACCTGTTCCAGTGTTTTACCACCCTCATTGTTAAAAACAGGTTGAGTGGTGACTATCCTAAGGAAAAAAATCTAAGTACTTGGTTTTTAAATGCAGATGATTTTATTACTTTCCCACTCAAGTCAATCAAAGCAAAATAAGTCAGTGATTAAATTTGCAAGATGATCAATTGATCAGTACATTTTTAATATACTACATTTAGTAATCACATCTTTCAAAGCATGCTAAAATTTGCTGAATTCAGTACATCAGCACTAGTAAAACACTGTAACTCATAAAAGTCTTCTATGTTTTTTTCTTCTGAATTTATAGAAACTGTCTCAAGTCTTTATCTGTGCAAGAATCTCTACAATCAAGTTTAATTTTATTTGTTGGATATATGCTACACTCTTCATATTGGTTTAAGAATCTTAATTTTCCTACTAATCAGCACTGAATGGTCTAAAGAGGCATTCCTACCATCTGCTTCATGCAGTACAGAGAATGTTGAGTAGAGCAGTCAAGCCTTTCTATATTAGAGATATCACCAGACAGTGATTCAGGTCACCTGCAGCTAAAAATATACAGTGTGAATCTCTTGCTGGAGGTCTTAGAAATATTCAGACTTAAGTTGTAAATTAGTTTTCTTCAAAAGAGCCTTTTCTATCACCAGCATTCGGTTCACAGTTCAGAAAGGAAATGCCTTTACACCCTCAAGCACAGGTAACAGCACTGAAAAGTGACAGAACACATATGCATGACTAAAGCAAATCCTCTTGGCTGTTGCAGCTGCTCTTGTGTGCATGTATGCCTGGAAATACTTGCTGTTCTATTGAACATGAATGCTTTTTCTCAATCATATTAGCAAATCAAATGTCATTTGAATGATGTGAATATTACTTCAAATGCCTCATTTCTATTTAAAGGCATAATTTTACACATTAAATTTCTTTTCATCTCTTTCTGTTGTGTTTCTGGTTTGGCCATGCCTGCGAGATCCTCCTGAAACAGATAAGATGTAATTTCATATGCTCTATAAATGGATTATGAGATCAGAACACAACCTAAAGCCATTGGCAAAAATCTAATGAACCTCCATGAGAAGCCATCAGTTTTTAAATATTATGTAAGCTAGTATTAAAAGGCATTGATCTCAGTAGAGATGCCTCTGGGTCCCTGCTTTTCTGAAAATGCTAAGGCCTTTTTAATCTCAGCCATTTGCTTTCCACCTCCCTGATGTTCCTTAGCTATTTTATTTTGTTTTACTTTATTACCTGTCCTGTATTTGAAAAGATCATGACACAATAATCCATCACGTCTAAAGTTAAGTACAGGTTTGTGAAAATCCAAATATGTTAAATCTGCTGGCTCTGTCTATACCAACAGTTATTTCATTAAATACTATGATTTGTCTGAGATGATTTACCTTTCACAAATCCACGATGACTCATGCTTATTAAATTGTTCTCTTCCAAACTGAGTGAATATTTAAGATAGCCAAAAATAGCATCTCAGAAGTTCTGCTACCATTGGATCAGGCTTTGACAGACTTAAACCGACTGCTAAGTATCTTCCTTCACTAAATTCCAGTGGGGATTTCTTTTTCAGAGTAAGTTATTATTAAGTCTGCATAAAGGTGGCAGAATCTTTCTCATGGATGTTTTTCTTAAGATTTACTATGGTGTTAATCACTACAATTTCTGAAACTGATCCATTTATGATCTAAGTTACTTTTCTTTCTTCTCAGCTGGTGAGACATTTTTAAGTGCTTATTCATGATATTTGAAAGGTCTAGCTATCTAAGCCATATTATTTTCTGTTCACAAAGACAAGGCATTAGAGATACTTTCCTACTTATCTGTGGAGGGGAGGGAAAAACTTTAAAGCACTGGGAAGACTAACTGTAAGAAGCTGATGAAACACTTTGAAGAGTATTCATTTCCCTTGATGAGTACCAAGTGTACCTGTTTTTAAAACTACCTTTATTTTACCATGACTATCTTAAGCTGCCTTCTTTTTAAAAAAAAACCTGCTGTTTCTTAGTTGATTTTTCTAAAAAATTTTTTTTTACTTGCCACAAACTTTTTACATGTGTTTCATATGCTGTCCAAGTTAGGGAAAGGTTAGCAATGCTTGTGAAATCAGTGCAAGGCTTTTATCACTGTTGTGGATAAAGTCTTTTTATACAGTGTTTGCTTCTTGCCCTGCTCTGCTGGGTAAGTTAAGGACTCTTATTTAGTGCAGACAGTTTTATGTAAGCTGTACAAGAACAAGAAGGCAGAACTGGAGTGGAAAGTGAGACAGCATCTGCTAGTCTCCAAGACAATGAAAATTAATGTCTTATGAATGAAAGAAGTAATGTTGGAAGAATGAATCACAGAATGAAGAGAACAAAAATAAAGAGCAGGAAGGTGAGTGACCACAATACAGATGAAATCTTAATGATTTGAATTAATTTTTGTTTGTTCCAACATGCTGCACTGTTCTAATGATGAAGTTGCCAAAAATTTGGAATTGTTTCCAAAACCCCGGGAAGCATCTCTAATTTGTGCACTGAGACATAAAAGAGCCAGTCCCTGGCACATGCAGAGACCAGAGACTTCCACTTGCAGTGAGTTTCTCATATTTATGAATATATCTTCTAAAGAACAATATGCGCTCCATTAATTTCCGTGTCAACACCACTCAGTAGTTCGTTGAATTTGAGTAGGAAACCCAACAGCAACTCCTGCCTCCTGCTTCCTCCTCCCACAACAGTCTCAGGTAATTTTTCCTTGTCCAACTCATTACTATATAAACAGTCTTTCCTAAGGTATTTCAGTTTCAGGGAGCAATGCTATATTAAAGCCATTCTGCTTATAGAACATTTTGTTTCTTATTGAAAATGTCTTAGGTGAAATACACCATGACAATAAAAGTTTTCAAGAAACAAATTCCCCCAAAACAAATGAAATGAGCATTTACTGCTATGGTGGTACTATCACAGTTTCCACAATAACACCATTGAAGGTCATGTAAACTTTAGTATTGCTCATTTCATATTTCATCTCGTTCTACACCTATGTGTGTGTAAACTTGATATATTGTAGAAATAGAGGCCTGGGAAGATTCATGTCATGTAATTGCTTTCATGGAGTTGTCCAGTGCCACCTTCAATAAAGGTGGAGGCTTTAGCTAAGAGATCCCACAGAGACTAATTTTTAGGGAACCTCCTTTTCTTAGAAATAGAAATCCAATTTGCACCCTGATTTTATCCATGGTTAAGTTTCTTCCTCTTAGGCAAGTTCAGTCCTTTAGTTTAAGAATCTCTTTTTTCTCCTTGGTATCTATCCTTACAATAAAAGCACAGACAACAACAAGGTCCACATGGTCTTTGGCTCAGCTGTGCATGCCACACCTTCTAGGCTTTCTTCATGAGATCTCCTTTCACAGTGCGATTTCATTGTTTTTCCTGTGTTCCTTCTTCTTCTTAATCCTTTGGTCCCTTATATGTCCCAATGGGGCCTCTATACTCCTCCCCCCCTTCAGCTCATCTCCACATCCCCCACCTCTTCACCCTTCTGTCTCACCACCACTTTCAAAAGCTACCTGCACATCCACTTTCTTCTTTACCTGACATTGCAATATTAGTCTTCAAGCAGCAGCTGGCAGCCTTTTCCCCAGCTTAATTAAAGGTCAGCCTTCAAATCTTCACAGGAAATATCTGTATTTGGGACTTCAGTACTCTAGCTGCACTTGGAACAGTGAAAGAAATTTTTAATACAATTCAGTGCATTAATACTGCTGATACTAAGACTCCCAAAGTGGCTGCCAGAATCCATACAAAACAGCACAAACAAATCCAAGAAAACAGCAATAATATTCTTTCATGAATTATAACTAGTTAAAGGTAAAATTTACGGAACAGGAAAAAAACCTATTACATGTGCTTTGCTGTGTGAAACTAGGTCTTAAAGAATAACAAGTAATTGTTGGGATTTCGTTTTCGTGAGCTAAACTTAGTTTTGCACCAGTGGCTCACAAAAGCCTATGCCAAGTAAGATGTTCTCAGAATTAAGGAGGAAGGAAAGAAGTCTCTGGTTTGGGAGGAGAACATCTATTCTCTCTCAAAAATATCTGAGAAATAAAAGATTCATCATCTTCTGTTTAAAATCACTCTCCAGCTGGATCAGTTCTAAGTGTCACACATTCCAAATGTGTTTCATATATTTGGACAGTAGTGCTTTAGTGTCATGAATCCTTCTGAATCATCTCTTTCAGTAGTACATCCAGAACTGCCTTCCCCAGCAGGCTGAGAGCAGCCCAGTCTGGGTTTGGGTTGCCCTAATATACACATGCACTCATGCTGCACTGAACTGTACAGCAACAAGAAATTCTGCAGGGAACGTGAATGGCATAGGAAAATCCTGTCCAGCACTGAGTATCACAAACAGCAAATTAAGAGATGCTTACAGATATAATATCTGTGAACCAAAGAGGGGCAATTGTAGTAATCACACATTGTGTTTGAGTAGTACTTTGTATTGTGAAAAAGCTTAACATAATGTGGTATATTAACTACATTGCAGCAGGCCTGTCATTTGGTAAGTGGGAGGGAAAGAGTTTATCCTCTCCTCCAATCCATCCCTCATTTGAGTTTCTCTTTGTAAAGTCATTTCAGTCACAAGCAAAAGCTCACAGTGCAGTAAGCATGAGTATAATCAGCTTTCAATTCCCCCACTTCCACTGGATTTTAATGGCAGATTCCCCTGAGCACAGCAGAGTTTGATCAGAGTTCTTTGCTGAAATGGGGGCTCTGCCGTTGTTCGAAGACAAACACAGTTCTTCAGGTTTATACATCTACAAGACTGAGACAATCCACTGGACTTGTCAGTCCTTGCAAAGAGGGGGTCTTCCACGGGGCTGGGAAAACTCTTGGCAGTGCTGTGTACCCTTGAGGACTGATTACCTGGGTACAAGAGGGAGCTGCACAGAGCAGTAGTCACTGAAGTACAAGCAGCTGTTGCCACCCAGCACTCCTGGCACAGAACTGGAGATGACAACCCAGGAAGTCAGCCTCCACAAGTGCAAAGTTTCACTTACTTTCATCTTTCATGTAGATTTTATAAAATAAGAGGTATTAAAAGAAAAAGGCAACAATTGGAAGCTCCAGAAATAGTTTATATAAAAACCCCCTATTTTGTGTTATGTGAGAAAAGCTTGTGCTAGATTTCAGTTGCCAAAGAGCATATGAGCTGCCTGTGAAATGTCCAACATTCTCATCTGGAAAAACTTTTAGATTTTATTCCTTTATTTGGCTTGAAACAGAGCTTTTTTGCTTTTGTTAAATCTTTAACTGAGGTCTGGGCCACAGGAAAAGTAAAAGGCAACATGCTGGCTAGAGGCCATCATTTTACATTTTAGAAGAAGGATTTGGAGTGAAAACAGATGAAAGCTACAGGGGCCCTGGTCAGATGGCAGTAAAAAAATCTCCAGGAGCCAGAAGGAACAGAGTCCAGTATATTTGAATTCTGGCTCAGAAGAAATCAATGATCAGCTGAAACTGGGGATGATGCAAGGAAAAATAAAGAAACCAACATTCCTTGAGCTATTGCTTCAGCACTTTCTATAGAGAATAATGGAAAAATACCATCAAGAGATTTTCATAATTCTGGCATCAACAATTTCTGTGCATTCGCATTAACCACTGTCACTCTGGTGATATTTCTAAATAGAACAGAAGCTGCAGAGGCACAGAAAGCAAAAGATGACCCAGAACAAACAGGAAGACACGGAAAAGCAGGAGAGAGCAGACTAAAGAGCTTTATAGAAATCTAGTCCATGCTCAGCACCAAATGGGAATCAGAGAAATAATTAGGGAGGAAGCAGACTGACGTACACTGGATGAAGTAACAGTGGATGAAGTAAACGGCCAGGGCAGAGGAAGAATTAAGTACGAAGAGGGCCACGTAAAGGAGATGTTAGTAGAGGTCATTGTTTTTGTGAAAGCTAATGAGTCAATTAACATACAGCAACTCCAAACTTGCTGCCTCCGAAACATCCCATGCCCTTGTTTAGAAAAGTCATGGAGGTCACAAATTACAAAGGAACCTTTTAGCTTCACTACACAATCTTAAAGAGGTACAGTTATTGCAGGAAACCAGTCCCATGACTTATAGTGCTACCAAAACATGGCTTTACCATGTTAATTATACTGCTATTATAGGTATTTTATTGCTGTTGTTCCTAGCAGTGCCATTTCAGTCAAATCCTGTTTTCTTTGTCAGCCAGGAATGGTCAGTGGAAGTAGGATATCCTCCTCGTGCCCTGGGGCACAGTCTTGCTTTCCTCACTAAATATTGTTTTCAGCAGCAATTTGTATAACCAGGAAAAGTAGAACTGAGCCCTTGCATGGCTTCTGTGGTCCTAAAACCACCATGCAATGGATCTGACCCAAGGAAATTATCACTAACTTCAGCTTGTACTGCAGTATTGCAGACTCACCTTAAGCTACTGGGAAAAAACAACCCAGCCAACAAGAAGAATATAGGTGGACTTTCTGTCACTAACTATAACCACAAACAAAATTAACTTTGGAGTGTTATAAACAAGCCAGCTGAGCTTATATAGTGACTGAGGTGGTGGTGAGAGAGAGAAGACTGTTCTTCAGCTGCTTCAGTTCTCTTTGTTCTGCAAAACTTGATTGCCAGGAAAGGGCACACACTACAGATTTAATTTCATCATCTAGTTTGCACCATTAAACAAAATTATTTAAAATGAAACAAAATATCTAACCTCTCCTCCAATTCTTCAGGTTCCTGTTGACACTTAATACATCATATTACTGATTTATTTTATAATTGCTGAATCTTCAGGTATGATATAAAGATCTTATATAAATGTACCGGGATGATGAGGAGCAGGGAGCGAGAAGGCTGAAGGAAGTTAGATCTGAACATTCATTGTTCCAGAAATTCATCGCTATTTAAAAAAAAAAAAAAATTAAACTGTTTTCCACATGTGCTATTGTTAAAGCCTGTGTGTCACACCGGATGATGCCTTGCACTGCTGCACTGGGTCCTTGAAAGGAAATGGAGGCGTTCAGCCAGTCACTTCTTTTTCAGGTTCTATTGTTGTGTCAAGGTTAAAGTTTTCTTTCCTTAAGGATTCCAGCTGTAAACAAGCACCTCCTAACACCAGTAGTCTCAAAAAAAACCTGATAGTTTATCATTCAACAGAAATTAAACACCTGTTAGTCTTTTAGGTTGGTGCTATAATGCACACTTCAATTTAACATCACTTAGTATTGAATTTAAAGGACATTTCCTTCATTAAAAAGCTTTCTCACTACAGGAGAAAAACACAAATGAAGTCTCTCTAGAGACATTTTACTTTTAATTGGTACTCAGAACTGCCTTACACTCCCACTCCTCCCCCCATACAACCTCCCCCCAACAAATGCTCCCAAACCTTCTTTACATGGCTCTGTTTATCTGGACTTTCTCCCTAAAGAGGAACTAAATAATCTTTATTTGTAGAAACAGAGTTTGCTAGCAGAAATAAATTCCAAAATGCATCTTCACAAATATATAATCATTGGCTAAAAGTTTTCGAAGTACAAAAATCAATATTGACTAGAGATGTTTAGCAAAACATTTTTTAATCTGTGCTGACCCATAACAACAAAGGAGCTTAACATATTTATAACACTCATACATTTTATAATTAGAAATAAAACAATTTGTATCATTATGGTGCATCTGTATGTAATAGTTACAAAATGGTGAATAAAAGTTGTGGGTTTTTTTCTCCAGTAGCGTTTTCCTTGGAAAATGGAATCTGCTTTGCAAAGCTAAAACTAATACAGAAAATTTCTCTCTCCCTTCTTCCCTGCCATTACAGGTAGAATCCTCTCAGGAAAAACCCATTCAGTAGTACTACATTCTAAAGATCATTGATTGTTAAACTGTGTAACATTATTTTTCTATGATCTTTTTGCACTGAACACTGCAAAGACACAAATTGTTATTGCTAGCATTATTGCAACATCTCACACTGTTTCCAGTTGCTCATAAATTCTGTATAGCATCATTTCCTTTTCCTATGGCTTCGCATTAGCACTGTAAAAGCCCAGAATACGGATTACTATTTTGGAATTAAATTTATTCTTTTTCCTGAGTATTATTTTTCCTGAATAACTTCTACCGTTACCTGAAGTGCGTGTCAGATGAACAGTGCCCTTACAGAAATAGCCCAGCCTATATTGAGTTGCCCTGGTACAAAGTGGTGCATTTTCCTTTTGCCATACCTACGCCACACTCTTGTCATAAACAAGAATTTGACATTGGCCTGGGTCCTCAGAGAACACTGAAGAAAAGATCAGAAGCCAAAGACAGTATTTTAGATAATTCTCACTGTTAACCATTCCAGTGCTGATGAAACAACTGGCAGCAGGCGTGAACATAATATGAACATCTGCCCAGTGGCTGAGAGCTTTATCTTGCAGCTTGGGAACTCAGATGGATGGTGCTTGGAGTGCCACCTTCTTTTCCCTCACAGTCCAGGTTAAATACTGACTGGTCTGAGCTTAAGGCTGTTAGTTATGTGTGAACCAAGGTCATTATTAATGTAACAGCTCACAGGGCCCAAAATGTGCTAAGCACTTTACAGAGATGTAGGGCAATCCAGGCCTCAATCCCAAAAAGCTGATATGTCAGTGTCAATTTTAGACACAGCAGCCATTCCTCCCTGTCCCTCCTTCCCTCCTGTTCCTGTTTCCCTGGGCTGTGTTACCTATCTAGTCACTTGGAAAATCAGAACACATATTTAGTTTTAGGAAACAAAAAATTTGCCTCAGCATCTGAGTTTTGAAAACAACCAAAACCTTTGCAAAAGAAATGGGGATTAATAGCAGGCTGTGGGTTCAGTCCCCTCTGGTTGCATGGTGAGTAGAAAACCCATTCAGCCATTTCAAGTACAGAACAGATATCTGGAATCATCTCTTCCTGGATATAGCAATGGGTAAAGGCTCCCACACATTGTGGCAAAGAGGGTGGGGGAATGGTTGCCTCCATCTCTTATAAATCCATCATTAAAATTATCTCTTTTCAAAGAAGAAATATTGCAATAGTGCAAATATAAAGCAGCTTGGTATAGACTAGTTGCAGCTCGTCTGTGAGACACTGGCAGAACCATAGCATTTTCAGAAAACAGATTTTTGCTTCTCAGATGTTCTGCCTCTTTTAGTTCATTCAGTGGAAATGACAGTTCAGGGTGAACCGGCAAAAAGTTATTTAGTCTAGATCAAAGGTTAAATTTTCAGCTCCCCTTTCTAATAATAAATAAAGTTTTGAAAACATGTTTTGGAAATGGTATTTTGTGAAATGAATTTCAAGGTGGCCTTTTAGGGTAGTCAGAATTACAAGAGCCAATGTGACACACATTGTGTAGGAGAGGAAAAGAAAGATCTCATGTATAAGGGATTTAAGTAAGCATATATAAACTGCTCATGTTGAGTTGCATTTTTTCTCCAGCTGAATTCCTGCTCAGTTTCAGTTTACCACTCAGGTTCTCCTCAAATTAAATCTACAGTTTTCTGTGCAAGGGAAGGGAAAAAATAATAAATCAAAACTAATGAGATATTCTTTATACTATTGACGTCTTTATTTTTTCTTCCTGCGTCACTGCTAGATTTGAAAGGCGAAAACAAGGAGTGAAACTGAATGTGAAAAATGAAAACTGCCCACCTGGTGAAAAGAAGGGAAGGAGGAAATCAGAAGGGTGAGTTAGCAATTCCTTAGGCTCATGCAATGTCTGTAATTTTCAAACTTGACAATTGCACTGAGACACAGAGGGGAAGGGAACTGATTGGGAGAGTGTTTGCTCTTTCACAGACAGGCTTGTGAGAGAAGTACATCAGCATTTTGCCCAGGCTGTGTGTAACACATGCACAGCTCAACACAGGCACAGCATGGCAGCCACAGGAGGGAGGGGGATTCTCACCTGCTTTCCTCCCCTGCTCTCTCTGCCTTCCCTGCAGGGAGAATATTGACACAGCCCTTCCTTTCTCCAAGCTCAAAATCCAGTCAATTAAAACCCTTTGCCTATCCTTCTCTGGATGCATCCACAAAAGCCTGTGGTAATACCTTTTTTCAGATTTTAAAATCATATTATCCTATTCCTTTTTTTGCTGTGTGATGCTTTTGTCTCTCTCCTTCTCCAGCCCCTCCCTTAGCTCCAAGAATAACAGAGTGAGTAGACTGAGCAAATATTGAAACAGACAATGTACAGGTTGCTTTCAAATGCACAAACGACCAAACCAGGAGACAAGAGATAAAAACTCACAGGTTTCTTTTTCCCTCCTCTCTAATAGTAGGTGTTATTATGACAATGTAGGTAAAATATTTTCTGATGGAGGTGTTCTTTTTAAATTGATAATGTTTGTAAGTTCAGACAGTGGTTGAGAAGTTGGCACTCACCAGCTTCTGTGTGCTGGAGTACTGGCACATTAGGCAGAATGGAGAGAGCAAGGGTGCTGCTCTGAGCTGTGCTCATCCATATCATTACACATGATTAAGCTCACTTGTAGCCTTCTTGCAGTTCTGCAGGAAGCTTTATCTAGAGTTTGACTGTCACCAGACTGTACTTAATTTAGTGGGCCTTTTTGTTGCACTCATCTTACTGCTCAATTTTTCTTGTCTGGCAACTTTTGATTGTTATCCAGAGAGCCATTCTAATGTCTAGGAAATTAATTGATGCTATGGTCTTCCTAGGGTTTGTTTTCAGCTGCTACACTTAAATGATTATTTGTCTGAAGGCTGTTCTTCACACACAGAAATTTGAATAAAATTAACAGTGAAACCAGAACATTTTTTCACAAGTAAACCTTTGTAGTGAACAGACAGACACTGAATATGATGTATAGCATTCTATATGGTTACCAAATTTGTCTTTAACCCAGGCATATATATCTAAAAGTCTTGGCATTACTTCAGAGATGCTGCATACTCCCAGTTCTGCATTTAGTGGGGGCTGCAGAACACCAGTTCTCTACAAACTACCTACTTGCAGGAAGATACTTACACTCAATCCATCTTTTCTATAAGACCAGGTATGTAAATATATTTGCTCCCGACCAGAAAGCTTCTGCTATCTCCTGTTGTAGGATATTTGATTGCTGTTTCTGTCCACCTATCTCAACAATCAGCTCCCACTCTAAGGACCATAATTTGTTTTGCCTGAGATGCACGTCTGTGTGTGCAGTAGAGGATTGGTATACACAAGACGTAAGAAGTGAAACATCAACCTGTATTTTTGATGAGGCAGTTCAGAAGGTGTGGATTTGGGTCTAAGCCCAAGAACAAAGAGATTTCATAAGTAGCTTGCGTGAAAGAGAACTCTTTTCCTTGCACTTCCAGTTATTTTCTTTCAGGACTCAATGGATCTCTGTCTGGAGCCATCAAAATTCCTCTCATATATGACAGATGAGAACTAGAACTTCTATTGCCAGACTGACTCATCTGGCTTCCCCAAACAAGAACAATGCATACCTTTATAGCCACTCTTACTTTGTACTTGGTGCCTATAACCTGTAACTGTGTTGTTAAGACCATGTGTCTTGCCTTGCTATAGAACGTGTGCCTCGCAGACTTTCCAGGAGACTCAGACAATCAGTGCAAAAATACACGCTGACCTAGGACCCTCCCTGGCTTTCACTTTCAAGAGAATACCTGGCCAAGGTTTAAAAAGTGACCATTCCTCATATTAATTCATTGTAAGTTGCTGGCAGCAGCATATATTCTTCTGGTAGCCATTACAAGTATAAAATGTTATACTTTGCAGCATAGAGAGAAAGGAGTGTAGCAACTACTGACAAGAACTGACCCTTCCATCAAAGAAAAACTGATTATCAGTGAATTTTTCATTTGTCTGTGTAACACTCAAGACACCAATTAACTACCTTTCTCCTATTAGTAATATCCACACCGTGCTATGTAGGAAAAGAGTCTCAGTCAAAATTAACAAGGCACAAAGCACTAGTTGGATAGCAATTAGCAGACAGTGTCATTGCCGTATCTTCCTAATAAGATGAAACAATAGAGAAGGAAATGTATTCTGTGCATCTAATGGATGCTGTAGATCAAATAACATCTCAGAGATTTCTGAAGCAGCGTAAACAGAATGACTCCCTGTTGTGAAAAGTCATCTTGGATCAATGGTAGAACTGGAATAATCGCTGGCATGTAACTGATGTGGGGAAGGGAAAAATACAGCATACTGAATTTTGTGTTATCAGATGAATGGCTTCATTTGAGCCTGCAAGAGTGTTTGACCAACTCTGTACTGGACAGGAGACAGACACTAATGGGGCTGGTTTGTTTTTGCAGACAGATGTCTACAGTTCCACCCTTTCTTCCTCTTGCTGCCCAACCCCAGCCCAAGATCAACATGATTCAAAAGCAGGTTTCATTTATCTGACATCCACATGTGCTCCTTTAGGGGATAGAGGCTTAAATAAATGGTCTGGGTTTTGAGGTCATCTCTGTAACAGGATTAAAAATATTAACTGGCTCATAAATTTGTTTTACCAGGGTAGCGTTGCCTGACTGAGCCTGTATCATTTTTATTGCTAGCTACAGTTATGTTTATTGACAGACAAGGATTATAAAATGATGACACAAAGCAGTAGTTATTCTGGGATCCAGCAGGAACAATAAATTCTCTGCCTCCAGTTCTGGAAATGTTTCAAGGCTTTTTCTTCATGAATAGTTACTCTATAAAGCCACACTATTTTCTTGACTAACATTACTCATTTACTTCACCTGTGTTGCTCCAATCAGTACAACAGAGGTGCAGAAGAGAGTGGTATAATGCTATAAAATTTACAAAGCCCTAAGTACACAGAGCTGAAATTATATTTTTTCTGTAAATCTTAGTTGCCAGCATCAAGAGCAGAGTTTCCTCTGTCTAGAGATATTTCTGTATGCAAAAAAAAAGCAGCAAAAAGGCAAACAAGAAAACTTGGTCAACATTATGAACTTCAACTGAAAGAGAAAGCTTTTAAATGCACAACAAAATGACGCAAAATCAAGCATGCATCAGAAGTCTGTTGAAGCCCAAGTTTTCAGGTGTTAGTTATGTGCTTTAATGACACAAAGAAATTGGAGGACATTTGCTGCCCAATGCAACAAAAGATACATAGGTGGCCTACTTCACTTTAGGCCTATTTCAGATGTCGAGTTTTCAAGCCTCTATCATTTATCTTATATTCCTTTTGCCCTTTGAGTGTTTATTTACATCTTCCTCATAGTCTGAAGCCTTAAACTTCACTCTAACTGAGGTATCACTGGTCTCAATAGCGAGATTGATACTGAAACACAGAAGGGTTGAGGCTGCAAAGGACCTCTGGAGGTCATCTTGACAACCTCTCTGCTCAAGCAAGGTCATCTAGAGCCACCTAGAGCCTCTTACCCTTCACAAATGAAAATTAATTTGTCCAAGAAAAAGAAGAAACTTTTTTTAACATAGTAGTGTCCCACTGTTGCCACTGTCTTTGTCCCCCTAACTCCTTCTCTGCCTTACACTGCTTCCTAAGTGTTTTTTCCACCATTTCATATATGCAAAGCACTTCTACTGCAATTGCATGTGCCTCTATCCAATTTCCATCAGCTGATTTTGGAACAATTTCCTATTTTCTGGAACTCCTTCCAAATTTGAAAGCATCCTCATAATTTCATCATCCAGATCATTGATCAGCAAAGAACTGAATATAAATGGACTCAGAAATACACAATTTTAAATGTCCTCCCAGTTTGACAACAAACCAGTGATAGTTTCTCTTTGATTTTGTTTTCTCAACCAGCTGTGAGCCTTCTCTGCAGTGATTTAATCATATACCTTAATTTGCTTAGGAGAATGCTCTGTAGGAGACCCAAGAGCCTTACTGAAGTCAAGATAGATCACATCTACTGCTTCCCCCTTATTCACTTATCCTGTCAAAGAAAGAAATTAGATTGGTTTGATACAATTTGTCCTTGACAAATTCACATTCACTAGACTATTATTACCCTCGAGGTGTTCATAAATTGATTGATTGATCCTCCACCACACAGCTTCAGTTCAAGGAAAATCACTTCACCAGCATCTATTCTGATGTGCAGCTAATTGGGCTCAGTTCTGTGATTTCAAATCTACTTCTGCAGGTTTGGTGCTGTGTTCCCAAAAAGGCATTCTATCTATATTCCAACTATCAACATGTGTTGTCTTCAGTCCCAAAGCTAACCAGGTTATCTGAGCTTTACCTGCCATACTCGAGGGCACCAGAACTACGAACGCTACCTGTGCTCGTAAGAATATCATGCACCCTCTAAATGAGCTCTCTTGACTGCACTATCAAAGATAAAATCACTGCCTGTTGATGACAGCAACCTACCAGTTCTGGGGTGCACGCTACTGTGGTCCATGAATAAAAATATTTTGTCATTTATGAAGAGCAGAACACTGTAGACGGTATTATTTGTAAACAATTTTTGCAATTTATGTAAATGAAGCTTCCTAGAATGGTTTCATCTCTTTTTTTTCCCAGGAAGGGAGCAGAGTTTCAGTTTTCTAACCCATTTGACCCTGAGGCTTACATTTGGAATTCCATGCTGATAGACACTACCTAATTATTATTTGAATTAGAAAAGCTGCAAAATATTCTACTGTGTCTCTTAGTTCAAATGTTATAGCTGCCACACAGGGCTTAGTCCTACAATGGTTGGAGCACAGACTTACACTGAGCACAGTTGGTTTTTGCTCAGAACGAGATCAATATTTTGGCATGGCTTCCTCACAACGCAGAATTAGGTAACTGAAAGGCTGTTTGAACCCCAGTTGACCACAAGTACGCTCCACTATTAAACATTGGAAATTTGGCTTATACACTTATAACTAAAAAAGATTTTACTAAAATTGTTAACGTGCACAGAGACCTAATTTTCTAGTTCTTGCTTCAGCAGAATTCCTGCAACTAAGGAAGGGGTAGTCTGAGTTCAGTGTGAGATCATCTCAGTGAGTTCAGTGTGAGGTGAGCTTCAGTCACAGTCTTGTCCTCATTCTTGTTTGATCTTGGTCCCCTGTTAGGTTCTGCCATTGCAAAACTTATGCAGAGAAATTCGGTGGGGCCACACTCACTAGTGACTAGGATTTTTAGAATCCCAGTACCTGTTTCCTATCTGTGAATCAGAAATTAATATTACTTTCCTACTTTTTGAAGAACAGAGACACATTTTTAAGGGCCAGAGAAGTACCAAAATAATAGACTATTTGTTTCAAAGATAATGCAAAGCACTGAATAGGTCATTATGGAATAATTTAATTTGAAGAAACATTACCACAGAGCAAAATGAATAGATTAATTTAGCTATTTGTTTTCTTTCTCTCTTTGCAAACATATAAAAGATACCATTTGTAGAATGATAACATTTTTTTATTCCACCATCTACCAGTGCAAATATATCCATTTGCTTCATTTAATAAGCAGTTAAATTACTCTGACTCCTTATACACATCTGTGGAAAAAGACATCTACCTTAAGATTTACCTGCCCCGTCTTCCATTCATCACTAAGGGCATGTTTGTGTTTGGCACAGGGATATAGCAGGATGCCTGAGGTAGGTTTCATCCCAGCTTGTATGTCCACATATTGCTATACAGAGCCCTGCTGCAAACATAAAGTGGAAGCAAAAGAAGTTCTAAAACACAGCACTGTACCTGCACCACTAAAGCTTCCCCTCTCATCAACTGGTCTGGGGCCCAGGCTGTGATGGGGCTGGGCAAGCTTCCTATTCTTCTTTTCCATGCAAACCTACCCCAAGAACAGTCCCATCACTGTTTTCACATTCCCGCCCCAGGTCTTTCATCAAGATGGGTGAGCTAAGATTATGCAACAGGGAAAAACAGAGCCTCAAAATTCCATAAAAAGCTGTGAAATAGGGAAATACATATGAAAAAAAATAACCAAACAGAAATTTAAAAATGCATTTCAGCTTAATTACCTATTAATTTGAATATGAGACTTGGATTGTATCTTAGTTCTCCGCCATAGTTTTATCCTAGAAACAGCAACAAAATCACTTTTCTTTGTGTCTCTGTATGTACAGCTAGCTAAGAAAATTGTTCCCAGGGCTGTGTGTGCCCCTTTTGACACTGCCAAGGTTACTCGTGAATAAGAATCATGTTTGTTTCTGCTACATCAGAAAACAATTAATCTTCATTGTTTGCCGACCAGGAGTAATCAAAAGCAGTAGCGAAATTAACCGTATTTTCTGGTACATATGAAAATATACAGTAACAAAAGCAAAAATGCAAACTATAACTGAGGAAAGCTCCAAGACTGCCTCTTGCAGGAAAATAAAGATAGGCATTTTACAAACATAGTATTTTTTTTCATCTTTCCAGTGAAGACATATTTGATGGGGAAAACTCCAGATGTATGGTAGAGTGATACAGAATAGTTTATCTGCTGTGGAAACAGTTAAGGTCAAAGTGCATACACAAGAGCTGCTTTATTTGCTTAGGTTTGATTTGAATAGATGACTTTAGCAATACCTGTGGGGAAATTTGGCTCCTTTTTACTAGAATGGAGAAGTAGAGTATGGCTATGAGTAACCAGAAATGCACATTTAAGGTACTGACACACTGCTCAGCACTGTAATTACAAGGATAGATAATTATCTAGGTTTGAACAGAGTGCAGAAATTATGTGAGTTGAACTGCTGACTATATTAAACTGAGATCTAGAAGCAGAAAAGGATTTATAAGTCCAAAAATTAGGCACAGGTCTGCCCCAAACAGAAAACACCCAATTCACCGAGCAGAAACTAAAATCCAGCTGGTCCAGAGAATCCTGAGCAGGTACCGGATTTTCAGCTAGTTAGCAAGAAAGAACAATCTTCAGGCTGTGTGCCAAGCCATCCAAGAGAACAGAAGCCTCTCCATGTAGTTGGGACCCAGAGCCTGATAACTCAGGTAAGAAGCTGAGTTTTCTTCCTGAGAAATCACAAGGAGATGTTCCCACCATGCACCTTTTCTGCAATAGCATCTGCTCAAGAATTGGGTTCAGAGGCTTGCCAAGCCTGGGGAAAGAGGAAAGGGAGAGAAGAGGGGGAGGAGAGAAGGTTTCAAAAGAAAGCAAGAACATTTTACATTTCTGTGGGGCACAGTCCAGTCCCAAAGATGTACTTGTCTCCCAGAGGAATTAAATTGTCCTCTGATTAGCTTTTGGATCTTGGTGCAAAATGAGCAAGAGCTTAGCCAAACTTCCCGGCCAAAAAAGCCCAGCAAGTTGAGATACTGCTGACTAGCTGCCTAGCAGGTTTAAAAAATAAAAACTCATAGTTCTAGGTTTATTTACATAAACACTGCAAATGCAGTTCTGGAGAAATTCTTTGGGTTCAGCATCCCATGCTTTGCACTGCACTGCCAGATTACAAGGCCCTGCACTACAGCAGCCCTCTCCAGTCTCCTGTGCTGCAACCCAGGTGAGGTTTCTTCTCCTGCCATGTGGCATGTGTTTGCTACAGGGACCCCCTTATCCCTTTAACTCTGTCATAACTTCCTTTAACAGAGAACATTCAGCTACATACTGGCTTTCAAAACAATAAAATAAAATGTTTCAAAAAATGTTTAAAAATCACAGATTTGGAAAGGTAAATCTATCAATTTTAGATGTAAACTCACCATAGCAGAATATAATCTGGAAAAAAACCCAAACATGCTGACAGTCAAATCAAAATAATTCAGTTTGTAGTAAACAGCAGCAGGACAACAGACTGCCTTTCTTAGACTCAAATTCTAGGCTAGCATTATGCACATTGTTAAAACTTCTTTCTATGTGTAAGCTTTTCTACAGAATTTATCCTGGAGTATCTAAACCTTGTGCAGCTGCTCCCTTGCTGCTCTGTGATTATCTGAGAAGCCAGCTGAAAGCTCATTTTTAGTCTTCTCCCTTTTCATGGAGTATTGCTTTACTGTAGTTATTTAACAAAATGCTGTGTGTGGCAAAAAAGAGGTGTTTCAGAACATAAACAGAAATACCCTTGTAAAAGTATTTAAAGCCTCAGGCCTGCCATTAAACTGCTCACCAGTGGTTGCGAGCTCCATCCATGTTGCTCCCATGGGTGCCAGGGTGGTGCAGAGTTCCATGGGCACAAGGAGGGATTTGAAATGGAAGAGAAAGGCATAGAAAATAGGAGAGAACACACGGGTAGTTAGCATGGTTATTTCAGGTGAGTGCAGAGAGGGGCTAGGTAAAGGGCAGGGCAGCAGACAGCTGTGCAGCAGCAGCCCTTTGCAAAATGGTGGGGATGCAGTGGTCCTGGACTGAGGCACCCTGGGCTGCAACACGGTGATATCATGCCCTAACAGATACCCAGCATGCCAGTCAGAGCTCTGGTAGGTCTGTCCAGCAGACCCAGGCAGGAGCCAGTATCTCCCTGCATCCAAGGTAGCTAACAAAGTTGAAAGCTAAGAAAAAGGGGGAAGTGCAAAAAGCTTTAGAAATCAGTAGCTCTCTAGATTAAACCAGTGCAAGGTCCTTGTTCTGCTGCCACAGCATATCTCCACCAGGAAGCCTTGTGCTGTTTACCTTAAATACTGCATGGCAAAATTTCCTCCAGGTGACCACTTAAGGAGGCAACAAAAAATTTTTTAAGGAAAAATTGCCTTCAAATAAAGCAAAGCATAACAACTCAACAGGCTGGGAATGCTTAGGGACAGCCTGTTTGGACAGATGGCTGCTTAACAAGAATGGTCTCTTCACCACGTTTCTCTGTCTGCATTCCAGGTACCTGCACGTAAGGAAGCAGATTACACGCGCTGTTTCAAATGTGTATCGATTTGCCAGTGGGGAGAGAGAAAACTCCATCTTTGATAAAGAATTTGATTTGATGATCATTTACAGACCACACCACATGAAGTCTTGACACTGTTTCTTCACCCTAATTACTTAGTGAGCCATCTGGTGCACCTGCTGTTGCAGGGAGGCAGGAATAACAGTTTTACACCCTCCCTCCCTTTTCTTTTCCTTTTTATCACACTGTGATAGATCTTTTAGGTGAACATCCACCTGACGTGGCCAGACAGTGCAGATGTAGACGCAGGTGCAAACTCGGTCAACCATGCCTCCAGATGGCTCTTACTTATTAAGGCAGCCAAAGTAATAACCACAGACAAAGGGCCTCCAAGAAAAAAACCAAGACCATCCTGCAGGAAAACACTAGGTTCAGAGATGGAGTTTGTGAAGATCCCAAAGATGTAATCAGCTTGGCATCTATGGTGAAAACAGAACTGGTCAAGTCCTCTTGAAATTTGGATGAAATGACAGAATTATGATTGAGCAGTCATGAAAATGGTTAAAATGCAATAGTTTCTCCTGAAGGTTGATTACATAAGCATAAGTGCCAGCAGCTAGATGCCAAGATAAAAGCCATGGCTTCCTTTTCTCCCTGCTGAGTTATACACTCTGCAACCGAGAAAGCCAAGAGACCAAAGCAATAGGATATTTTATAGTCTGATTTCTTTTAAACGCTAGAGGTATCACACTTCCAGTGGCTGAACTCCAAGCAAACAAACAAGAGAACAAAATGAAGAAATTGTGCCCTCCCTCAGCCTCCTTTTAATACCTTTAATTACTGGCCCACAAAGTGTGAAAGTTCAAAGGAATGAGTTTCAGGCTTGGGAAGCTGCCTCACTAAACAAGTTTATTTGGGCAGAATAAGCTCACAGGAGTCCAGAGGCCACCTCTGCTCAATTGAATGAGCTCCCACTTGTTAACCTGAGTGCTCAGTATGGAAAAGGCATCAGAAAAAAAAATCTTTTTCAACCAGCTATTCCAACATACCTCCTGCAGAACTATCCCATATGAATTGAGGCTTTTCCTGTCTTGAGGGACAGCACAAAAAAGTCCCCTCCTCTTCAGTGATCATTCCAATAGCCATGCTGCCTAAAGGAGTGTTCCACTGAGCAGAATTAATTGCTGCTTTCCACCTGTGTTTTCTTGAGAGAGGATTTGTGGCAGAGTGCCCAGCAGACACTGTGCTTCTGAGGACACTGGGGCCAAAAAAACAGCATGCAAAAGTGATGGGAGGTGCGAATCCACAGGCAAGACTCCCTCGGCCCTGCCATGCTGCTAGCAACACGGAAAAACCTTCAGTCTTGGCTGAGGAGCAGACTCAGCCCTGCTGCAGCCCCTCTGCAAAGTGAAAAGGAAATTTGGGGGGTGGGAAACCTCACAGTACTCTTTAGTGAGATGTAGGATTGCAGCGCACACAAGTTATGCTAAGCTCCCCAGTTTCAGTTCACAATAACTATGAAAATGGCCTAGCTGTATGTCTCCTCTGACAGGTGTTCTCTGAATTCTCCTGCCTGAAGGCGTCTTTAAAGCCTGAGACCTCAGTCCCATCAGCCCAAAGACCTTCATCATCATGAAGGTGATGAG
This sequence comes from Gymnorhina tibicen, assembly GCA_013399875.1. Taxonomy (NCBI): domain Eukaryota; kingdom Metazoa; phylum Chordata; class Aves; order Passeriformes; family Artamidae; genus Gymnorhina; species Gymnorhina tibicen. The sequence goes on from VXAZ01004522.1 coordinate 2,139,974, forward strand.
ATAAAAAACCTGTCTCATAATTCCTGACACACCCTACAGAATCAAATAAATTCCATGTCTCTCATGTATCTGACCAACATCCTTTGTCCAGCTTGCTTTCTTTCTCAGTGGCTTACTCACACGCTTCTGAGGCAGATAAAGGTATAGTTTTGACTTTCCAAAGGGTATTCCTCCCCTCCCCTCCCCTCCGTCTGTGGGGTCAGGCCCATGCACAGAACAATCACAGGCAAAGACAAATGCAAGAGTGGACTGGGGAACTTGTGCCTTGACCCTTTTTTATGAAGGTGTCTGTTGCTGCCATAAATACCCCTTTGCCAACACAGTTGAGAAACCTTGAAAATAAGTATTATTTCTAGAACTTAGAACTAAGAGTTTTGTCCTTGGACCAGTACTTCCTTCACAAACCCACAGCCGCGAGACAGCTCCCTACCACAGGAGCTATAAATGCTGCATATTAAGAAGCAGATGGAGAAGGGGAGTGTAAGAACTTCCCCACCAGCCTGATAGACACTGTTCTTAGCAGAGCAAAACCTGACTGTTGCCAAGTTTTTGCCAAGGTATGTTGGCAAAGACATGAGAAAAGGGAGAGTTTTACTGAGATTTTGAAAGAGGGTAATACAAATAAGAGAAGAACTATATTCTGGATGATCATGCTTTTTCAAAAATTCTTTTCAAAACAAAACACAGGGATAGCAAAGATACTTCTTAAGTCCTGTACTCTGTGTTGCATTGTGAGAACAAAACTTTCCCTAAACCCTCTGTTTTATTTATTGCTCATTCAGTTTGCTAGGCACATATAAAGCTAAACCTCTGCCAGTCTTCCTGGAAACTAAGCCAGTTAAACCACTGAAGAGATATATTTAGGACAGAGGAGTTGTAGGGGACAGCTGGAGCATATCTTATACTCCTTTACCGTGGCACTGTTTGGCCTTGTCACTGGGCCCACAGTGAAATAGCTGGTACTCATATTTTAATGAATGACAGCCAGGCAAATTCAAGTCATGAACTTGTGATCAGGTCTTCCTCAGTAAAACACGAATTTGGCTAAACCTGTATTTGGTTTGGTCTATAAATATATTGTCCTCTTAACAACTTCACCCAAAGGCAGCCTTAAAACTGTAACAATTTGTTTTTTGAAATCAGGGTTTTTGGTGAGAGCTGGGATTTGGATGTAAAATCCAAAGACAGTGTCCATATTTTTTTTATGCTAAAGATTCACAGGGTAATTTCTGAATTCACTGAGGGGTAGTTATCACTAATGCTGGGATTTGCATGGCAAGACTGTGCTCTGTAGGATGTTTTACAATGTTTTCTCTTTTCTGGGCTCACTGTGATCTATAGTACATGTTTATCAGTTCACATTCTGCATTCTGAAAAGCCTGCATTGGCAGCAAAACAAATTTCATATCACTTATTAGTGATATAAATCAAGCATTCAAGCATTTCATTAATGGCAAATCTGAGGCTCATACCCAGAAAAGGGAACATCAGGATCTCTCTTTCAGGATAACAAGACGATTCTTGCAGCATCTTGTCCCCACCTCCAATTTTTTTCTTCTGTTTTAAAGCTGAATTTCAATTTGGAAATGCAGAATGACAGGGCTAAGTGAGAGCCTGTGTGATACACTGCCATCTACAAAAAGCAGAAGGAAGACCTTACAGCCCGGCTAAAGCAAGCCAACTCCATAAGAGGGCAGTGTAAGAAATGAGCATTGAAAATGACACAGAAATTGTTTTCAGTAGCATTGATGTAAAACTTCGCACAGAGGCAAGGTTCCCAGTGGTTTCAGGTAGCTGGGGAGACAAGCTCTCCATGGAGCAAGGTTTCAGGGATTGCACTGAAGCCTGAAGGATTACTGCATACAGGGATTTGCCCTTTGACACTCCTCTCACACCGGATTTTCTGTCTAAACCCATGATTTCTTCTGGGTGGATCCTGATTTATACCTCTATGAATAAAAGGGAGCTGATGCCATCAGTGGAATGAATGAAGTCTTAAGTCAGTGGTGGTCTTTCCTGTGTGAGAACTGCAGGATCAGTCTGTATAACCCCAGCCAGTCTTTGGCATTTGATGAGCAAGTTACCTTTATTTATAGCATGGTACAGCAGGACGTGTTGCTGTGACTGACTTACAACAGCTGCAAGGTCAAAAGTTTGATACGCTGAGGGAAAAGTGTCCTGGAAATGTATAGCTGAAGATTGTGTTGAATCAGGGATATTTAAAAGGTTAAATGGGGTAAGTCTAGATTTTTGGGCTTTTTTATATCCCAGACTAGGTTTTTGGAAATATCCTTGGAGGATCCTAAAGAGCACTTTCTATAGCAGAATGCTGAATTCACCCTTTTTGCCACCTTCTGTGACCATTTCACCATCTCCTTACTTCTGCTTTGTAAAATAAGAACCACTAAAACAGCCCTATCATTAAATCCACTGCATCTATTCCTTCATTGATTCTTGAGAGGCGATAAGAAGCTCAGCTAGGAACACATTTTAATAATTATACAGCTATATTTATCATTTTGGCTTTGCTAGGATTTTTGAAAGATGAATTGTGCTATCTATTTATAAGCTTGATAAGCAAGAGGACCTAGTGTCCTTTCCCTTTAGTAAATCCATGGGAAGTCTCATATGCAGAGGGAAATCAACTAAATGAGCATCAAACAAAACAACGAGGCTTTTATTTAAGCATAATCTTGCAGTAGGTGGGTGCAATAAATATCTCAGCAGTGAAGGGAAAAAAACTTTGTATTTTACACATAAATGCAGATGTTTCAGTAAATACTTGGAAAGTAATGGTCTTTCATGAGTAGTCCTGTCCACACTAACACTTATCCCAGGACAAATGGTGAGGGCAAAAAGCTACTCCAGGAATACTTTTGGAGGATACAATTTGAAGGAGATATCTGTTTTACACAGCTGGTTAGTTACATGATATTTATCTGCTCATTTGCAAAACTGGATTTTGTAAGCAAGAACAAATGGCCAAAAGCAGCAGGAAAGACAATGAAAAATGAAAACACAATTTCAAGGATGTCAGAGCTAGGGCTTTGAGTAAAGTATGAAAGCAGTCCCAAAGACAAGGCTTATGGATGGGGTCCAGATAACCGTTTCCTAGCAACAGGAATGCTATTAAGGGGGATGCTGAGGTCCAGTTTAATACGTTTATCCAGTGCTTTGAAGGACAAGTAAGTAACATCAAATTCCTCATCTTATACAGGGCTACTCAGCCAGGTTCTGTAACTGTCTTTTCAAGAAGAGTTTCTACAGAAATCAGTCCTGCATATATACCTCTATATGTCTGTATACATTTATTAGTCCTTTTCTAGCAGAACATGGAAATAATTTTATTTATTGGGATACCTGCTTTGTGTTATTAAATTAGATGCAAGACTGCAAATTAGTTAAACATAATTACGTGAGAGTAAACTAAAATACCTTCTGGTTTTATTTCTGGGATATTTAGACAGTTAAGCTCACAAAAAAATCCGTCACAGTACTTACAAGTGTCTATCATAAAAGTTATTTTATTGCACAGCTTTAATAAAAATAACTATCAAAAAGAGAGGTTAACACCAAACTTTTGTGAAGAAATCTGATAACATTGGTTAAAAACATTGTATAATTCAGTAAAATTCTTTAGAGTCATTACTCAACAGCAGTATTTATGTATACATTGAAGTGACTAACACCAAAGCCAGAACTGAATGTAAATGTTGAAAGGCATGGAGAAAATTATGTATTTAAGAGCCAAACACTGAAAAAGGTTAGTTGCTGCATGTCATTGTTCTTGTCAGTGCAGTCTTATTCCAGCAAGCTTCAATTACAGAAAATTAATGATCACCATATCCCAGGTAGCCTCCCAAGCCAACTGTATTGGGTTTTCATGGCCAAGCTTTGGTGGTGGGGGGCTACAGGAATGGCTTCTGTCAGAAGCTGCTAGAAGCTTCCTGTGTGTCTGGCAGAGCCAGTCACTGGCAGCTCCAAAGATGGATGTGCCACTGGCTGAGGCCAGGACAATTAGAAATGGGGGTATTGCCTCTGTGATAACGTCTTTAATAATTAGAAAAAAAAGTTATTGTACAGTGTTAATTGTGGCCAGAGAAGACCCGAGTGAGAGTCTGTGAGAGGAACAACTCTGCAGACACCAAGGTCAGTGCAGAAGGAGGAGGAAGAGGTGCTCCAGGCACTGGAGCTGAGATTCCCCTGCAGCCCGTGGTGCAGCCCATGGTGAAGCAGCTGTGCCCCTGCAGCCCATGGGGGTCCATAGAGAAGCAGAGATCCTCTTGCAGCCCATGGAGGAGCCCCATGCTGGAGAGGTGGATGCCTAGTGGAGGCTGTGACCCTGTGAGAGACCTGTGGAGAGAGGGGCCATGCTCCCAGGCTGGAGCAGCCTGTCCTTGGAGGACTGCACACTGTGGAAGAGTGACCCATGCTGCAGCAATTTTGGGAAGACTGTTTGCCCATGGGATGGACTCATGCTGCAGCAGGTCGCAGAGAACTGTTGCCTGTGGGATGGACTCACGCTGGAGAATTTCATGGAGAACTGTCTCCCATGGGAGGGACCTCAGGGTGGAGCAGGGGAAGGACTCTGCTCCCTGAGGAATGGGATAAACAACAGGTGATGAACTGAGCATAACCCAGATTCCCTGTCTCCCTGCACCTCCAGGGTAGGAGGTAAAGTTGAGAAGGAGGGAGGGGTGGGGGGAAGGTATTTTTAGGGTTTTCTTTTCCTTCTCATTATCCTGCTCTGACTTTGTTAGCAATAAATTCAATTAGTATCTCTAATTCAAGCCTGTTTTGCCTGTGATGGTATTTAGTGAGTGATCTCTCCCACAAGTTAGCTCACGAACCCTTCATTCTACTTTCTCTCCCCTGTCCAGCTGCAGAGGGGAGTGAATGAGTGGCTTTGGTGGGTGCCTGGCACCCAGCCAGCCTCAACCTACTACATCAACTGTCAGAGGATTGCCTTCTGATTTCCATGGCATATGAGCTTTGAAAATTATTCTTCCAATTTTTTGAGGAAAGGGGACAAAACAAAATAGGATTTTGACGCTCAGGTTCTAGTTAGTACCTGATGTTTGTGGGTTTTTCAGCACTGTATCAGAGGTCTGAGTCTCCTTTTAAGGCATTTGGCGGATCCCTAGATCCAAACAACAAATTCTAAGCGCCTTTCTTTCCACAGCCCAAAATAAACATGATGCAATGCTCTAAGATGATAGCATGATGCAATATGCTCTAAGACCCACAGCCATCCTCTGTGAAATTTTCCAAGTATCCCTTGGTAGAGAACTGGTTTGACATCTCTTGTTTCATTAGCCAACAGATGCAGTAGATTCAGCACCAGCACTGTTAGGCTACAACCAGCAAAATTTCAAGGTTCTCTTATTATAGCAAGACAACAAGTCTTTTTTTGCTTTCCCTCTATTTTCCTCAACATGAACTTTTGTCCGAGTCCACCCCCTGCCCCCACTTAAAAAGCAGTGGTCTCCACAGGGGCTGGAAGACTGACAGATGACCCATCATCTCGTGGATGACCCAGATGATGCATCAGTATCCCATCCCATTTGACAGGAGCCCTCCAGAGCACCCTGAAGAGATGCCTGTGGGCAGGCTCTCCAGGTGAGCCTGCTGGGGTAATAAGCTGCCTAATGGCGTACTAAGCAGCTGAGCAGCTGGGAGTGCTTGAGCCATCAGTTCAGGTGACTCATATCAAAAGTACCTCCATTTTCACAATCTGTGGGGACCAGTCATGTCACTTTTTGGGTTTCCTGTCAGGAATGGAATGAGACAAACCTGGCAGCCATAGTGGAAATTAATTTCCCACCTAATTTGGCAGACTTGAAAATCACAGAACCATAGAATAGTCTAAATTGGAAGGGACCCACAGGAATCATCAAAGTCCAGCTCCTGGCCTTGTACAGGACAGCCTAAGAATCACACCTTGTACTGAGAATATTTTTCCAAACTCTTCTTGAACTCTATCAGGCTTGGTGCTATAATGACTACCCTGGGGAGCCTGTTCCAGTGCTCAACCACCCTCTGGGTAAAGAGCCTTTTTCTAATATCCAACCTAAACCTCCTCTGACACAACTTCAGGCTATTCCCTTAGGTCCTGTCACTGGTCACCACCAGAGATCAGTGCCTGCCTCTCCTCTTCCTCTCACAAGGAAGTTGTAACTGCAATGAGTCTCAGTCTCCTGATCTCTAGGCTGCACAGACCAAGTGACCTATCAGCAGCTCCTCATATGGCTTCCCCTCAAGGCCTTTCACCATCTTCGTAACTCTCCTTTGGGTGCTTTCTAATAGTTTTATATCATTTTATATTGTGGCACCCAAATGTGCCCCCCGCACTTGAGGTGAGGCCACACCAGCGCAGAGCAGAGCGGGACAATCCCCTCCCTTGCCTGGCTGGTGATGCTGTGCCTTGTCGTGGTGGAGGGGTCTTTCATCCCCGTCAGGAGGCTGGGAGGTCGGAGGCAACCACCGTGGCAAAGTCCGGGAAGTGTCCTCACAGACCGCTGCGCTTAGGAGCGCCCAGGGCAGCCGGTGGAACACTGACGGGCAGCGTAGAGTAGACGCCAAGGATGAAAAGGCGAGAGAGGCTTTCCCATATGGGGTTCCAATACTTTATTAGCCAAAGGCCTCTACGAACTGAAAAACACAAGAAAGTGGCTAGCTCTTTCTTATATAGGGTGTGGGGTGGATTAAAAATGACCAATGGGAGAAGAGGTATTAGGAAGGAGCAAAATAGGATTGGACAACAGCAACCAATGGGGAGAGGGGTACAAACGGACCAATGGGGTTACAGGCTTTGGGGAGCTTTCTAGATCTTGGGGTTTAACTGACAAAGGGGAGGGTACAAAGTTGTAATGGACAGCTTAGGGGGAGGAGACCGTAGTCAGCTCGGGGGCGGAGGCCTCAGGGGTGACATCATACCATTTGATGGCACTTAGTGGCTCTGCCACTATAGGGCACACCGAAACAGTGCCTGATGTGCCCCAGGACAGGGTTGGCCCTCCTCGCTGCCAGGACACTGCTGACTCACATTCAGCTTGCCATCAACCAGGACACCCAGGTCCCTTTCTAAGGCACTGCTCTTCAGCCTCTCATTCCCAGTCTGTGTGTACATCCAGGGTTTCCCCATCCCAGCTGCTGAATCTGGCACTTGTCTTTGTTAAACTTCATACAGTTGCTGATTGGCCAGCCCTCTTTTTGAGGTCTCCCAGCAGGGTCTCTCTACCTTCAACGGAGTCAACAGATCCTCCCATTTTGTATGATCTGAAAACTTACTCAGTATCCCTTCAAGTCCTGCATCCAGGTTGAAGATGTTGAGAAATACTGGTTCAAGGATGGAGCCCTGCGGAGCCCCACTAGTGACCAGTCACCAGCCTGATATCACCCCATTCACTATAACCCCTTGTCCTGTGGCCATCTTTGCTTCTGAAAATGCCTCTGTGCTCTCTGTACACCTCTCTGGAAGTCTGACTAGAAGCCAGTTTACATCAGTAAAGGATGGGATAGCCACCTTTATATAAAGCAAAGCAACAGACAACTGCTTTCAGACTACATCATTTATAGACATGAAAGCAGAGTTGTAATAAATTGATGGTTTTATCTTGTATCCTTCTTGAAGAAGTTCCATTTCTTTGCCTGAAATAAACAAATTATTTCTCTTAAAGGGAAGTTGAGGTACAGTTAAGGAACATACACAGAAACATTCCAGCAGTGAAATCACTTTGCTACTTTGAACTCATCTGCAAAATAACTTAATCTACTAATTCTGTAACCTTCCCACAATAAAGAAAACCCCTAACCCAAGACACCTCCATGGAGAGCTTTAGGCTTTTTTTTTTTAGTGAAATTCTTGGGACACCAACATGTAGGCTCTATCATCACTCACAGCTAAAGGAAGGCCAACATCTTTTTGTAGCGAAATAGGTTTGATACTTGTTAGGGAATCTGCTGCTCTTATTACTGTTTTTCACTGCTTTCAGCATCAAAAACAAGGACTTTGCTATCATTTTATTTTACACCTGAGCACTTCCTCACAAAATTGTGGTGTTAATTTAAAATAAAGCAAAGGAAGGAAACAGCTGCTGGAGCCCTGAAGAAATAAACTGTACAAAACACACAAAGGGGTTTGCCTCTTTTGCTGTTCTAGTTAGGAACTGGGGGAGGTTGTTATGATCTGCTCTTCCTTAGGGCCAGATCTTTGAAAAAATGACAATGCTTTCTACCACCATTAGCTGGCTGTGCTCCTTTTTTTTTTGTGGAAGTAGAGGGAACCGAAACTTGGGAGATCTGAAGGTGTTAGGCTTAAGTCCCTGCTGAGTTGGATTCCTCACAAGAGCACAGCAAGGAAATGCCAAATCAAGGGTTTTCTGTGTTTGACATTTTTACTGGTTGTTATAGAATAGTTTATAAAACTTCAAATGATAAATAATCTTTCATTTCCCCTGTTAGCTGCCTAACCCACATCTACCGCCTTAAAACGTGAGCTACAACAACTCAGCAGACCGAGCCTTCCCTTTACACATTTTTGTGGAAAATCATAGATGGGGATCCTTACGCATTTGATATGAACATACAATTTAGCTGTCTAAATTTGATCACATTCAGCCTTGTCTGTCTGGATCTGAGGCTGAATGCCACAATTTGATTGTGGTGCCATTAGTTTTAAAGATGTTAAGAGACTAAACAGTTGCATATACATTTTAGCATTCTGTCTGACTGCTCCTGCTAGTCAGAAGCAAATACTGAAGAAGGCTCCAAATGGATTAGAGACTGTTAGAGCCCATTCTTTTGTATGAAATTCTCATTACAAGGTTATTTAGGGGCTCTCTTTTGGGGGTATCTCTGGATTAAGGATTTGTGGTGCTAGACCAAGGATTTCTTGGTGGGTACTTAGTAGTTACATATGTGCCATATGTTGCTGTTTTTGAAGTTTCCCTGCATTTAATAGCATTACATTTTTGGCTTTTCCTTAACATTGTTTGTGGTTAGGTCAGATGTCCACAATACTAAAGCCTGATCTGAAGGCACTGCAAATACGGTAGTGTCTGAATCCAGTCCTTCTCAGTAAGCCTGTATGAAATAATAACCAATTACCAGGTGAACTTGTTCCATAAACAGATGTGAATTGCAGGAGACAGATCTGATAACACCGAAAGAAGCAATCATAGATTATCTCCTGTCAGAAGGCCCCTGGAAAGATATTAGGGACTTCATGAAACTCGTGGTGAAATTCCATTTACTCAGATCAGCATGGGATCATACAAAAGAGGTCAGAAGAGAAAAACTTCACCACTCCTCAGGCTGAAATGAAAACAATATTAAACTTAACAATAAGCATTTCTACCCCAACACCTACTGAAAATGAGTTGGTTAATGGTCAGATAAGAACACTTCATATTTGCCTGTCCACCTACAATGAAACAGACAAATGCATGTGTGCATACCCAAAAACTCAGATTCATATTTCATGTGCATTTGACTACATCCCTCTTTGATTATTAGTTTTCTTTTATCAATTGTATCTTGAGCTGTATATATAATACATTACCGTTATGACCCTTAGGTGTTTGACACCATTCTAATAGCAAAGTCCTGATTTCCCCATGTTAAGAAACATGTGTGTTAGTTGATGGTGGGGGATTTATTTTTGAATAACAAAAAATGCTAGTTGTGTCAAAAAATGCCTTGATTAAAATAGGCAGAAGCTTGACTTTCACCTGCTTGCCTCTTCTGTCTGGGTAGAGCAGGTGTGAAACACTCCATAATTGAGCAAGTGGTTACATCTGCTCTCAGAGTCCCAAATGAAATTATTATAAAGAATTAAAGAATTAATTAAGCAATAAGACTGAAAATAGGGCAGAATCTTTTGCTTCCATGGAGGCTTGATTTTTTTGATGTTGCTGCTTAAATCAGTTAAAGATCTTCTGTTACTGGTCATGATCCCTGTCCATAAGTCCTTTTTAGACACAAACATTTAATTATTTTATTTTGGAAGTTCTACTGATTTTTAATAAGAAAATAGCATTAGAGATGTTATTATTGGCAAATCGTGGCAGATCTTCCCATGGAGTCCTTTCAGAGAGTATCACTCCATCACCAGTATTAGGCTGTGTCAGCTTTGCTGCTGCTGTGACAAATTTTAAATTAAATTTTAAAAAGCAGAGGAAGATAATGATTTCCAATAAATACTGTGAAATTCACTTCCTATGGTAGTAAAATGCACACAAGTTACTGCGCACTAAAATTTATACATTTGCTGCAATTCACCTTTAAGGAACACAAGAGGAAAGTTAGTGATTTTGAATAGTTGATGTGTTTTATTTCATCGTTTGGAAGCATGCCCGTTATTCAGGATCACAGAACTCATGAATTGATGATCCAGAGGGAGGCTCTTTTACTATTGCATCTCCTGCATTGCCTCTATAAATATAATTTTTATTATTATTCTGCAGTTTTTAGATTTGTTTTATGGTTCTGGTTATTAACGTTCTACCTCTGACTGTTACCAGAATTCATAGCTCTTTCAGAAGTCTGACACGTCTGCGATATTTGCTTGTGCAGGTAGTTTTCTTGCAGTAAACCAATCTGCTGGACAGAGAGGGGAATATTCTGCCTTTGATAGCGGGTATATTTCTGATTAGAGTTAGTGGGAATATGTGGCTTCAAACAAAACCAGCAGCCCCAAAAGTTTAAATTACTGCATGTGCAGAGCATGTAAGCTTTTTGTATGTGATTGCATACCCTAGACAAAGAAGAAGTAAATAGCTACTGCTGTTTATTCCTACCAGAGAGTGAGGATTGGGCATGAAAATCTCATGCTCTCTATTAACTTCTCTGGGAATGTAGAGGATTCTCCAGCCATAGAACAGTGTCCTCAGCTCACCCAAAACTGCAGCTAAAGGAGATCAATGTTACCAACAGCATCGACCTTTTTTTATTGTTTTTACAGTCTCCATAGTTTCTATCCTGAAAATGCTGTTGTGATTATATTGAGGTTCCCCTTTCCCTGCCCTCAGGATATTTTAGAGCCAAGAAGATACTAAAATCTTAGAAGATGTTATTTTGTATTTTACTTTCATCTTTGGGGTGTAGTGAAATGACACAATGCAATGTTGAAAAAGAGTCAGAAAAACTATGGCAACAAAGACTTTTATTTCTCCAGCAAGACGTAGTAACTTGGAGTCTGCAACCTACTGCAAATCATCTCTAACAGACCAAACAATTTGCAGAGATTTAGTGAGTAATTGGATAGCTGCAAGTGCAGCAGCTTGACAGTGAGGCCAGTAAGGAACTGGTTTATGGTTATGTGATTATATTGAGGTTCTTCTATGGTTAAAAAAAAAAGCATGACCCTTTTTTTTGAAAGAATAATCACCCAGGAGCTTAGATAGCTCCTCCTCTGCAGGTGTGATTTTCAGAACAGAAGAACAGACAGAGGTTCTGAGTTTGTTTAAGGTTATTTCCTCCCCAGGAAATACTCGCTGGAGAAAAGGCAGAGGGAGAAAATGCACGAATTGCTTGTTACAACTTGTTATGTCATTCTAGGGGTGATGAGGATACCTGAGGGAGCTTTGCACCTGTCAGCTACGTTTATAACACACTTTTCAAAGAGAAAGAAAGACCATCTTTAAAAGCTCTAACATCACATTTAAGATCCTCTCCACACTGGCCTTGTTTCGCTTGTCTTTCAGCTCCTTCCCCCCCCATGAGGAAGGAATATGTCTTTCAACAGACATGCCCACAGACAAGCAGGCATGAGAAGGTTGGTTCTTGTGCAAAAAGCTGACAGTATGATCTGGACTCTCATGGGAGCTCTGCTATTGACTTTAGCTGGGCCAGGATTTCACCCTTGCTTGTGTCGAGTTTGGCAAGGATTACTGGCATGAAACTGGTCCTGAGGGAAGAAATCAGACTGCTTTTCTACACAAATGCCCAAATGTCCAGTGTGTGCGAAGAAAACCGGAAGGATCATAAAAAAGATTAATGTTTTAGACATGCTTAGCAGGCCTGATGATGCTCCCACTGAGGCTGTGGAAGCTGACTTGAGGAGCAAGCATGGTGTGCCAACACAGGCACTTCACCTCTGTTCCTTGTCAAGTTTCTTTTACAGCCATGACAAGGTAGCTATTTCTTCCCTCTACAAATCCAAATGAAAGAAACTTGAATGGCCCAGGAGACATTTAAGCTGGTCACTGCAAATTGATTCACACAAGTGTCTCTGGTGTGAGGATGTGCTACTTCTTAAGCAGCAAGAGAAGGGGAAATGAAATGAAGAGGTTGTATGGCTGCTCTCAGGAGAACGTCAAGCTAACAAGAGCAGATTGGTGTTAATTTAGCTGAGAAAAAAAAGCCTCTCCTCTTTTAATGCTTGAGGATTTGAGATTCCAGCAACAGGTTGGGGAGGTAGGCAGTGGGAAGGAGTGGGGGCGAGATCACTCTTCCTTAAGTGATTACAGAAGTATGGAAATAGGTTATGGCAGGTTAGGGAACAAAAGTACATAACTGAAAGAGAAACACAAAAAAAGAGGAGAACACAAATCTGGGAGAATAGCCGGCTCTTTGCTGATTCAAAAGCATTTATTTTGGGAGAGTAGGGCAGAAAATTGGTGCTTTGCTCCACAAAATTTAAAAAAACAAATCAGAACCCAAAGTAAACAAAAAACCAAAACCCAGAACTGCTCCTACTCTGCTGCAGGACAGACCCCTTATAATGTCTTTCAGCAGAGTAATGTTAATGTGGAAACAGTATGGCTTTGGAGCTGTGCTTATTCATGTCAGATAAGACTAAAACACAGCAAGAGCAAGCTGCAAGTTTGTCTTTATGTCAGCCCAAGAAAACGTGCAGTAGTCATAATCCCATGTACAATTTGAATGGTTAGCACTGCCAACGAGAAAAGCAGTTTCCTGTCATGTGCTCCCTAGTTCCCCCATCTAGTTCAGTGAAAAACTCCTAAATAGCCCTGCCAACAGAAGCCTGAAAGTGTAACGTGCAAATGAGCGACTGTGGGAAGGGACAGAAGGTTAACCCCCTCTTTCAAAGTCTTAGAGTGTGTGTGAAACTACGGTTCAAGAAAGACCTTTCATAAAGATGACAGAATATCCACCAAAGAGATACTTTCTTCTGGACAGCCAGAAATTTCTGATTAAAAGCTGCATTTGAGAAATGCTAAACATAACCTTGAAGAAGAGTACTGCTTCATATCTGATAACATGACAGTTTGTGTGGCTTTTTAATACAATATATCATGTATATGAAATAATAATAATAAAAGCATAGGTGATTTTGAGTCCTTCTGCATCCAGGGTTATTGTTATTCTGGTTTGTACTGTCAAGATAAAGCAGAAACAAATGGTTACCCAAGTGCTGAGTATCCTTTGGAGAGCTAAAGAACAATTTTCCGAAGGTGGAGTGTAGGATAGATTGGCATGAGGTAAAAAACACACCTGCTTCTGTTCTTTTTGTTGACCCAAAGCTTCTGTTGATTCAAGGGATAAAAGAAGTCCCCCGATGAGATGTGCCAAGAGACACTTTTAATCTCTTTTGCTGGGGAGCGAGAGATTCTACTGCCAATGCTTGCAGTATAAACTTCATTCAGTGTTTATTGTGTGAAGAGTTAAGGTGACGGGGTAGCTTTTCCTGCATCCCTCAGACTTAAATAAAGGGGTGAGAAATAGAAACCTTAGGAAAAGGACATAGAAGAGATACAGATACAAATTCATAGGATCAAAATAATGTAGGCATTATGTGCCTACATCTTTGGATCTCAGAAGATTCCTTTTTTTATTATTTTTAATGTGTTTGATCTCCTGAAGAATGACTGGTTTATTGCAAATTTAACTCAGTGTGGTGAAAAAGCAGCTTTCAAAGTGTCAGCTGATGAAACACTGAGTGAAGCAGGGGCCTGGGGCAGCTTCATCCTAAATTCAGGGCAGAATGATATTCAAAGAGCTGGAAATTTTCATATCACCTGCCTGGTTACATAAAGGAAATTAATGGGTTCTTGTGGCTGTCTTCTGTGGAGGACAGTAGATGCATTTCCTTCAGTTTCCAAGGAGGTTAACTTGCATGCTCATCCGAACAGTCAGCTGAAGTGCTGTATTGTAGAAAGGAAATTCATGCTGAAACTAGACATCTGTTATGCATCCTAATCTACTTTCCGTGACTATGGCAGGAATCAAACAACAACAACAAAAAAAGCACAGAGCAGTGAGCAAAGAATTTCTTTGAACTAGCACCCAACCCAAAAGCTCTCCAGGCTTTTTCTCTGAAGCCATTCTGCCCGTCCTTCTATACTTATGCGTATTCTTTGTTAGTCTGTTTTTTGCTCCCTCCCTTTTTTCAGAATCTCTGTTCTTGCAGCAGTTTCTCCTGCAGATACATAATATTTCCAGCAGAACAAGAAGAGGTGAGGCAGCTCTGCTCCTCCTGGATGCCTCTGTTCCATCTTTGGGGTGTAGAGGTGGAACTGCTATGGTATCAACTCCCGCATATGTGAGAGAAATCAGAGCCATTCACTTGTTTTCTTGCAACTGTATTGAAACGGGTAACTATGATTAGACATTCCTCCAGCTGCTGGTTTCCAAGGGGTTTAACCAAGTGTTTAATTACGCAATTACTTCACTTTTACTACTTAGGGCTCAAAATGCTGACAATTCCAGGGTGCAACCCTGGTAAAGTCTTATTGCATTTGACTTTGCCAAACGTCTTGAGTTTTCTGTGTGATGCACGTAACCCCTTTGCATTTTGGAGACTGTTCCAAACACTTTATCCTAGGCAGAAGAAAACAAAGAAGAACAAAACAATTATCAGAGACCAGAAAAACACCAAATACTTCAAAACATCAAGGTCAATACATTCTTGAGTGGCTTTGCCACTAGAGCTATACTCCTGGTTGGTCAACTAAGTCACCTCTCATGACTTAGTTCAGACAGACTACTGAGAGATTTGGACATATAATTTCCTCCCTGAATTTCTTTTCCTATAAAGTATTTCACCCAACCATTGTTGTATCAGGATCCAATGTAGACTTTTGCATGTTGTCACATTAGAAGTAGGCCCTTACAGTTGATGAAAAATTAAACTTACTGAAATTTCTGTTATCTCAGTATGCTCCATATACTCCTGTTTGCAAGGTACTGTTGGACCAGGGCTCTTGAAGTAATTTGCATCTGAACGTCCTGTTTTCTGAGCTAGCTTTGTACATTACACCCAGTGGTATTTTCTCTCATCTTTCAAAAAGGCTTTGCAGCCCCAAAATGTCCAGGAGTTTTACAATCATCTTATAAGTTATAACTTAATCTCCCCAGTTCCTCATTTAACTGCTCTCTTGAAGTATCATGTCTCAGCTTATATCCTTCCAACTCTGGATGAATGAACAACACTAAACATCAGAGAGAGGCAAATACTGTAATGCTTTTATGAATATTCATCTGTATTTTGAAAGGATCTCTGCATTTCCTTGGTTTTAATTTTCATGCCGTAAATTTTCTCACAAGTAATATCTGTACAGAAATATTTGCCGAAACAGCATATACCATTATAATAGCATCAAGTACTACTAGAATGTTAAAATTCAAATGAATAATTGATATTCACATCAAAAAACTAAATCAAAGAATTATCCAATTGAGGCAAGAAGGCACGCCTTGTGATCTCTGTGTTAAATTGGATCAGACCGAATTTCTCCTTTGAAAAGCTGCAATAAGCTTCCTGTGAATGGGCCTAAACTTGAGTTTCACTCAATGTAAATCATTCTGAATGACAAACAGTCTTGCAAAAACATGTTTATAGACAATTTCCAAATGGAAAAGAGACAAATGCATTGAAAAAAGTATTTACCCTGGAATATTCTCCCAGCTGAGGTCTTAGATAAGTTACTGTCAGTCAATCCAGCATGGTGCTTTCCCTTTGCATTATCTCACTCTTAAATTATGCCAATTTGAGGAGCAAAAGACTGTGCTTTGACCCTGGCATGTCAATCTTCTGCTTATCTGTGCAGAAAACTACCTCAGACTCAATGGACTATCCTTATTTAAAGTACTCTTTCACTCCCTGGCCAAAGTGTTCCCATGTAGGGAGTTAAATTATCCACGAGCATTCTTGCTTCACCCACTGACCTACATTGCTATGACCATGACCTAAGGTGATGCCTTATTGGTATTTCTGCTCCAATAAATGAGCATTCCCAGGGCTAAAATACCCTTTATCAAGATATTACAAGAAAGCAGCAGTATGCATTAGAGTGGTCACCAGCAAGAAAAGAACAGTCTTTTCCTATAGAAGATTTTACAAAATGCTGCCAGTCAGTGGGAAAAAAAGACAATCCCCAGATAAGCCAGCACTGCTTTATTCCTCTCCAGGGAGAGAAGGGGAAGGTACAGTATAAGAGGGGGCAAAAGAAAGGTCGAAGACAACATGGCACTCCTGGGGTTTGTCAGGCTGGTTTCTTCAGTCAAAAGAGAGACAAAGCCTTGCAGGTTGTTCAGCAGCTTGCTCATGCAGTTCAGACCATTAATATGCACTTACAGACACTGTTTAATGAAGTAGGCTCATGAGAGGATGCAAAAATTGGAAGGGGTTGTACTGCTGGAGGTCCTGGGGAATGCCCCTCCATCTGTCAGGTGCAACGGGAGGGTTGGAGTGCAGCCAGGTCATACCTGGTCACCTCGAGGCAGACACAATCTAGAAGAGTCCTTCTGGAGAAAAGAAAGCTAAGGGACCAGCACTGCAGACCCACTAGTGAGACAAGGGAAGGGATGCCAGGCTGCTCTGGGCAATCAGGCAAGTCAATTGTTTCCCCTGCTTGGCAGTGCTGACTGAGAAAGCAGGTGTAAAGGATGGGAATCCTAGTGATGGGATCAAGAAAGCTGCATCTGGAAGAGGTCAAAATGACATCAGGCGTGGGAATAAGTGAGATGACTCATGGTGGGGGATATTATATGTGCAGGGAAATTCTCAGAATAAGGGGAAAAGCATCCATCAAGCAGCAAGTGGTTTAAAGACCTATTCAGATCATGTTGCGTTTTTTTAAAGAGAAAACAACCAAGTAAAAAATCCGCTGTTGTACAACAGGAATAATAATTCCAAGGATTATGGAACACCTAACCCTAATCCTAGTGGCAGCTCAGGGCTGACATCGAAGTCCCCAGCCCCATGTGAGGCCCAGATGAGAAAGGTGGAGAAAACAGTATTGGTGCAGTGTTGTTCTCCCCTGGTTATGACTTCTATAGCGCCAGTGTTCCTGGAGCTGTAGCCTCTGTGGCTCCCTGAGCCCTCACCCTAATCCTGAAGGCAGCTTGTGGGTGGAGGTTGAGGTCCCCAGCATCATGGGTGGCTCAGATGATGAGCCATCATTCAGTGAGACTGGCTCACTTTTACACCTTGAGGTCTGAGATCAGCTGTTAAAATAATGGACTGTTTGATCAGATTTCTTATGTTTTTCACACCATGAGCTGTAAATTAATTAAGGAGTGCTGTTATTCTTTGGGTTACCCCATATCCTTTTTGGTGCAGAAGTATAGGAATCCTAACATATTCCTTGCCTTTTTTTACTTTTTTACATTAACCATACTTTACACGTTATAGTAACCCTATGTTGAAATTCAGATTCAGGGCTCATGTCTCTCTTGCCTTTATGTCTACCCATGAGCTGGGTGATATCAGGATTGTTCATGAATCAGTGTCATAACGCTTAGAAAAATCTGGTTTTGCTGTCACTTCTCTTGCTTTTTTTGTCTCGTAATATTTAAGCTAAGAGGAGAGCAGACAAACAGCAGCACAAAAAATCCTGCAACAAAATCCTGCACTAAAAACTCATAGTCCTCTATTATTTGGAGAGAGACCTTCCAAACATCGGTCTTTGCTTGCTGCATCTTTAAATGTGTAGAATTATGAACACCCTCAGCATTCCCAAATGAGGTAATCCAAGAGACTGGTGGCACTTTGCTGCAGCCTTATAACACAATCCCTTTGCAAGTATTCAATGCGTAGAGGTGTTATTGGGCAGCGTATGCTGGGAATTATTTAATCTTCCTACACAAAGGCAAAGTCTTTTATCAGCTCAGATCCATCCATTATCCATTTCTATGAGACAATACCTTTCTACCCAGGTATTGCTTTCCAAAAGCCTGGCCATATTGTGTGAAACAATAAACACAGGAGCTATCACTGAAAAGCATCTTGCCTGGCTTTGCCAGCAAATCTTCTCCTCTGGGGAAATGTGTGCAGACAGGATGCTCCTCCTTTTCCTTCCCACTGATCTCCAAGCCAGCAGCTGTCTGGGGACAAGGGGCCTCCCTGAGTACTGTGGTTGCTGTTCAGATGGCCTTTATAGGCCCTGATTGGTCCATCTAAGGGCAAGTGGGATATTTCACATGTTTTTTGTCACCATGCAAATTCTGGATTATTTCGTCCTCTGCACAAATATTATTGCGGTTTAAAACAGTAACAACAACAACAAGCCACACACGCAAAACCCAAAACCCCTTGTTGCTGATTTGTTTGCTCATCGGCTGTCATGTAAATACAGGAACAGGCAATGTGGTCCCTGAGCTAGTCCTTCCAGTATCAGCACATCAGTATTCAGGAGTCCAACTGCTGCTGTTTGCAAATCTGTGCAGATGAATGCAGTCCAAAACGTACAAGTTAGACTTAAACATTAAACTCTATTTACTGTGTGATTAAAAGTAAGTCTTCAACAAACAAAAATAATGAAAAATATGGATCTGTAAATATGAGCAAATATAAACTTCTGGGTTTAATATGCTGGAAAAAGGGATTTTCATGCAGTTTCTATCCCTGACATTCCCCCATTTTGCATACATTTCATCTCCACACATGTTTCTGGACTTTAAAAAGTAGATTTTTGAGGCGGGATCTTAAGTTGCAACATAAACTGCTGCTCACCTGAGTCATTATCTAAAAAAGTTTTGTCCAAAATTCAACAGAGTTGATGCTGGAGATTAAGTAACTAAAGCAAAGACTCTTCCTTCCTGCCAGGCAAGGCACCTTAGCTACACTTCATGCATGTAGGTACATGCACCAGTGCCCAAAAGGGCACTTGTGATCCTGGTCCACAGTGGCTTGCAACATAAAGGCCTTCAATAAAGTTTTAATTTTTTGAACTTGCTGAGTGTACCTCTGCCAGATTTATATTACTTTATTTTATACATGGTAAGTTTGCTTTAGTTTGGGTGTATTGGGCTGCATAGGTTAATTTTAAATGCTCTGCTAAATGAACATGGTTTAATATGCTCGGTGCACAAATGACAGAGGAAGATCAGCAGCAGTATTTGTTGTGCTGCTAAAGCACTCCCTTGGTCTGGAGAGAGGAATTGAGAAAAGACATGTTGTGCACTAGCATTAAAAACATTTCAGCACCTGGAAGATTTGGAGGCCAGCCCAGGGTAAGAGTGGGACCTCTAGGAACTTGAACTTCACGCTGATGGAACTTGAGGAGCATCTTGACAGTGATGGAAATGAACCCTAGACTGAAAACTGAAGTGGAGAGGAGCAGTTAAATTAATGCAGCAGCTATGCAAAATGCAGAGCATTGCTGGAGCCAACTGCGTCACAACTCAGATTGCTTGTGAAGGCAAGCCATCAGCAGTGCCGCTTCCATTCTGGCAGATAGATGCTTGGGCAAGAAATCTGCATCCATTGAAATATTCTCTGTGCCTGAAAGCTGACCTGTCTCCTCAGAGTGCACTTCATAGGATATGGTGCTATCTGAAGCATGTGTTCTATCTGAAGCAAGTTCATGTGCAAGGAACAAACAAAAACCATAGATAAGCTGGAAAATGGAGTCCCAGGAGGAGCTGTATGCCCACATAGTTTCATAGTAAGCAGGGGAAAAGAAAAACTATATATTGATTTTCAATGCAGGATTTTGACGATAATAAGAGTCTTTCTGTGGGTAGCCACTGCATTGCCTGAACACAGGAAATTAAATCAGTTTGATCTGACTGATAGGAAGCCTGACCAGCCTACGATTTTCTCTAGGCATCAACCTACCAAGCTGGTTCTGCCCTAGATACCACACTGCAGCTGCTAGCCTACTCCTCTGGACGTGGGGTGCACCTGGATCATTGCCTTCTGGCTCTTCGCTAATTAATTCCTTCTTGTCCTGGATAGAGGCAAACCCACTCAGTTGTCCATGGGCAATTCACAAGCATAATGATGCTTGTTAGCGTGTGCTAGTCATTAACGGGGGTTTGCACGCTTTGCCCAGTGCCCACAGCCAAAGCACACACGTGCACACATTCAAGTGGACAAGAACCTGTTTGAGTTTTCCTCTTTGAGTTTTCCAGTGGCTAAGAGAGCAAAGGAAGTGATTTCTCCTCACATCACCTCACATATGCAACGGACATATGCAACCTTTTGAGGGTTCCAGATCAACCAGCAGGCAGATGGGGGTCCCTCTTTCCACAGCCTCTCAGAGGAGTGACTGATCTAATTGGTTCCCTGCAAACATGATGCATCTCATCAGTCTTTGTTTCTCTGTGGTACAAACACAGAGAAGAAACAGAGGAACTTGGTCAGGCATATATCTGACTTATTTGTGAAGGTGAAAAAACTGAGAAGCAGTCAGAGTACCCACTGAACTACTAATTAAGTATGACCACAAACAACCTTGTATGACCTTCAGGCTCATCTTAGGTCATTATGAAATTTTAGCATCCATTCAGGAAGAGTGAATGGATGCCTGGCTTTCTATAGATAGCAACTGCTACTTTGGGTGCCTTTGTCTACTGTCTGGCCTGACGTTATGAAATCTAACTTTACAGATTCAGATGTATTTTACATTTTCTTGGGTCAAGTCTGAATTTAATCTGCAGAGGAGAAAAAAAAAAAAGCAGCAGAAGCAGGACGATTATTTAGGAAACTGAAAATGCCAAGGGAGCTCTTGGACGCTGTGTTTCTCTTCCCCATCTTACTGCATGCAAATAACAGCTTTCCTTACAATTTTTGACAGAAAGTATTTGGAGCACTCATTTTGACTTCCTGATTTGAGTGTGTGCTTGACTCTGTGCAAGTGGCTACAGTTACCAAAAGCGCTGAAACAGAATGCTGTGCCTCAACATGAATATTCAAGTTCTTTCAGGAGGACACCGCTAAGATCATTACAATTGCTAATTATAAAAGTGGTAGCCAAAACTCCCGCTTCCTTCTATTATTCTTACATCCTGCAGATGTCCTGATTTAGCCAGTTAATCATCAGATTCTCTTGGGAATCATCTGGTCGTTCAGTCTTGTGTTTCTTATTTTTAAAAAAGGAAGTCGCTTTGAATTTTTAGTGTGATGCATCTTATTTTCTCAAATATTATGATTAATTACTTAAATATTGTATGTGATATTGCATTTCCTAAATACTGTTCTTGGCATGTCTGCATGCACTTAAAGGGTCTCCGAGCCATATTTTAGTTCCTGGGAAAACAGCACATGTCCCTTCAGTCAAAGCAGACATTTCATTTTGCCTTCAGTCATTACACCACCTGCTCACCCTCAGCCACAGCAGCTCTTTCAACAGCTCCGTCATGCGGCTTCTGTAAGTTTTGTTTACATCTGAAAATATTGCTCCTGTGTGGCAGCACTTGTGAGACCTGTACCAAACACTGTGCTGTGCTTGTGGGCTGCTGTGATGCCCTTCTCTGCAACAGCACCTTGTGAAATGATGTTTGGGGGAACAGTGAGCAGAGTGAACAGTTGGCCAGAGTCCTCTGGCTATTCCAGCACTTTTGTGCTACCTGTCAGCTCTAGATATTGGAATGCCTCCTCATCTTTTCATATGCTCTGACTTTCCCATAGCTAATGAGATGGCATGGGGCTGCCACACCATAATCTGCAAGGAAAAGAATATGAAGGGAGGAAAGGTCACCCATTAGGAAACCAGAACCCGAGGCCTAGGAACACATAACTGCTGTGTTCCACCTACTGTCGCAAGAGGCTATATTTGTAAATCATTTATGCTGTATTATGTTTGCAATGCACTGATGGTGTGGTATTCATTGCATGGCGTAGTCTGACACTGTGAAAACTCATATCCTTTGAAAAGGCCAATAATGGAGAATGGGAATAGAGATAATTACAGGAGTTGGCAGAGCTAAACCATCAGATCACAATAGCAAATTTGGCCACCGAACTGATTAGCAGCATGAGAGACTCTTCTCTACCAGAACAAGTTCTATTTTTTCCTCCTTCACTCTTTCCAGTAAGCCAACTGAGCTCAGCTCCATGGTTGCAACAGAGACCACAGATTGTTCTCTATGCCTAACTCATCTCTTTTGTGTTGATTTTCTTTTCAGTCAATTTTCTTTTCAGCAAACAGTGCAAAAGTTGTGTTTATTTCTTCTGTGTGGGTTAATGTATCTGAAGATAAATTCTCTCTTTGGTTCTGCACATGCACAACCTCTGTGCTGCATTATCACTGAAGATTCAAGTCCCAAAGCGTGTGTGTAAGGGTGCAAAGCAAAAATCTCATCATGTTCATGTTATTTGCTGATTTTTCAGTCAAGCTTAAAACTACTGACAGGTCACCTTCCTGAAGCACTGGAGCTCACTGCTCAGAAGTCAGCCTCAGGGACACACTCCAAGCTCTTCAGAAGTGATAGCCAAAGCCATGGGAAGAGAAGATGCATGAAAATGGAAGAGGAATGTAAAAAGCAAGTTAGGTGGGTAAAGTGGGTGATAAAAGGGATAGTAGCGGGGGAACAGAGGGGAAGAAGAAAAGTAGCTCTAGTGAACCTTGTAAAAAAGATTTCATACAAAAAGTGTTTTAGGGAATGAAGAAATGCCAGCCAGACATTTTTTTTTTTTCTTTTTTTCCTGTGGATGAGCCTGGAAGAAAAAACCAAAAGCATCTATATTGAATGGATGATATTACTCTGGAATCCACATTATCCAGCTGTTGGGATGTTGTTTCCTATGTCTGTGTGAATTTATGATGCCATTGTGGAGAATACAATGAATACACTTCAGTGAATACACTGAAGCCTCAAAGCAGTTGGGGTTTCCCTTTGCTGCCATCTTGCACTGCATCTGCTCATCTGCACCGGTGTGAAACTCTGCCTGTGGGGTTCAGCAGCAGGCAATGTCTGCCTTGTGAAGGAGTCAATAACTGCACAAAGAAGCCCTCAGTATCCTGCCCAAGGCCATCCAGCACACCCGTGGTGCAGCCCTCACCCAATCTCTCAAGCACCATTTCTGTGTCTGAACCTCAGGAACAGCCTTCCTGTCCCAGAGCCATGTGTGAGCCCCAACTTGCCATGTCCTCATGGGCACAGATGGTCTTAAGGACCAGAGTGAGCTTCTGGGCAATGCCCCACATGGAAAGTCATTCTTTCCATCCCCAGTTGCTTTTATTCAGGAGTACTGAGGGCTGGAAACATACAAATGGGCAAACAATGGACATTTACCATGTCATGTGAGCTCCAGTCTGCTGGCCAGTATAACAACAGGTATTTGAGCTGCTTGCAGTTTTCCTGCCAGGCAGAAGAGGCTTGGCAGCCACCCAGCATACATCCTCTCCTGTTGGACTGCTTCTTCCCACATTGACCATTCTATGTGTTTCTTTTAACCTTGCCTTTGTGCAGCAGTTCACATCTGTGCTCTGCAAAATCAAAACCTTAGATGACTTTTTTAATCTTGATTGAATTCATTAGCCCAGATTCTTCTCTTGGTTACTTGAGGCAAATCCAGATGTTGTCCTAGATATACCTGAGGGGAAAACTTTGTTGATAATATTTTTGTACCTCTTTCTTTTGCTATAAACAATGCCCTTGGAACAGTTCTACGCTGCTTTGTGAACTTATTTTTCCCCATTTGAAAGTACTGAATAAACTGAACAACTTGGCGGTGCATTAGAGCTTGTTTGAAACCACACACAAAAGAATTTGTGCAGCTCAGATGCCAGAGAAATGCGTTCACATGTGATTGAACATAATAGTCCAAGATTAGAAAATCTAGCAAGAAGCAGTGGGGATTAAGAGCATGCTCTTGTGAAAACCTTGATAACTTCGGATGAAAGTCAAGGCAGTGAGGTAACCAGATGAGACTAGTTCGCCGAATTCTATACTCTACCACGAAATAAGCAATGTAAAAAGAAGATTTTACTCATTTCACTTCCACCCTTATCCTGCATCTAGGCATGAATATAAATTTTTAAAGCCTCACAGTATTAAAGTTATATATTTGTGTCAGCAAATTGAATACAATCTGTTTTGTAAATATTAGGAGCTCTAAATCCTTGGGCCAAATTCTGCAATGGGAAGCACAAATACAACTCTGACAGTCTTCAGCTGAACATATGCATGAAACAACAGAAAGCATAATTTGACTGAGCCAAATCCATTCTTTTTAGCAATATAAAACATTGGAAAAATACATTGGGCTAAATTCTGTTCTTGGATGCATTTTTATAATTGAGATAATAAAACAGCCAGCTATGTTACTGTAATTTAAAAATATGCTAGCAAAAAAGAGGAGAATTAGAGCTATTTGTTGTAGAGTCTAATAGAAGCATTCACCTTCTTGATGAGATGTTGGGTCTTTAAAGAAAACTTTAGTACTTTACTTTTACTTTACTTTTAAGCACTTTTACTTTAGCACTTTTTAACTTTAAGTTAAAAAACTGAAATTCCTACCTATGCCAAGAGGTTTGTGCACTTTGGCACAGTGGAACTGCAAAGCAATAAAGCATCAAATAGATCTCAAAAACTACTTTTTCTTGTTCACTCCACCAGAAGGTTGAATCTGAGATCAGCTAGATTCGTGTGTGACTCTGTAGTTACTCCTCACTAGTGAGATTAATGAATGAGTTTAAAATTTTCACCCACCATATCCTGAATAAACTAAAATGATATATTCTTCATCTGAAAATTTCTTACATTTAAGTGCCTCCATCCCTCTGTAATGGAGCTGGAGCTTGTTGTTCTAGTGACACATCTCTATTCTCATGAAATTTAAAAAAAACTTGGCGGTTTAGGCCAAATTCAGGGAAACGTCCAAAAGGAATGTCTCCTCAAAGGAAGGCAGGTTACAAACCACCCCTCGCCCCCAGCTGGGTTCGGGAAAAACCAAATTTTCTTCAGAGGAAAGTGAAGGAGAAAATAAAACTATTTATTTAACAAACACACAGGAAAACAATACTAATAATGCTAAATAATAAAATCTCTCGCTCTGGAGAGAAAACCTGAAAGATTTTAGAGTCCTTCTGTGGGTGTGGTCTCTCTCCTCCTCCTCGGAGCTGGGTCGGCGTGGGGGGCCCCCCTCCAGGCCGGTGGAAGGTCCCCTGGTGGGGTTCTGATGTTCTGGTGTTCCGAACAAGTCCAGAAGAGAAGAAGGGGAGAAACAAAAACCGAGGTCCCAAGAGGAAAAAACTTCAACTCTCCGTCTCTCTCCGAAGAAAAACAGAGCCGAAAAGATGACTGAACAGCAAGAAGCAGTGCCTCTGCCTCTCCTCAGCCGCCCCAGCAGTAGCTAATCTCTGTGTCCTTGAAGCACAAACTGTTTTGAAAAGTTCGCTCAGTTTTTTTCTCTGTCTCCTGCATCCAGTTTTAAAGGCATAGAGCAGTGATAGGGGATACAACGGCATAAAGTCAAACCCAAGACATTCTCTAAGACCATCCCATACTTTTCTAGTTCTCTAAGTCTCTAGAAAAATATCAGTTCCAGAAAAAAGAATTAAATAGCTCAAGATGAAATTTATAAAGCAAGCCATCTTCCATACTTTTCCTGTGCTCTACACTCCAACAGAACCTTCTCGTTCACATTTCTTAAGCAAAAAATGAAGCATAAAGTTCTGTTTTACAATGACCCTGAACTGGATGATTCACTCTTTGGCACAGGTTTTAAGACAAGATTATCTAGAATTTTTAAATTTTCTTATTCAAGGAGAAAGATTTCCTTCTTTATATTGTCTCGTTTTGTTGTTTGCACAACTGATGTGTGGATCTAGAACCTGATTTTAAAAACTGTGGTCAGGAGTTATCTGATCTAGGGCTGGGGAATGGGTTCATCTCCTTTTATCTCTGTGATTTATACTGCTTTGTTGCAAGGAAAATAAAGTGTTATTACAATTCCATGTGCGTTACTACTCTCTGAGGAAAGGGCAACCTATTAGGAAAAAGGCACAAAACTCAATGTAATTTGAAAATAACAGAGCATAACTGATATTTCTTTAGAACAGGCTTATATGGAAGGGAACCAGAGGTTAATTGTGCAAAATAGTATTACTGCACATCCAAATGCCATTTCTAAATGTTATAGTACATTAAAGTATACTGCAATGAATTAATAGTCCTAGCAGTGATGATAAGCATGAGTGGACTTGAGGAGCTATCCTGCAGCTGCTTTCTGTCAAATATAAGTAATATCAAGGAAACAAGGAACTGTGCTTTTGACCAGAGTTAATGAGATATTAGCAGTGAATAAAGCGACTTTAAACCAAAATTTCCTCATTCCATTTTAGCAAAGTATCGCCAAACTTTTTTCAGTAGTGACCGAGATGGAATGACCTTGCAGAGAAATTTGGCAAGCCTGTATAGTGTATGAGTTGCTTTCTCATTTAAGATGTCACTGAAGGGGTTACCTCATGCCATGTAAATGTCCATCCAGCCTAGCTTGGTGCAGCCTAATGATCCTTCCACACTTTGACACGACTGTCAGTGGTGCATATTGGTGTAGTACTCCCAAGACGTCTGGACTGGTATTCGGCCAAAGTCAAGCCAGTGCCACTGAGGCTGAACAAATAATCCTTGAGAGTGGTCACATCAAACCAGCAGCTTTCAACTGCTGAGGTGCTATGAGAAACAGCATAGGAATGGTGGCTGAGTGTCTGTCCTGAGAGCCCTGCAGTTTTCAGTGTCACCTGGCTCGTAATGGTAGAGGTCACCTTTAAGGGAAGTTACTCAGTACTCTAAAAGGATAAGTGGACTTTTTTGATAATTTTTCTAAGGTAGCCAAAGGACTCAGATGCCACTTACCTATTTCTTTTCAGAAAGCACATGCTCTGCTTTTGAAAATCTCCCCTGGAAAGGATCCAGAAATGTATTGGAAATTCTATCACTCCACAGCCCCTCCATAGCGCCAATGCTCTTTGCTGCTGGAGATCTGAGGGAAGGACAAGAGGCAAAGGACTCCTAATGGAATGTGTAGTGTTTCAGAATACATGAGGTTGTATTTATAAACCAGATCTACAGAAAAACAGATTAGAGGAGTGCTAACAAAGGAAACAGTGTTCCAGGTGGTACACTGCCCGGTCTTTGTAAGAGAGATGCAATTTACTCTGCTGCCCAGTGCAGTTCAGAGCTATGTGCATCTAAACGTGGTTAAAGTTTCCAGAGGTACTGAATAGAAGCATCACAAAACTATCTAGTGCTGGAATAACACATTTTGCAAAAGAAAAACTTCTCTGAAGACTGGTGTGCAAGTTACCACCGAAAGATTGCTGGGAGAAACTTAAATTTCTCTGAGTTTCTCTTGCATCTCTTAAGGAAAATTCTCTCCAGTAATGAGACACAACAATTTCCTTGGACTTTCATGTATGTACTGATGTATTATTGCCTTAAGGAAAAAGGCATGGCATAAATTACTGCATTACAATGCAATGCACACTCTAGAGCGTTGTAATCACAGACACAATTGTAACAGCAGGTCTGTGTTGTCCCGTTAAATAGAGATCTGTAATTCAGACCATGCAGAATTGAGTGTGGTTTGTACCCCTCAGGATCATAAATTGAAGGTGGGAGTTTTACTCTTACATTGCAACTTTCTTCACTATAGTGATTGCCATCAACTACAAGGATAAGCTCCTACATCAATTCGGTGCTAATAGGACTCCCTCGGTATCATCACCCAAATGTCTCTGGCCAATTAAAGTTTTTCACTTAGTCAATCCAGCATAAATATTCTTTAATACCAATTAACACCATCCGTTCAT
The DNA here is from genome assembly GCA_013399875.1 of Gymnorhina tibicen. Classification (NCBI taxonomy): domain Eukaryota; kingdom Metazoa; phylum Chordata; class Aves; order Passeriformes; family Artamidae; genus Gymnorhina; species Gymnorhina tibicen. Next base: position 2,167,924 of record VXAZ01004522.1, read on the forward strand.
CATGATGATAGTTTTACAATTGTGCCAGCATTTGCAGACCTTGGAATACATACGGTACAGAGAAAACCCCACAGCCTGAATGAAACATCATCTTGTTCTTGAAATAGCGTCCTGATATTTTTACATGTAATGTTCTATCAGAGAATGAAAGAAAGCTCCAGGATAGATGTTCAATTAAATCTCTTGTTTTCATTTCGAAAAGGCTGCAGCCATACATTTTAGATAGTTCTGCTATGCTCTATTATTAGGAGCAAAATATATTATTAAGGTTATTTAAACAAAGTATCTCTTCCCTTTAAGCTAGTGGTACTAGGAGGGTTTGGGGGTATTTTTTCAGCCCCAACAATATTACTTCCCCCAAACAAGACTGTAATTACAGTGTAAAGGAGAAAAAACAGATTTACGGTTTGACGACAGTGAAGGCAATAATCCTAACAAATAGAGGACAGAACCTAATAAAAAACAGTTATGATTTTTGCCTTGTCCCTGACTATGTAATTTCCTTGTTCTATCTGTGGGAGGACACACATTGCCTGAGCTGCTCCTGAGGCTCTCCAAAGTCATCTTTCACTCTTACATTTCAGCAGCAAGCACTTACAGCAAACTTTCATTCCATATAACAGCTATGTATTACCTAAGAAACATCAGCTGCGAGATTGTTCAGTGTGATTCCTGGAACATAAAAATGATTGTTTTTCATTGAAATGTTCTGGTCCAATTTAACCCACTGAGACCAGCAAATAGCGAGTGTCTGAAATAAATCATTTTCAGATGACAGGAGAAAAGTACCGGGAATTAGGAATCAGAGGATATTAGTTCTTGCTCTGCCACTGGCTGCCTACAGGACTTTGGTCAAACTGCTTTCTTTCTCATATTTTCCTTCCCTGTTCTCGCTACTTCAATTACAAGCTTTCTGTTTGGGTTTGCACAGATGGTAGCACAGTGCAATTCCATCCAAGAAAGGGCACGTTTACAAAACCAGGCAGGCTTCCTCTCTCATTAACTAACAGTCCTGTGCTGTCGCGGGGTTCGTTGGGGTTTTTTAAGGATGATCATCAGCTGCTGAAACCATGTATTTTTGTTTTGGGAGAAAGTAATTTTCTGGGGTTTGAGCCTGCTGTGGGTGCAGCAAGATGCATGTGGACAGGGATGCTCACAGCCCTTGTGCAAGCAGCTGGGAATAGCTGCCAGCAGCAGCTGGCACTTACCTAGATACTTCCTTGTCCTGGACACACTTCACCACAACTGAGAGGAGGTTCCTTCACCTGACTTCAAGAAAACACTGCTTACTTGGCCTAGACATAATTCAAGCATGAATTTGGTAGAAGAATTACTAGGAGGGTATAAAACAGCAAAGACGTGAAGTCTCCCTCACGCTCAGATTACACTGGGATTTGTAGCCAGATAGGTTTTTAGCCTGCTGCAGTCATTACCGCATTTTGAAGCCTCAGGTAATTTTCATCCATCACTGGATTGATTGAGACAGGGTGAATTTTTCTGCCTTTTCAAGGAACCTGGCTGGGTCACTAGAAATGGTAAGTTCAGACTGGCCCATTTCAGCAGGCGACAGAAAGCCACTTTAGACACTTATCTGATGACAATCTCATACCTTGCTTGATAAAGTCAAATCAGATCAGAGCACAGCAGAAAGCAGAGTTCCTACTGTATCAATAGAAAGGAAAAATCTACTTTTTCTAGGCCTTTAGTCTCTGCATAATCAGAGACTCCCAACATTAAGCTGGGGAGTAGTAATGGAAAGGAGTGAGGGAGAACTCAGCAGAGCAGGGAGCTGGCATGGAGTGGGGTGGCAGGGAAGGAGGAAAGAGCCTTGCAGCAGGTGAAAACAATTAGGGAAGAGACTGTGACCTATCCTGCACAAGTTATTAACAGTTGTTCCCAGATGGCTTTTATTAATAAAATTGTGGCCTAATTATGCCACCACACTTGAATTTTGTTTTACTTTCTGTGCTTCTGGGACAGGAAGCAAAATATATTCAGGAGAAATGAGAAGATGGTCCTGGAGACAAAAATCCATTGCACTTTTAAAGATATATTAACCAATACAGTAGCAACTTTGCTCATGGGAAAGCAGACAAAATTGCAAAAACATGGAGACAGAGACTAGAAAAAGAGAAGAAACAGAATTAAAGAAAGAACAGAGCAATGTGGAAGAAATGAAGGACACAGTGCAGCTTCTTAACTTGTAAGGAAAAAGCATTATTGTCAAATATCGTGCATGGCATGTAGGAACAATGACTACTTTCTAAATCCTGTACAGAAGCATGAAGGGTATAGAAATGTCTGCCATTACAGCCTTTCCTAAAAGATCCATCCATCCAGGGCAAAATTATGCAAGCAGCCTCACAAAAGCCTGCTCTACAGAGGCCAGTTTTCTCCCCTCCTGTCTTCTGGTGTGACTAGAACAAGAAGAAAACCTGGGAAAAATGTGGCTTTTTTTTGTTCCCAGCAGTGCAGTACACAGGCCTTAATTTAAGAAGGCTCGTTCTGAATAGTCCTACTGTAACCTCAGTGTACCCGCCAAAGTTGAGAAAGTTTCAAAACACTGCAGGCTGAAGAGGTCCTCTTGTTTTTTCATTTTATTTATTTTTAGTTTTCAGGTTGCTTTTAAAAAGCCTTGTGTTACTATGGTTATAACTGTGATGGTCAGAGGACATGGGGGAGCTAAAATTTTCAGGTCTTTACTGGTGAAACTAGCACAATGGGAAAAAGAAGAAAATCTTCCTGGTATACAAACCCTTCCTATCTACTTTTTCCGACCATAGGGGTTGGTCTAACAAAAGATTCTACTCCCACTCACAAACCTTATCTCCCTGGCGAAAGGATTGTAATTCATTTATAGCTCTAAGGGCCTTATACTACTATTTATTTTAATGCTGGAACAATCTTGAACAATGTGCTTCTGTATCTGATAGTCTGAATTTGAAGCATTAAAGGCAATTTGTGACATAACTCAGTCAGGCTTTTTTTTTTCCTTTTTTGGTCCCAAATGCATAGCTTAACTCACATAATCAGAAAGTGGATTTATAGAACCCATTGCAGCTTTAATACTAGAAGAAGCATTAGCAATTTAGGAAAAGGTAGTAGATAAAAACACCAGAAATTTTAGAAAATGTTAATCCCTTCCTTGCCTTGCCTGAGGCACCTTTCCTAGAGAAAAAAAAAGGGAAAAAACAAGCTGCATTAAGATTTAACTGCAGGATTGAATTTAATTTTGTTTTATCACATTTGTACGCAGGAAATGTATAAGAATAACTAGTTCTTCCTGCAAAAGGTATCATCAGAGCATTGTCTGACATGTTTGTAATTGGTTATGCAAAGACTGGGGAACATGATGGAGAATGCTGTGTCCCAGCAGTTGTAAGCTGTGCTAAAATCCAGTATAAAATAATCTATTGCTAGTTAAAGTATTTGAGAAGACCAGCTTAAAGCACATTCATTGCTGCTTGTGCAAGAACAGCTCCTCTGTGAACATGAAAGAAGAATTTTGCTCATCTGTAGTACTTAGTTATAAATTATTTACATTTGGGCTGGAATCACGTCCTGATTTGGTTTTTTGAGAGAATTAAGCATGGTTTTGATACTGGATAAGTAATGAAAACTAACAAGTAATGAAAACCAACAATATTAAGGACATAGCAATACATCCTAAGTACCTGCTGCTACACTAGATGAGTACCTTGGCAGACATGGATAATGGAGAGAGAGACTTTACAGATTCGGCTGTCATTTTCTTGTATCAGCTTACCTTCTAAACCTGTCTGGAAAAGAAAGGGAATAAACTGCTGTTTAACATGCATGCAAGAAAATTTGTTCTGCTGCTTATGGCAGCATGTAAGATTGAAGGATTTCTTTTGGGTTTATTATTAGCATAATCAGAAACATTGCACTCCATCATATTGTGATAATAATCCTTGTTGTTACAGGGGCAAAATCGACAGCAGGATAAATCCTTTGTTCACTTCCACAGGGACAAAGCCAAAATAATCATCTTCATAACAGATTTACTCTGGAGTTTACATCGGGGTAAATGAAATCAGAAAACATTGCAAACATATGTATTATGGATAGTAATGGGTGCCAAGTGTAGAAAATGCAACATTACCACTTGAACTCAGTTTTACCTTTCACAGTATTACTGGACTGTTTTTTTGCTCATGATGGCTGATCAGAAGGCTAACATCCTGTAGAAAAAAAACAAAGTGGATTTTATATAACCAATTTTTTTAAATCCTTGGATTTCCAGATTTCATGCTCCATCCAGTGTGATTTCTTATGAGATCCAAAATCCAGTACCTTTTAAATCGACAATATTATAGCTGAAGCAAAAGTTAAATAGAGCTCCTAGGACTGGATTAGCATTTTTTCTGGCAAAGAGGTAAAATTATATTAACAGATTTTCCAAGGACTCTGATACGTGTGCTTAGGGAGCAGGCAGTCTGAGAAGCAGTCAGAACCTCCAGAGAAGTGGTTCGTCATCGCCTGGGTGGTGCTAAATGTACCAGCTTGTTTAAATAGCAAATGATTTTAAATATGAAAGGAGGCTTCTTCCAAGAATTGTTATATTGAGCATCACAAAATTGCTGTGGTTTTTTTTTTTTTTTCCCAGAGATCTAACCTCCATCTGTTTCTGAAAGAGCTTAGCATTCATGAAGTAAGAAATTATATTTCAGAGCACAGCTCTTTATCACTCACCAGTTAATGGGGCTAAGAAAAGATTTGAGTAGATTCTTCCGACTGCAGTGCAAGCTCCGAGGAAACAAAAGGAGCTGCCTGGAGATGTTGTGAAGGCATAGTTATTTGATTACAACTTAACCTCTTGCAATCAGAAAGCAACAAAAGGACACAGGACATTTAGGTCATTACAGAAAATGCTGGCATTTCGTGGGTCATATTTCAACTGAGTTCTGAAGTCTGAGATGCTGTTAGGCAAGAAACACACTGGAAAGAACATAAAGAGAGAAAGCACCGAAAAATGTAAGAGACCAATAGCAAAGGACAGCACATTTTAGAGAATACACAGTTTTCAGTTCCCTCCTCTGGAAGCTAGAGAGTAAAAGGAAGCAGCGGTTGTTTGGTGTGTCCTCGCCCAAGCTATTTCAAGGACTTGAAATTCTTCTCCATGTGTGTCTGAAAGCACTGGAGAATTTAACTTTATATTAAACACCCAACTCCTGTTTATGCCTCTTATTGGTAGTTGTTGCAATGTTGATGGTTGGCTACTGTTCATGGCTTATGGGGGGCAATGTGCCACCTTTTCTGTTACCTGACAGTCTCTGAGCAAACTGCTGCTTAGCAAAACTCTTCGCTGTCCTGCTAGAGGTTGTTAGCAAACACATTCCCTCACTTCCCTTTGGTTCCATGTCCCAGTGAACACGACTGAAGGAAGGCAACACAGTGGATAAATATTCAGTGCATCTTGCTTATCCAACCCTTCATTTGATAGTTTTATGTGTTGGTTGGTCTAAACCTTGAATGCACCATAGAATTATCATTTTCTGAATAGGTTAACTTGTTCAAAAATATTTTTTTATTAGGGCAAAGAAATGTCTCTTTTCAACAGCCGAGTTCAGTAACAGAAATATTGGCTCCCTCCCACTCCCAAAAGCAAGCTTCAGACATAAAAAAGACCATGAAAAGAAAAAAAAGTTAAAAACAAATGAAAACCTGTATGTGATAATAGACAATTTTCAGTGTAGCTGTTACTGCTGGTAGTATGTGAATCCTCTTGTAAACACTCCCAGAATGTACATAAATGATTACCACCTATAGCAAATAATCACATACGTTGCAGTCATGACAGTTTTATTAGTGCTAATAATGCCATTTTATATACTCATAAAACATATGGCAAGTTTATACTTTTAAATTGGCTAAATCTCTCTTGTTTGACAGTGCTGTACTTGTCCTGAATTTCCAGAAGAATTTATTGTAGTTTGGGTTTCCCACCTTCGGGGCAATCACTTCAGAAGTGCCCTGGAGGGGCTGGGTATTTAGCAGCACATCAGCATTTCTAGGGGCAGCTCTTCCAAGGTAACTCACTTCTCAGAAGTCAAAGCCTTACACATTCATAGCACTGCCAGCAGCATAAGCACAGCTGTGGCACTATTCAGCTGAAACGGGGAGAAAGGATGTATTTAAGGAGACACAATACATTTCTCTGGTTGACTTGGCATAACCTGATGCGATTTTCCTTTCAATTTGCTGCAGTCCCACGTGTAAGTCAAATGGAGCAGGAATACATGTACCCACAGCATCTGTAACAGTAAACTTGCTTGGACGCTGCTGGTTTGTTGGAGGAGGAGGGAGGTTCTTCGGTTGTTTGGAGTGTGTTTTTTAATGCGCAGCCTTTGCTGTGACTTCAGGATAGTGGCATCATTTATATAATTTTTAATTGGGAGTATTTTGACCTGATGATGTCCTTACGGTTTGGCTGAAATGTGTTTACTAGAACAAAAGGAATGTTTTCCCATTCTTACTAAACTGAGAGCAAATAGAAAAGAAGGTAGGATTTTGGAGGTTATAAAAACTTGTTGCTGCATGCCATCTTTTTACTAGCACTCCTGATTCCCCTAAACCCTCTGTCTGCACTGCCCACACTCAGCTTGAAGGTACACTGTAAAGTCTCATCTTTCAGTCTAAAATAGCATCAGTCTTTTCCGTTGCAAAAGCGATCAGGAAGATAAAACCATTACAGAAATCAGTTCACCGGAGTTAAGCGAGTGTCACTCAGCTTCCAAATACCAAATACTACATTGTGAGGTTCCCATAAATGAAGGGAAAGGAGCAGGGGAAAGTTTGTTCTCTCAGTGTTGCAAAAGCCACGTTCCTGCTCTAGGAATCCATGAGCAGGAATCTGTGTCCACTGAGGAGATGCAGCTGCTGAGGAGCTTCAAGATGGTTATAGTCAGCAACCATCACTCCAGAGCAGTTATTAGAAATACTTGCCTAGAAAACTTGCTGACTTAACCAATTTAGCAAAGATCTTGAACCTCGTTCTGGACACAAGCAAACAAAAAACCTCTTAATTCATTTATGCGCACAGAGTGGAAAAAAAGGGGAAACAAAGCCTTGCATACTGACCTGGTACACTCAATATGATTACTGCACAAATCACACAGCCTACACTGAGAAATTCTGTTCTTCTTTTGGGTATCTGCAGAAATGGCTGAGAGCAGAATCGTCCTCCTCCTCAGCCATCCAGAGTGTTCAGCAAAGGAGCATTGTTGCTAATGGTATTTGATTTCTAATACCTTTTAAATCACACAGTAAGAATGGGGACAACCTCTAGAGACGGCAGTAAGAGTTTCTGAAATGTGGGTGATAAAGATGCTGAAGTCTGCAGATGTAAATAGTTTTCAATGAGGGAGACTGAAAACAGGAACAATATCAGCTAAGCTTACTTTTGGAGGTCTTCAATTATGCTGTGTGAGCCAGAAGAAAGGAGAAAGCTTATTTTATGCAAAATCATAAGAAAGCTTTAGGCTTTTGATTTTTAAAAATTAAACCTTATTATTATATAGTTAAAAGCTGGAAATGATAGCTTCTGAGAAACCTTTTTCCCTCCTAACCAACAAAAAACTGAAAAAAGTAAACTAAATTTAAAACCCCTCTGTATCCAAACCTAAAAGCTTTGAATAGACTAGTAAGACTAAATAAAAAGTAGTTTTGCACTAAAGAGTAAAAGAATAATTTTTGCAATTCAGCGTATTTAAAGACAGTTACAAGGAACAGAAAATACAGGGTGACAGAATGAGAGAAGTGTGAACACACGTGTATATGCATGTATGGGTACATGTACGTGTGTGTGCTTGCAGAATGAATTAGGGATACATAAAAAATGCCATATATATAACTGACCTTAGTACTGCAATCTCAGTAGATGAGGCAGTTGGACAGGAGTTGTCAGATTTTAGCTGCCTCTACTGAATTCCTTTTTTTCCACAAATACTTCATCTTCCATTTTAGTCAGGAGGGGCTTTTCATGCTTATTTTCTTGGAAAGTACCAAAATGTACACAGGAATATGCTAGTTTAAGGCATATCCATAATTTAGTAGCATTAGCCCTGCTACTGTTACCACTATGTTTCTAATAAACAGGTATTCTGGTCAAATGCAACGCAGAATTAAGTTTTCTTACAAATCATAAAGATTTTATACATCATGAAGATGGTGGAAATGTTTCCATGGATTTTCTGATAGAAGTGTAGTGATAAAACAAAAACCACCGCTACCAAATCAAAGAAAACAAGAGCCCAAAGAAATTCATATTTCATATTTGTTTGACGTGTAAGGAAGTCTGACTGAAATGAACTGGTGGTACTGGGGTTGACAACGTTTAACATGCCCTGAATGATATTCATCACCACCCTGACTGATCAACACCACCAGGAAGCTCACACCTAGAGCTAAATTAGGGTGAGGCATCAATGCACTGAAGGTCATGGCTGATACTCTCACGCAAGGCTCCACAAGCAGGAGAAATGGTTTGCCAGGAGAATTCTAAAGTTCAATGGCAAATGCAAAGTCCTTCCCCAAGATGGAGTAATCCTGTGCTGTGACACAGGCTTGGGACTGGCAAAAAGGCAGCTCTGTAGAAAACAACTTGAGGCCTTTGGCGATGGCAAATTGCACAGGAGTCAGCAATGCACCCTGGCAGCAGTGCAGGTGAACCTCTTGTTGGGCTGCTTTAGCCCAGGTGTAGCCAGCGACCTAAAAATAATAAATTAGGGAAAATAATTATTCCCATGGTACTGGAGGGACTTCTCAGGAAATACTGCACTCATTTCAGGGACACCCAGTTCAAGAGAGACATGGACCAGCTGGACCAAGTTCAGTGGAGGACCATCAAGTTGCTTGGCAGCTGGGGGACATGACGTGTGGAAAGGGATTGAAGGAGAGGAAGTCCAGCGGAGTGCTAACCACCTTTCACTGCCTAAGGAGGAGTTACAGAGAAGGGAAACCAAACCTCTGAGAGGCACGAAGAGAAATAGAATAACAAGTTGCACCCAGGGAAATTCGGACTGGATATTAAAAACATTTTTCTATGCAGAAAAAGTGTTTAAGTCTTGAAGCCAAGAAAATTTGTGGAAAAATTCCACCACGGGGGATTTTAAAGTTTGACAGTTAAAGGCCCTGAGCAACCCTAATCAGACTTTGAAATCACTTCTGCTTTGTAGCAAGAAGTTGGACTGGTTGACCTCCAAAAATCCCTTCTGATAGAACCTTTCTATGATACTATGCTTCTTTGAAACGATTTACTCACATGGAGAGTTTCACTGACCAGGAAGAAAGAAAAGCAAAAGTTTACAAAATCCTATAAAACTGAGCAGAACTAATTAGAATTAGAAAACTACTTCTGTAAGCCTGTCCTAAACTCCTGATTCCCATCCATAAAGCCAGTTTAGGTAATGCAAGCACTCCAAAGACTAGTAGATAATGATCCACATGCAGAAATGAGGTTTAATGTAACAATAGCCTGTGGGTCAGTCCAGGCACCAGGAGGCAGGAGACATTTATGTTTTCTGCCCTGTCAGTTTCTGGAGGTTCATTAAATGCAGTCTCTGAGTGCAGGTTTGCACTCAGTTTGGCAGTTTGGCTTGGGGCATGAAAAATTTGAGCCCTAATTCCGCCTTTGGAATACAGTGAGCCTGTAGGCTCTCAGTGGAAAAAGCATGTGGATCTGGGATATGAGAAGAGAGCTGCCTATGCCAAGAGATAGAGCAGAGTTTTCCAAGCAGAGATGTGCCTTAGGTCCGCTGTTCTTGAGACAGGAGAATTGGATAAAGAGCACTTATATTCCTATCCTCTCAGGGTTTACAGCCTAACACCAGCTGAAAGTGGGTATGGACAGACTTTCTTTCAGAACGAGCTAGGCAAGGCAGAGGACACTTATTGTCTCTTTATACATTAGTAGCAGTTAGCGAGCTCTTTGTGGAAGCAAATGTTTGCTCAAAAGCTATTCACCCTATCATGCCCCTAAGCCTGAAGTGTGTCTTAATGTCTTAGGACATTTGCTAATTGTCAGTCTGCAGCTTTGTGAGGGCGGGAGAAAGTGAAACGGAGGCATTCCCAGCTCTGCTGTGAGAGTTCTTCAACTGATGAGAATACAATTTTTTATTTTTATTTTAAAGGGAAGAGGGTTGGTCACTTCTCAGAGGCTTATGTTTTGCAATTATACATACACACTTCTAATAAAGGCTGGCTCTGTGGCCCTACCTTACAGTTTAGTGGGTAATTACTTACTCAAATATATATGCAAGCCAGAGAGGATTAGAGTTGTGTTTCACTTGTAAGAAGGATGTTCACAGAAACCAGCACCCCCAAGCTCAAGTATACAGGAAGAATTATGCAGATCCAGCAACCTCATCCTTGCAGGATCCCACAGCCACTGTGGGCCATGAGGGCCAAGAGGAGGAGGTAATTCATTTCACAAGTACAGCCAAATTTTTTCTTCATGGTTGCTTCTTCAGTGCAGGGCACAAGGGAACCTGCAGCACTGATTGATCATGTAAGTAGTGGCTATGCTACAGAAGAGGGGTGGGAGTAATAGTTCCTGGATGCTGGATGGTCACCTAGTAAATACGTGCTAGAGTGTTTTCACTGGTAAACCTTTGCCTGTGATAATAATATTAATGAGTAGTTTAGTGTTCTGTGGCTGTCTTCTATTTTGGCAGTGGTGGCATAAAACAGAACTAGTTTCTTCTCATGAAATGTTAGTTTTATCTGTGGAAGTCTCTACATACTTACCTCCAGTGTGTTTTAGGTTTTTTATGTTGACTAAATTATAGTATCTTTCCACATTATCTATTAGACAGCATATTTACTTATGTAGGAAACTAAACAGAGAAATACTGTCCCTGTTACCAGACGCTTGATCTATTAATGCCCTATGACCTTAATAATAAATTACTTCAGGTTTATGATGACAAATACCTGCTTGGTCTGACAACACAAATAATACTGATTTGCTCCTTTGCAAAGGCCTTGTGCAACATTGCCAAATATATTGCATGCTTGTTGCAAATTCAGAAGTATTTATTGATTCAAGAAAAGTCAGAATCCGAAGTGTTAACAATGAACTTACCTGAAATGAGTGTCTTTTTTCCAAGAAAGATGGTCCAAGATGATTGCTTGAGAGACAGGAGTGAAATCCACACAGTCTTAAATTTCCATTTTCATGAAAGTAGGTCCTTACTTCCAAACTTCTATCAAATCTGCTTATGTTCTTCAAAACATGATGTACCACATCTTTTCTTTCACAGAGGTGAAGTCCTGAGCCTATCAAATGAGTCAGAATGTGAGTTAAGATAAGCAAGGACATATTTTTAAAACCTGCTTCGCCAATGGGCTTCAAGCTGCAACTTGCCCCAGTTACTCTGACAGCTTCAATCAACCTGGAAGTTCATTATTTCTTTTCAATTTATAAAGCCTGCATTCATATTATAAAGCAGAAGATAATCCTTATGAGTTAAGATAAATCCATAGGCAGTGCTCACTTTAGTTCTAATTAGAATCTGCACGTTTATTATGGAAAATGCAAGTTGTATGATTTAATCTTTCATATTGACAACACTGACCATATTATTTCTGTATTATAAGTTTGCCTTTCACATATATAGCAATATAAAAAGGATTATTAACTTAAATCCTGTATTACAAACACTGATCCATACAGTGAAGCAATTACATTACAGCAGTTTAATATATAGAGACATAGAGCTCTTTCTACCACAGTCAATAGCAATTTAGACATTAACTTAAATGAAAGGAAGATTAGGTCTAAAAGAGGTAAAATGCATTTTTTATAGCTACAGTTAATGACAATGTCAAAGTAAAAATAATGAGTCAAATAATTCATTGTGTACAACTGCCACTGCTATCTAAAAAAACCCACTCAAACCAAAACCTCTTATTGTTAATGGCATTTATATCATCAATCAGAACATTTACAACATCTGGAGAAGGTAATAATTGCTTCAGCTTAGTTCTAAACTTTATCTTGGATTTAAGTCCAAATAGTAATTATCAGGGTCTCACGTTCATCAGATCCTCAGAGACATCAAAACTTGCAAGCTGCTGGGACTTGTGCCTACCAACTCCCTGCGTGTGAGGAGTTTGATGTAGTAGATGGTCTCTGAAAGCACCAGTTGCCATCAGCCGTAGCTGACTGTCTACACAACCTGGAGTACTCACTAGTTCTCCTTAAAAGAGGTTATTCTTCTCACTTCATATTCATACATATATATGCACATATATATACACACACATGTATATATATGGTATATGGGGGTCCTGGTTGATGGCACGTTGAATCTGAGTCAGCCGTGCCCTGGCAGCCAGGAGGGCCACCCATGTCCTGGGGTGCATCAGGCACAGCATCGCCAGCCAGGCAAGGGAGGGGATTGTCCCACTCTGCTCTGCACTGGGGCGGCCTCACCTCGAGTGCTGGGGGCAGGTTTGGGCGCCACAATATAAAAAAGACATTAAACTATTAGAAAGCACCCAAAGGAGGGCAGTGAGGACCGTGAAGGCCTTGAGGGGAAGCTGTATGAGGAGTGGGTGAGGTCACTTGGTCTGTTCAGCCTGGAGAAGAGAAGATTGAGGGGAGATCTTATTGTGGTCTGCAACTTCCTTGTGAGGGGAAGAGGAGGGACAGGCACTGATCTCTTCTCTGTGGGGACCAGTGACATGACCAGAAAGAATGGCACAAAGCTGCGTCAGGGGAGGTTTAGATTGAATATTAGGAAGAGGTTCTTCACCCAGAGGGCATTTGAGTGCTGGTACAGGCTCCTCAGGGAAGTGATCACAGAACCAAGCCTGACAGTGTTCAAGAAGTGTTTAGACAATGCACTTGGGCACATGGTGTGATTCTTGGGCCTGTCCTGTGCAGAGCAGGAAGGTGGACTTCAGTGATCCCTGTGGGAGTCTTCCAAGTCAGGATATTTTATGATTCTATGATATAGTTCAGGCTGAAAGCTCTCACTTGAAAACTGGAAACTGAAGTTCAGTTCTTTCCTCTGTTGTGACCCTGATAAAGGAATGACTGGCCTAGCTCACAAACAAGCTCATAAACTAGTCAGGGGTGGCAGGTCCCTATCCACTTGCTGTTGAAGCAATTCCATCACACACACAAAAAAGTGAAGAGGTGAAAAGTGAGTGCAGAAGATACTACCTGTACATGCAGAAAACCTACATGGTCACCTAGAAGTCAGGTGAAGGAAGTCTTTTTCTAATGACTCTCACAGATGTGTGAAACTCTTGTTCAAGAAGAAATGCCTTTACCAACAAGTGCTAAGGCTTTCCAGCTTTGCTTCTCCTTAGCTATTCCAGGCAATCAGCTTAAATTGAGCATGTAGCAGGATTCTCTGTGACATGAAAAATTAGAATTTGATTTTCACTGGCTATGGCAGAGAACCGAAATTGTGTTTCTCATAGCCAGTACTCTGACTTCTGCACAGTGTTAGACTTTCTAATCACATCAGGGCTCTTGACAATTTGAATACGGATTTCTGCTCCACGTCTATGTGTGCTAAACCTGTGCAACTTCTCACTTAAATTATTTGTAAAATATGTTGGCTTCCTAGAATGGCAGCTGTAAGTCTAAAACAAAGGCTGGGAACTACTAGGAAACATACACAAGACTTGGCAGAATTGGTAGTTAAATGCTGAATTCCAGCTCTGAGCAGAATCCCAGAGGCTATTAGGCATTTTGTATTTTTGCAGAACATTGCTTGTCTTTGCGGTGCAGCAGATGAGGCAGCCAACATGAAGAAAATATGGCAAAATCCAGTATGCCTAAGAGGAATAAAAATATCAGTGTTTTCTGCCCCAAGGAAAAGTTTGAGATTAAATAAGAACCAAACCTACTTCTTCATGTATTTGAAACCAAATATTAGCAAGAGTTTTTTTGATGCTTGAAAATACCTCTTTTATTCCTTTCTTACGGCCACTGCTGAAGAAATGAGTGGGTGGTGATGTACTCAAAGCATGTCTTGTCATGTCTAATTAACTATATAAAGAAATCAAATAGCCTTCTTCTTCAAATATATATAGGACATTAATAAGAAATTATTGTTTTACTGATAGAGCTGACTATTGGCTAGGAGAAAAAAATGTTCTTGAAGCTAATCAAGACCCAGATTTTCCAAAATGTTACTGAGGACCATTAACACTCAGCTGTCTAAAGGAATCCTCAATCCAGTGATTTAATAGAAACAATATCAATAGAATAAAATATTGTGAAAGATTATGTCTCATAGTTTGAAAAACCATGCCTGGGATTTTATTTTATAACTGTCCATGATTTGTCTTGGGCTTTTTTAATCTTACAAATGGAGACTATTCTCTTATGATAAAGTTCTATCCAATTGACATTATCTGTTAATTATTTTTGTAACATGTTCATTGCAGAATTTGTTCAAGTAAGAAGTTATTGTTTATTTCCATGATGGATGTGCTCATTTCATGACTGTTAGATTAGTGGAGAGTATACAATTTGTATTAACATGCATATGTCATTAAAGAATACATTGTTTTCCAGCTGTCTTCAAACAAAAGCAAGCCTATGAGGTTCTGATTTGCTTTTTCAACATCTACTCGTGTGGATAGTTCCAGTTAATATTCTGAGTGAGTAAGGATTACATAATTCAATCTAAAGATTTTGCATTTATTTTCCTTTGTTTTGCCTGATTTTTCTTCCATGTTCATTCTCCTAGAAAACAGACACACAGTTTTTCTTGAGATTGCTTTCATAGTAAGATTAATTTTTATGCTAAATGCAGCCAAGAACTAACCAAAAGGGCAACACTTCTTGCTTAAAGAGGATGAATATTTCTGTACTGTGAGGGAAATTCCTGGATTTCGAGGGAAACCGAAGGGAGGAACTAAATATAGGTCTTTGCTCTCTAAATCCCTTAATGTCAATTAACTCCTATAACAAACAAAAGGACCAAACGCTTACAGGGTGTCAAAAGGGCAGCACAGATTTTAGAATTTCATGCCAAATTAGTAGTTCCTGTACTTCGCATTGCTCTAGCAGCCAGGAAGCTCCTGCACCCGCAGTCATGGGTGTTCCCAATTCAGCCAGTCCACTGCTCCCACGTGCATCCCCAAGTTTTATCATGCCTTGACTCTCAGTGAGATTTAGAGTTCTGGAAGATGTGTGGGCTTCAGACAGATACAAAATCTGTCTTGAATTTCTGGGGCTCACTTTTGCTTCCAGCTCAAAGCTACAAGGCAAAGCTGATGAGGAACATAGTACTTTCAGTAATCCTTGTGCCTACCAGATCTAGGCTGGGATATGCTGGATTTCACTGCATCACCCTGCAAGAAACTCAGGGCACAAAGGGACCCCTCAACAGGACAATGGATAGCACAGTTTGTCTCAAAATGACAGCAGAGCATGATTATGGTTTACCTCAACAACAGAAGGTGGGAAGAACTCCTGCCTTCCACAGAATAGATACAGCTTTGGTTATGAAAACAGGATTTAGTGCCTAATTTCAAAACTATAATGTGACCTTGGCACTCAGCAGTCACTTAATCCTGGTGGCATTTTACCACCTTCTTTTTGACATAAAGTATTGGGAAGCTGAGGTGTAAAGAAGAGCAATGCCTCAACCACCTGAGGGGATGCTTGCATCCAGGATCTCAAGTCAGGCTTGCTTTGACATTGTATCTTACATGAAGGTCACTTTTATTTCTTTACTGTTCCCACACTTCCACAGGAAGAGATAAAAATATGGTATGGGAAATCTCAGCTTGGTGGGAAGGTTTCCTACTACTCAGACAAATATAAACTATGTGCCAGTACCCACACCTCCCACGTTCCTCCCATGTTCCAGAGTAAAACAGTGCTCTATATGCCCAGCTCAAGCAAAGAAGCTGTCACTACCCTCAGACAAGAGTTCTACTTGTAGAATTCAGGGGCAAGGCAGCTCTTGCTGGCAACTTTGGTTCAGGACACAGGATGTGAGCTGTGGGGAATGATTCAGACACCCCTCTGTGCCCAGGGTTTCCTATTAACTGCACCAGGCAGCTCCCGTTCCCCTTGTGGGACTCTCACCTCCCTGATCTGAAACACCAAACTATTTTTTTTTTTAAGTGGTGCCAAATAGTGGGTTTGAGTTTCCATGAAGGTGATCAGACACCTCAGGATTACACATTTGACACCAAGTCTATGGTTTTTAATAGGGCAGAGTTAAGCATTTGCCAGGACAGATGTAAAGCAGTTGCAATTCCTCTTTTTTTTTTTTGTTCTTTTAAGACTTTATCTTCAATAAGATTCCAATTGCTTTGATGCTGGTTGATTTTAGTGGACAATTTCAGCAGCTTTCAGGATAGGACTGCATTAAAAAGCCGGCTCATGCATATGCAGTTAGTGGTAAATAAACAAGTATCTCTCTAATTAAAACACATCTAGGAAAGTCTAAACTAATTTAACATCTAAATGACAGGTTATAAAGAGGTGAGGAAAACCCAGAAATATTAGCCTTTTAAAAAATTGCTTGGCATAAAAATTTAAAATGAATGGAGATAAACATCAAGGCATCTCGCATGAAAAACCAAAGAAGAAAAAAATCAGAGACAAAGTTATGGAAAGAGATAAAAGTCCATGTGTGCTGCAAGTGAGAAGACATGGCAGAAACGTGCTCAGCTTCCCCAAGATGCTATTAATAGCTGAGAAAAAACACTACCGAAATGTAACAAACTAATTAAATTTGTCATACACTGGAACCAATGGGAATAAATTATTATGCAAAAGCAAGGCTTTCCCTACATAAAGCAAATGTTAGGAGTTGGTGTGGTGGCAAGCAAGGAGAGGGGTGAAAGCAGGGCTGCCCAGGTGAGGCTCACACTGAGGGACCCTGGCACTGGAGCATCACACTTCGGTATGGATGGACCCGATCACAAAAAATGAGGTAAAATCCCACAGAAAGAGAGACGGTTGGAAGGAAAATTGTATCCGTGACTTCCTACAAAGGCCAAAAGAAACTGATGCAGGACTGCTAAAGCAACAGTGCCATCTGCTGTGTACTCCCCTGTGAAAGCCAGATGATTTTAGCTGTCTCCTGCTCTGCTGCAGCGATGGCAGCAAATCTGAGAGCCCCCATGTAGCACTGAGCTGAGGAGGGCAAGATGAAATCCAGCCCTCCCTCTGGGCCAGCCTGCGTACCCAACTGTGTATACAGGCCTCCTGAAAAAAACATGTCTGGACTATTGTTGCTAGAGACATTCACCATTTAAAAAAAAATAAATAAATAAAAGGTTTTCTCTCTCTCAGTGTAGCAGGACCCTGTGCTCAGACACTTTTGAAAGATCAGTCCACTATAAAGCTGTCTGTCAGTGAGACAGGCATTGTGAAACATGTAAGCAACCAAAGAGCTGCTGTCCAATCCCTTTCCTATGATGTATTTCTGTCACCTTGTAAAAGGGCTTTCTGTTAGTCCTGCAAATCTGGTGTCAGTTTCAGTCCATATTTTTATACACGGAACTTTTCACAGTGTTCATTACATTTCTGAATGCCTTGATACATTATATTATCTGAAGCAATTATAACAGAAAAGTCTAATCAATATTATGAATTTTTATAATGCTTTCCATCATAGCTCTCAAAACTCATTTCTAAATATTGAACCTGACAGAACTTGTAAAATACAGGTGTAGCCACTCCATGCACAATTCTGTTGGATTTAATTCTATAATCCACATATTCATGTTTATGCATCTAATAATTTTTGTCTTTACTCAACACTCTTACTTTTTTAAAGAGTTCCCCAAAAACATATGCAGGACAGACCAGGAATGGAGTTTTGATGAAATTATTCCCTTACATGTGACCTCCTTCTGGATGTTTAGCTTATGTCTTAAGGACATTTTGCAGGATGGATAGCCTTACACCATTAGCCTAGGAGGTGCTGATTTAAGAGGCTCCATTAAAAAAATCCCCCATATTAGGACATTCGGCTTCAGAAATGTTTGTAGGCAAAAGGCTGTTCTTGGCATACTCCAACATCTACTAATTTTCTCAGGAGACCACTCCTTGGGCACCTACTCTTTTTGTACATGTGCAACCAGATCCCTGCAATTTGTCTGCTGGGGGTGCTCAACTTTGGTTTTCTGTTGATTTGCAGACTTTCAAGCTGTCCTCCATGTCCTCTGCTACTGTTCCCAGACTCATTAACGATGCATGGAGGCAAGACTTCTGGAATCAGCCAGTGTGGGATTCTGGGGCCACAGATGCTGTGTGGTTACTCAGAGATGCTTCAAATTGCAGACCTGATCTTCACAATTAAGGGTCCGAATTTGAATTTCAGAAAGAGATAAAGCTTGTGATGGAGTGTTTGCTATGATGAGAGGTGAATTCCAAGGACTGAAGTCAGCTCCTGTATGGGTTCAAAATATGAATCCCAGATTCTACTAGTAATGAATGAACACACGCTCCATCACTAAGGTACCTGAATCTCTGCCTTAGCACATATGGGCTCCATCAAGGATGCATTTCTTCTGATTTGGACTCCTTCTTGGCTTCTTGGAAGTTTATATGATTACTTTAGATTGGAATAGCTGTAAGATCTGGAGGCTTCACATTAATTATTAACCTCAGTATCTGACTCCTATATTTTAAGATCTACAGCTCTGAAAAAGGAGACACTGCTGGCAGTAGCTACCTTGGGAGTGTTGAAATTTATTAGAAATCAAACTAATCTATACTGTCTCCTGCTCAGGAAATTGAATTCTAGGAGTTTGTGAGAGTCAACTCAGAGTTTACTGAGACTCCTAATTCACATGGATGAGGAACAATTTCATTGAGATAAGAAAAATCTGTTGATCTGTTTCTTGTTGCAAATCAAATTTAGTCATACTGGAATCCAATCTACCATATTTAAACTAGTTAGTGGGACCTTCAAAAATGGAGAGCAGAGCTTTGTTCTTTAAAAATAGATGCAAGATTATCTATTAAAAATAAGAGACATTCATTTTGTGCATAATTAGCCAACAGACAGTTATAATCAAAGAGTAATAACAAGTTCCCATTATTTGCTTATGGGCCTCTGCTGGCTGAGGTCCAACAGTGGCAATTTTTGAGAGTTTTTTGTACTCATGAGCTTAATCAAAAACAAGACTTAGCTCTGTATTTGCCTCCACATAGTCAATGGACTAAACTCATCAAAGTTGTAGGGTTAAAATTAGCTCAATGTGTCTTTGTTAAATTGTTTATAATGCAAATGGTGGCTATTCACAAAAGAAGTAACAGGGAGTCTGTAGATAGATTTGTTTCTTTGTTACCTTACTGAGCAGCTGGAAGGTATCTCCATGAAGAAATATAATATATGACTTCTTGTGAGCCTGAAAGAAACCCTATCCTCCTATTCTGTAAACTCTTGGCTGCCCTTTTCCAAGAAGGTGATGGACATCTTTATTAACTACAGTTAAAAACATTATTAAAAGCTCACAGATGCAATTTATTCCAGCTAGCACAATAAACCCTATATAAATACAGTTACGGTTATTCCATCTGAAGTCGGAAATTTCAGCATTTGCTCTGCCTAATACCTGCTGGGGGAAAGTAGAACTGAACTGCAGTGAGGGGTGGCTGTGGGAGCTGTCTCTGGGAAGTGAGGAACTGCTGTAACCCCTGCAAGCCACGGATGACCAGGCCCAGTCTCAGGTGCCTTTGTCACAGCAAATGCCTGTAGGGATCCAGCTTGCCTAGGAACAGCTTTCTGCTGCCAGCAGCCCTCTGTGTGGGTTGAACACATCTGACACTGATGTTAAGTGAACAAAGCCTTTTGAAGCAACTGAATCCCAGTGCCACAGGCATGTTCTGGGGTAAAAGCAGATGGGGGGGAACTCAGACAGGGTTTGGGGGGGATGTATTAAGCTGTTAGCAATATCTCCATGCTCTGGCTAAACCTGTGTGAGTGCTGCTCCAGCTGCTGATGTGTTCTGTCGGCAAGGAGTTAAATCCTTAGCGCAGACAAGGCTGAAGAGGCGCGCATTTCTTGATTTCCAGCTTTGCAAACACCTTTGACCAGCATCTCAAAGTGTGACAGCCTGAGAGCATATTAATGAGCAGCTACTTCCCAACAGGAACTGTAGTATCAGCATTTCTTCTCCCCGTGTTGTTTCCTGCTGCTATCATGAGTGGCAACACAGAGGTGCATGAGCAGCTCAAAGGTGACTTCAGCAATGCAGGTACCTAAAACAGCCAGGAGGGTTTGGGATATGGAAGCAGATAACCCAACCTTGGAATGACAGCTCTCTTTCATCTGAAGATGGGGTTATGAATACAGCATTTATTTTTGTACTATCAAATAGAAATGATAACATAATGGACCAGCACTTCTGCTGTTATTCCACAAGTACAAAAGTACATAAACTGAAAGGCCAGAGGAATTATTCTTTTGCAGTTATCCTTAATTCCTCTGTAGATATGGAAGTATAATTGGAAGCTAGAAATGGACCTCTACAATGCCCTATTTAACCTATGGGAATCTTTCACTAGAAGAAGGGGTGGGCACACTGTGTCAGAAATTATATACAGTGATAATAATATATTAGACAGGAGATAATGAGCCTTTGAGGGATTCCTAAATGTATTACTTGTTAATTTAGGAGGTACCCTGAGTGCAACTTATGAGGTGGTACTAATTTAGAAGGTATCATGAGTAACTCTGCTTGCTGGAGGGCTGAAATGTAAATCTCATTGTGCAACAGGGAAAATGAAAATGCTTCTTCCATTAAGTCTGTGATCTGTCCTGCACTTGCCACAGGGAATAGCATAATTTAGAAAGCTGCCTTCTAGGATGTTGAACAATCATGCCTCATCAGTGAGATCTCTAGATTAAAAATGTGAACATTTTTACATTACTAGAGGGATTGTTATGTTTTGTTTAATATTTAATATATTTGACATCAAACTACCATGTAACGAGTATAATGTATTAAAATGTCCTTCTAGTCATATTATTTCCCTGCTTTTATGTAATAGGACTCTAACTACATTTGTTCAGTGATACTGTAGAGTGGTTTGATTTATATTTGGTAGTGTCACGCTGAGAGGGGCTTTAAAACTGGTTGTCATAGTCAGTTCAGGTCTATCCCTGAGTTTCTATGGATCCTGAAGCAGGAGGTTCTCCTTGGAGGCAGAAGAGTTTTGTGTCCTTCCTTTAAATGTAAAACTGATGCGGCACCACCTTCCATGGTGCCAGATGCACCTTCAGGCACCCAGCAGTAAGCAACAGCACTGTTTTCCACCCTGATTGATTCCTTCCAGAACTAGTGAATAAATTTTACTATTATGCTGTTACCGCACCTTATACCGTAATGCATTGTGTACCCTGGGTCCATCCCTCTTCACTGCTGCACACCTACAGCTCCCACTGTTCTCAGCAGTGTGGTGAAGCTGGGAGGAGCTGTTCCCTTGGCCCTGCTTTTCTGGGCTAAGTACCTCATGCAAGGACACCCCCTCCCCCCAAAAAAATCACCTGACAGTCATGGCAGGGCAGTTCTGAGCTTCACACTACATATGCACAGCAGCTTGGTCAGTCCAAACCATGTAAGCAAATTTGTGCCTCCTTACTGGATCCTGTTGTCTTTCCTTTCTTTACTCTACCTTTTTTCCTCCTGTCCTGAAGTTTATGTGAGTACCTCTCTGTGAACAGCATAACTGTTACTGCTCTCTGTAATTGTGGCTATGCATCGTTGCTCCAGCTTCAGACTGCAGCTTCCCTTATGTAGGACTGACACCAAAGAGTAGGAGTACATTCCACCGAGGTGAAAGGGAGGGAGGCAGGCATATTTTTCCAGCAGAGAGGGAGATCTTGACATAAATCTCACTGTCTTCAGCACATGGTAAAATCTGGGACTAGACAACAGAATCTGTTCTTTTTTTATATGTTTCTAAATCATTCTGTAGCAATATGACAACAGGGGTCCAAAATTCCTCACTTCCAAAGTAACACAGACAGTGAATTTATGGGGGGCTTCACGGGAAACAGGAGGGGATCTCTAGAGAATGTCAGGAGAGGACAGGACTTCTTGCTTCTTCATGGTGGTGCATGGACTCTTTCCTATGCCATTAACATTGCAATAGCCCTTCAGGAGCTGGTTAAGATAAATGTCCATCTAGATTCATATTGGAAACTGAGGATTTAGGAGGTACAGGGACACAGATAAATGCCACTAAATGCAAAGTATATTCTTCTCTTCAGACTAGTTGCTGCTCCCTGAGGTTTGTTCCCCATTTTTCACTTATTCTAATTGTTTGTCTTTTTCTTTTTCTTTTTTTTTTTTTGTTATCCCTCTGTCTAGTTAATGAAGAGAGGCCTCTACTAATGATTAACTTGATTTGGATGCCAAATCCCAAAAAGGAGGGTTGAACTGGCATCAGTCAAGCAGTCAACTTTAATTAAAAATGTTGAAACTCATTAATAAGAAACAAAGAGACAAAACAAAAAAAAAAAAGGAAGGAGAGTGGGGGGCAATAGGAAAGAGAGAGCATAATCAAAAAAGAATGAAGGAGAAATGAGAGAAAAAGGCAACAGAATTAATAGGAAAAAGCAGATAACTAGTACAGAAAAAACTGTACGTCAGTCCTCCTGGCTTCTTACTAGAGTGGTGAAATATCTGGCAACATCCTTTAAAGTGGTAATCTTTCCCCTTTGTCCCCCTTGTATCTATTAATTATCTGATCTTTTAAAATATTCAGTTGCTTGTATCAACTGTGGCAAGGCAACTGTGGGGCTTTTCTGCTGTGCATTTGTTGTTGACCACGCACACAAGCGTAAGTCCTCCTCAGAATAGCCAGCTGCTGGTTTGGGGAGTACAAGAGAGGAGGGGCTGTTGGGACAGTCTGGTGATCATCACCCTGGCAACATTGGCAAAAGAAAAGCGATGCTAGTCTTTATCCAAATCTAGACTGTGCTAAACCGATGTAAATGTGAAAATGACTTACTGAGAAAAGCTATTAGCTACATGGAGAAGTCTTGACATGTCACTGCTTTGCAACGTATTAGCCTTGCTAAAGAGCATTAAATAGCCTCTCTAATGGACACCTGAGACACCAGGAAGAATTCTGAGTCTCTAGTGAATTTCCACATTCTCCCCTAAGGTTAGTCCCTATCAGGATTTGGACTAGAAAGTGTAGTACCTGAAGTCTGCGTGATACTGGCTTTATGGTTTTATACAGTATAAGAAGAGGCTACGTACACTCATAGTAAAGACTGTTATATTTGCTTATCCAAATAAAATATGGATCTTGAAGGGCAAGGTTAAAAGACTTGCATCAGCTTTTTTACAAACAACCACCTACTAAAGTTTTTCTGAAGTTAAATAAAATTTTGAATCAACTGTCTCTAGGAGCAGCCCAGACAACTGAGTGTGGAAATTCCATCTGAGCCTCCTACACCAACCAGGCCAAAAGAGACTCCAGAAACATTCAGTTTGGTATCAGATATATACATTTTTCTTAGACAAGCAGGCTCTGTAGAATTTAACTTCTTTTCTTTTATGGAATGAAGAATGCATTTTAAATTGTTTCCTGTGAGAGCTACCAAATGTTTAGTAACAGAAAATGAATGTGTCTTCTTGTATGATTATTGATCAATTAAAAAAAAGACCAAATGTGATTTCTTCTGTATTTTAAATCCCCACATAGATTGATAAAAATGCCACAGAACTTTTTGATGTCTAATGGTAAAAAACACACAGGAAAACTGATGTGTAAGTAATTCAAAAGCAACATAATTAACTGTCATATGTTTTAAGTTCTGTTTTGATGCTA
Source organism: Gymnorhina tibicen (assembly GCA_013399875.1). Taxonomy (NCBI): domain Eukaryota; kingdom Metazoa; phylum Chordata; class Aves; order Passeriformes; family Artamidae; genus Gymnorhina; species Gymnorhina tibicen. The sequence continues at coordinate 2,191,730 of VXAZ01004522.1, forward strand.
AATTACCAGCATTTTATTTGCTGCAGAATATGCTACTTTTCAGTTGACTCATACATATTCTTCTTATACTACATTGCAAAACATGGTAACAACCTCTCAAATACCTCCAAACATACACACACGTGCTCAGAGAGATTTCATTTAATGAATTGAACTCAAAGTTACTATTTTTGTGGCTTCATTTGTAGGTAGACAGAACACACAATTGCCATTCTTCACCGTGTTATTTTCAAACTGGAAAGAGAATGTAAGTGTGTTGAAAGATATAGAGGACCCTTGTGCATAGCAATAGCTGTGGAAAGGCATTATCTTAAGCAAGTCACACTTGGTTGAATGAATTTCCCAAAGTGAAGGTTTTATTCTTCTGTATTCTTCAGCTCTATCAGTGCCATTCACAGGGCACTAGATTACTGTATACCAGAGAGACTTCTCTATTTACACAAACAATTCAGGAACCACTAACAGCCTCTGTTGTTCCCTGTAGTGAAAGTATGCATACGTGCATGGGCCAGTACAGAAACTGTATATACATACAAACACAGACATTCATTATGTTGAAAAAAAAAAAAGAGAAGACAAAGAACAAGCAAGGAAAGTATAATGATAATAACCATGTTTTCTATGTGGAAGAAATTTTTTACTGTAACAGTTTTGCTGTTACTCACTGTGTAGTTTCTTTTAGCCGATTTTGGAATGCTGTTTCTAAAAAATATAGGGACTTCTCTTTTTATACATGTCCTGCTACACCTGTTTTGAGGTGGAGCATTTTAATAGCTTGGGAGAAAGGATTTTCTGACATCAAAAGCATTTGTCACAGGGCATTGTAGGTGTGTTGTTTTTTCTCTGATACATCTCAGCAAATCTGAATGCTGTACTATACTGAGAGAGGATGCTTTGTGCCCACTACACACATGCTGCAGAGGCAAGGAAGGCCAGGCAAAGGAAGGCATTGGTACCCTACAGCTTCACTGACCTTACTTCACATGCTTAAATTAGTCTGCAGATGACCTAGAGCTCTCTGTATCCATCTCTCTCTATCAACCAGTATCTGGAGAATAACCACTGCCTGATACCTTGAAGGCAAGTGCATAAAGCTGGTGTCATGAGCATGACACCAGTTTTGGGTAGGTTACCCATCCTGTCACCAGTGGTTGTGGAGCCTGTCAGGCTCCTCTGTCCTGCACTCCTCCCCTGGAGGGTGAGAGATAAGACCTTCTGTACATTTTGACACCCACCCACACCCGGAAACGCTGCCTTTGCAGGAGGAGAAAAGCAATTCATTTCTTCTGTGAACACGCCAATGATGCGAAGGCTGGAGAGCAGGAAGAAAGTGAAGCAATACATATTTCCCTCAGAGAGTTGTATCAAAAGAGTAATTTTTGGTTTTTAATGTCTGGGATGTAGAAATTAAAAGCAGGCTATCCATCAATGAATTTATGGTATCTGAAACTCCTCTGAGCCCTAGGAAAACATAAAGCTCTGCCCTTTGGTCTTCTTTTCACCCTGCCTGGGTAAGCTCACTTTATGAGGCAGCATAATTTGCAGTGACCTTTTCTGAAGCTGTTGATACACTTCCTGCTTTGCTGGAAACCACCTTTTTAGCCATGCATGATGTGACTCCACATACATTGGACTATAAATTTCAGGCTGTGTCATTAAACCCTGCAAAGTAATCCCGTGCTGTAGGTGGCTGTCCTGGTGCAGGATGCTATCGGTACTGCTGGGCAGTGCTGAGGGGTAGTTTTTGAAGGCTGGTTGGCTCTTGTTGCACCACAGATAAATGCATAGAATCAGTGAGGGAAGGTCATCTTTTATAATTATTATTCTGCCTCTTACTTGTACAGAGGAATGATCATGCAATTTTATAAAAGGATTTTCAGACTTACTCCGTATGTGAGTATTAAAGTCTACCTCCGTAGCAATATATCTAAAGCCTTATTCCCATTTAAACATTTACTGAGTTCTTGAATCTGCTTTTTGCCACATATAAAATGGGAAAAGCATATATTCTCATACAAATGCAAGCCCTTCTAGAGTAAGAAGTTTTCCTTCATCTGTAACTATTTCAAGATTTCAGCTCCCACATGTGAGAATGGCAGAACATGTGACATAATAGTATACATGTTTTCTTAAAATTTTATGAATTATTATATATTTTTTTATATAATTATTTTCATGCATACTAATTAGAACTCGGCCACTCAGTCCGAAACACTCCTTGAATCACTCAAGAACTGCTGTCTGAAGGCTGTGCAGCAAATTTACCCTTGAAATTTGGTGAAATCATAATGACCAGATGATTAGTTAATTTTCTTTGCTTTCTTGCTTACTTTCTTTCTTTACTTCTATTTATCTCTCATGTGGTAAAGACCTTTCACGTTCCTGTTTTTTCATCATTTAAAGAAATAAGCTGAAGTATAAATGGTTTTTCTACTTGCAGAACTTATATGCTGTGGTATGTTTTTTCAAGTAATGTGTTGGCCTAGTGAAGTAAGTAACAAGTCCAAATCTCTCCAGAGTCAATGTAATATTTTTTAGATTCATCCTGCTTCACTGATTTAAAATTACTAACTGAAAGATCTGGTTTCCTGAAGCTACCTGAAGCATAATAAGAAATTAATTAATTCACATTCTAAATAATTTAAACTGCGGAATGCATATTCTTATAGTAAAATGATTAGAAACTGTTCTGTACATTGACAAAAAAAGAAGGGAATTTTGATGAAAACAAAAAAAAGTATTGGCAAGTTGGTAAAAAAAAGTTGACATACTTTTCAACCAGATTAATTACCATAAACTTTTAAATCTGAATTTCAAGATATTTCAACTGGACTCTGAAAAACTCTGTTTTGAGATGCCACTGCAGTCCACGTCTTGAAAATTTTCCACATCTTGGAAATTGGTCTTTGTAGGTTCTTGCTGCTTTGCTCATGTAATGGGCCGGTGTTCGTGGCCAGGTGACATGCCCATGGGTGCCCCACAGGGCTGCTGGGGCAAGGCAGTGTATTTTGGGAATTTACCAGTCACAAGTGGCATTAAAAATTTGGCCCATGTGCCAGAGCTGGCGAGTAGCCTCAGAGCAGTAGGCACAATACATTTCAGCATTAACTTCCAGTCAGGTATTACAGCAGTATTTCAGGTGAAAATGTTTTTCTTTCCGTCAAAGGCTGAATCACCAATGTTGGTTAGGCCAAAAGCCTGAAACCTTCCAGTTTTCAAAGGCTTTGCTTGTTGACTAAACTTTTCACAGAATGCAGCTTTCTTTTCAATTTAAAATAAAAATAGGTGCAACCTTTTCACCAGATCTGACCAAATGTACCACCAGTGTGATTGATAACAGCTGAGAAACAAATTCAAGAGCCCTATTGTATATATTACATTTATCCCAACCAACTTGACCCCTGACTATATTCCTTCTACTTTGTTCTTGTTTTTTGCTGTTTCTTTTGTCCACATCAAGAGTTTTTCTAAGCACCTTGAGAGCTTCCCTGAGTGACAGCCATAGAAAAGCCACTGTGCCAGAAAAGGATCCTTTCCACCAGTGCAGCCCACATTTTCCATTCCTTTGAAGAACACCACCAGCACCAAAAATAATAGATGCATCAAATGTTATGCTGCTGTGAGGCTTAGGATGAGAAAACTTCAGTGCTTACCAGAAACAAGAATAATATTCTGCATACAGTTCTCTGAAAGATTATAAAATTAAACTCGTATCATTTGATATACACGTAAGTGGTACTGTTGTCATATATTATGAGATATGACTACAGGCCCTGCAGCCTTTCAGTTCCTTTTTTCCTTGTCATCTGCACAGCTAATATCAGATGACAACGCTGAGATCCACCAATTCTTTTCTAATGCCCTGCTCAAAACTAGAGCTAGCATGTGACATTACACATTCTATCTCCCTCCCGTGCCCTTGCTTGCTTCTTCTATCTTGCTCCCTCTCAGATGCAAGTACATATGTCATTATTTGCCTCTCATGTATATTTCTATACAATACTAGTGGTATACAATGTTTTTTTTTACAGGAAGAATTCAGAACACTGCCTTCCATCATGAGAGATAATTTTCTGTATCTCTGAGAAAGGTATTTATAAGGGCCTTGGCTGAGGAATGGAAAAAAGACTAAAGCAGATCAGTAGAAATTATTTTCTTAATGGTAAAATCTGAATTATACATTAAAGTACCGTTTATTCAATCAGTTTTATTATTCTGTTTAAAAAGGCAGTCACTTTTATGTGTTTCATATGCTTACAAAGGTTTATTAGATTGAGTAAAAGGTCATTATTATTCAATTGAGTAATTTAATTTTAAATTATTGGTATTGCACTTCATATTATAACTGCTTTTGCAGATGCATTTGATTATGTCAAATTTGCCTTTTAATCCTCTGTCTGGAGATCATTTTCTTGAATCGCTCACTGCTTCTCACCCTCATAGTGGTATCTTAATGAACACACACAGTCCAGCCTCACATCTTCCATGTAAATTACTGTGCATACCTCTCCTAGTCAGATCATATCAGAGGCTATCTGGTGTCATATAATCCTGGATACTGACATGTGGAAAATCTTCGCAGGTGATTAATGCCAAAGGCATCTAATTTTCCTGCAAAGCAATATTGCAGTGTTTACGTGAATGCCAGACTTAGGGACATGAAATGAGCATTTAGAAAAGTTAATAATCTGTCCCTAATCCCCTCCAAGAATTATCTGTTGGTATTTCTAAAAATAATTGCAGCTTTATTCCTTGTCGCTAATGGAATCACATATTAATTTATTAGACTAATTGTTCATTAAAAACTTGGAATTTTGCATGGGTGAAATAAATACATGTAAAGCTACACATAAAATATCTTTGCATTTGAAATATATATTAAGTAAAAAAATTCGCAAAGTATTTGTTTTCTTGCTTTGTTTGCTTTATGCTTGAGCAAATATACCCCTCAAAAAGGTTTCACGTTTGCTAGAAACATAAGATTTGTACTTGACTGCGCACTTGGAGACTGTGATTTCTGGGCCTAACACTGAAATTCTCAATTAAGATACAAATCATACACAAACCAATCCGACACAATAAAACACCAGGGCAGGCAGAACTGGGGTGGAATGTTCTGTGAGCAGCAATTCCTCACTGCCAGCATTCAATACCACACCGATAATGTCAGTGTGGCCAAAGGTGCTGCGTTTACTCACATGTACCTATGAATTGCATAATTGTTTGCTGTTATCAGGCTGCTCCTACTTCTGCTGAGGAGCTTTTCCCTCAGCCAGGGATTGTCCATTAACTTCACTAGAAGCAGAATCAGTCTTTCACAGCCTTCCATAATTTTGAACAAATTATGTTTTAGAAAGTAATCATTGATTCCTGAGATTTGGCATAGGAAGCACTTTGAAAATGGCTTTGAATACTCGCAATTAGCTCAAGAATTACAGTCTCATTCCTCTCTTACACTGCCATTACAAGCATTTATCTCAACTGATTTCAACAGAGCTGCTTCTGTTTTACACTGGTGTGAGGGAACAAGAAACCCAAGTTGCATAAATTGTTAACAGCTCTTTCATACTGCCTCTTTATTACCAGATAAAACTTTGATGAAGGACATTCACAGAAGATCAATATGAGAAACCACATAAGACCTGACTTTCATGCCACTGGCTGATACTGAAAATCCCAGAAATAACTATTTGTTTTTGAAGCTCTTACTGGGTTGATGCTGCTTTTCCCAAAAGAAATATTTCACCTTTAGGAGATGTACTGCCTCCTGAGTACTCCTGAGGAGCTCCTGAGGAGCTACTCCCATTTCCGGATTGCAGGGGTAGGGGAAAGGGAATGGAGAGCATTTGTACATCTAGCAATGAGCAACTCCATCCTTCGTGTGAGGGAAGAAGCCACAGTCCTTTCTCTACTCTGTGCAGATGCTGCTCCCGGCTGTGATGCACTGCTGTCAGCATCCTAGGAGGCTCCAGGGAAGGGTTGCTTGAAGGCACCAGGGGAAGTAGGAACTTTGGGGAAGTTTGGGGTCTGCTTCCAAAGAACTGGGAAATTGCCTCATCACTGGAAATTTCTACCTGTAATTTATACAGGCCAGAGCACAGCTGTGGGGTAAACAACAAGTGGTATTGAACTGGCCAGTAATATATTGTCTGTGAGCTAATATAGCTCAGGATATATTCACTGCCCAAAGCAAACATTTTCCTTAAGATTCACTTAGATAGCAGTGTTTGTTTATGTCGTGGTTTACCTGTGTATGAAGACGTGAGCAGGAGAAGAAATGCAACTGCAATCACAGAGAGAAAGTCTAATTTACATTAATATTTCTCCAAACTAATAGCTGTCAAATACACATTTCTGCACATCTGGCAGTCTGCTTTAATTCGTTTCTGTCAAATGAAGAGCAAATATTTTATCACAAGTTTGTTGTTTTTTTCCTAAAAAAACCCCAAGTATCACAACAGTGAAGGTTACAGAGGTGGCTATTTTTAGAAAGTTTGCTCTTCACACACTTAATCAGGACCATCGTACTTTACTTGCTTTCCTCCAATTGTTACTAAAGCCATCCACAGCCTTCAAAATCCAAGCACTATGAACTGGAAATGCCTGTGTAGGAAAGCACTCCGATGCGATTGAGTCTCGATGACAGGCTTAATCCCAAGCTCAGCGGAAGCTCAGTTGTGCTCCTTTTTGTCCCTGAGGTAGTTGAAGAGGACGTCCAGCCCCCCCTCGACGACCTCGGGCAGGGGCCGGGACAAGGGGTTGTGGGCGATGTGGAGGCCTTTGTCCATCGGGTTCCAGGCAATGCGGCGCAGCCCGCGCAGCAGGTACAGCTCGTCTGGGAGGGTCTGGATCGCATTGTAATCAACGTTCAGCAACTCCAGGGTGCTGACGTAGCACAGAGACCGCGGCAGACTGCGTATGTTGTTATTTTCTACGATAAAGATTTGCAGATTGACCAGATACTGGATACTCTCCGCGATGTTTTCCAGCTTGTTGGACCCTAGGTGCAAGAAGTCTAAGCTTCTCAGGGCAAAAATGCAGAGAGGAATTTGCACAAAGCGGTTGTTACTGAGGTTCAGTTTCCTCAAACTTGTCAGGTCGGTGAAGCTCAAAGGCAGTTGTGAGATGCAGTTATGTGAGAGGCTCAGAACCTCCAGCTTCCTGCACAAGCTGAGCTCTGCTGGCACTTCTTTCAGGCAATTCATATTGACGAACAAGACCTTCAGGTTTCTCAGCAGCCCGATCTCCTTAGGCAGACACTTGAGGCAGTTGCCACCCAAGTTCAGCACTACCAGCCTGTCCAGCTTCCCCAGCGAAGGAGGAATCACCACCAGCTGGTTGCGTGAAAGGTTCAGCTTCTGCACCTCGTGCAGTCCCCACAAGAAGTCGGGTGTGCTGGTCATCCCTTTCATTATGAGGCTCAAGCTGACATAACGCAATCCCCGTTTCAGCAGTGACTTGGGCTCTCTCCCTGCGAGAAGGGCATCTTCCCATGCAGGCAGCTTTGGGCCTTTCCTAAGGAAAACCATGCTCTTTTGCTCCTCGTTCTTCGAGTGCTCAGTTCCCATAACACTCTGGTTCACTCCTGAGAGAACTGTGGTTTTATTCCCTTGCAATATGCAAATACCAACAGAGGATGACAGCCTGCAGGAGGTGGGAAAGTCAAAGCAAGGAGACAAGGAGGAGCCTGTGAAGTGCATCTCAGTCCACCGGAACAGTTTCCACAGCTGCTGAGGGAAAGTTTCACTTTTGGGGGCCTGTGTTGATCTTGGTGCACAGTCTGTAATGAAACACTTGCTCCTGACTTGTGAGCAAACCTGTTCAATTCAAACTGAATGCCACAAGACAGCTGTCACTGTCATTTGGCCTGGGCTTTATTGGACAGATATGTATCTTCACTGCATAAAGGTCACAAGGATGCTGTATATAACTTCACCATGTCAGCTTTCTTGGCTATCTGGTACATACCATGGCTGCAGGACAATTAGCACGAGTGAGTTAAAAAAAAAAAACAAACAAGGAAGCTAAAGAAGAAAACAAGCAAAGAAGCCATCATTTCAATTCAGATTTAAAGGATCTTCTCATAATCACTTTTATTTTGGTTCCTGATTTCTCTGAAGTAGTTACCAGTCTACCAGAAAATTTTACATGCAAAAACACTAATAAAGACTTTTTATGTCAGTCCTTGTTTTCTGCTTAGTTTAAAAAAATAATGTTCACAAAAAGTTTTACCTTTTATATCTCCTTTGTGGTAAGGATTGGCCTCTTTCTTTTCAGAAAGGGTACCAACTTCACTGCAGCAGTGACATTTTGCAGTAGTATCTGTGCCCACTTGGATCATTTCTTGCTACCCACGGCACCAAGTGTGAGCAGTCGTACCACACAGTTCTAACCAGATTACTCTATCCTAAATGTCCTGTGCTACTGTCACATCTATCAACCAGATTTTTGGGGTCTGATTCTTTTGTGCTCTAGAAAATGGAGCCTCTTGATGTCCATTTCCCTGTGAACTTTCATGTCTTCCTGGGCTATTCTGGGGTACAAGGGGACGAGTAGTCGAATAGCTTGAACTGTAAGTGACATTTAGTCCAATATAGATGGGCTGATGGAAGAGGAAAGAAGCAGTGAGGTATAATAATACACAACAACAGCTGAAGTGAGCTCTGCTGGTGAAAGGAAATTGTATTGCTACAGGAGTTCGTATGCAGTGAATTTAAACTCAAAGGGACCATAAAAAGGATCTGCAAAAACTTCAGGTATCATCTAAACTAGGTGAAAATTGCAATAAATAGTACATGACTTCCAGGGCTTTTCCTCTCCATTAAATCCATGGTGATGAAGATGTGTTGCTGCCTTCTGAGAGACTTGGTGATGAGTGTACCCTCCCTTACCATCTCATTTCAGAAATCCTCACCTTAAAACCTTGTGTTAGCTCAGATGCCAAAGGATTATGCAGAAAACTTCAGCTGGAAGCCAAAGCACTGCAGCAACCACTTTGGAGTCAATCCTCACAGTCCCTGCTTACTGCCAAGCACTACTCAGTCTCCTTTGAGCTTTGGGTCAGGGCTCTCCTTTGAGCTTCAGGGTCCCTCATAGAGCTGCATCCGCTTGGGAAGAGAGAGCAGAGAGGGGGCATTCCTGCAGTTATCTGACAAGTGGGGTCCTGCACCAGGAGAGCAGTAAGGACCACAAGGAGCAGTGCAAGACAGTGGTGAGCTGAGTGAGTCAGACAATTAAAACGTGTGTTTGAACAGGGCTGTGTAGCATAAAACCAACTGGTGCAGAGGCTGAAATATTGCATTCCCTGGAGTGCCTGAGTGAGCCTGAAAAAGGCTGAGGCCAGTTGTATCTGGTTAGAGTGAGTTGGCAGCCTGTGAGTCACAGATCCCTCCCTCACAAGCACTTTTTGCCAATATTTGTCAGTTTACAAACAAACGTTATACTAATTGCCATCGCAGCTGTAAGCTCCGACTCAGTGTTCTTGTTAACCATCATCCCCACACGCTTCCCAGAGTGGCAGAGGAGATGCTCGGGGGAAGAGAAAACCCAGTGGCTTGGGCAAGTCTGGGCCTTGCATGATAGGGCCCTAAAATGTACCCCTTCATCCCAAGTGGGTGGAGGAGCAAAAGCATGACCCTCTCGTGAGCTCTGCCTTTGAGTTGTCTGCCCAGCTGCTGTTAAAAATGTGGTTATTATCAGAGAGCATCCATGGATTTGAACACGGCATTTCGCTTCTGCAGGGCAAGCGTAAAGGGAAGAAACAGGCTTTTTGGAGAGCATTTGTAAAATTAGTCATTTCCCTTCTTTTAGTCTCGCTGCTGAAATGAGGAATCTACTGCAGAGAATCTGCCAGAATCTGCCAGAGACTGGCTTTGCTCCCCGTTGCTGGGCTCCCACCTGTGACCATGGTTCCATGGTCACTTCAGAGCTCTTTCTTCCACAGGTCACTTTTAGTAACAAATGAAAACAAAACACAAAGAAATCACAGTCTCCCTGTAGCCACTGCCTCCCCCCATGGCTGGTCAGATATTTTTGGATGAGAATGTTGTTCCCATCTCCAAAACACGCTGGAGTTCACTGCCTGGGGACTTGGCAGTGCCTGCTGTGGCTTCTCACCGCAGAAATCCTTGTTTCCTAACAGCGTGACTCAGCCAAAGTGCTCTGTACCCTGCCCTGGCTTTGCATCACACTGCCCATTTGAAACCAAGCCTGTGATACAGCCCAGCAGAGTCTGGGCTGGGCTGTTGCTGGAAAGATTCACCGGGGGATCTCTATCAAAGAAAAATGCTTGCTCTGCTTCAGCCTCACAGCATCTCCTGCTATTGCACTGCTGTATCTCCACTGCCTGCCAGACATCAAGCAGCAGTAAAGGGGATTTAAAAAAGAAATGCCACATCTGCAGCTCTCATTGTCCAGGTCCTTTCCTGCCTCTGTGAGTATCATAACTGCTGTGTGAAATATGAAAAAAAAAAACCAAACCATTTCCTATTCTTTGTTCTCCAACAGAAAAACAGGCTATTGAGCATGCTTGCAGTTGAGGAGACGGGAAACTCTGAGGTAACCAAATTAAATTTGTCTTGAAATCGAGATAATAAAACCACAGTGGCCTCATCTGGACACCTCAGGAACTAAAATTCTGTATGAAAATAGTCCCTTGTCTCTTGGTGTCCTGGACTGGCTTTGTTCAAACACTTTTCAGTTCCCTTTTTTCTGTGTTGCCTGCTGCCCTGCCCTGGCCCGTGCTGTGCTGGGCTGTGAGGATGGATCCATTCCTTTGGAATGCTCTTAGGCAGCACTGACCTGTGTCCACACAGCCTGGCAGAAAGCAGAAATTAATTTCATGCATGCAGGTTTGGAAGCCCAAATTGGTGGGCTTTACATGACACAGTGTACTTGATAATCACTTTGTAGATTAAACAAAAATGTTAGTGTGCAAGGGAAAAAAAAACCTCAAACCTTGTTGTAAGAACTTCATAGTCTAACCAATATAATAAAAGAAACTGCACTATTAGCAATGATAAAAAACTGGTAAGCTGACAAAAATGACAAGCTATATTTTCTGACATTCTTTGACAATGCAAATTATCAGACTTTTTTTTCTTAAGGAATCAGGATTGTCAGCCCTAAAAAAACCTGAAGATGAGTTCACAAAAGACCTGGAATTTTAAAGTCTATTATCTATGGGATCTTTTATTTGTCTTCTGGCTTTGAGTCTGTAAAATGCACTTGGGAAACATTTTCTAGCTTTTTTCTGCATCCAGGCAGGACTTGCCATAACACCAATTGCACTGGTTTTAAGTAAAAGTTGACATCGTCACATGATTACTTTTCCATAGGATTTAAGCTTTTAATGAAGTATCTGATAGCATCAGGCTTTTAATGAAACCACAGCTATTTTGACACACTGAGTTTAAATTTTGTTTCTGCAAAACCAATCCTGTCATTTTCTTTTAAATCCTGAGCTTACAATAGATACCTATAGTTTCATTATCGTATATGTATAGGTTCATAATTGATTTTGAAACAAGTTTTGTGTTCTTTACACAAAAACTTATATAGTTCCCCTGTCTCAATATTTTTACAAATGTTTTAATAGAAGAAGAAGAAATTCTTTAAATCTTTAAGCATAACCACTTCTAAAATGCTGGGAAATTCAACCCACATTATTTTGGAAGAAATTTTCATTTCATTCATTACCTAGGTCTTATAATAAACACCTCTTTAAATGAGGATGAAGAAACTACCTAACCCTTCCTGTGACAGGAAGGATGATTTGGCTAAAAAGGGTTAACTTTTTTCAAGTTCAGCAGAAAACAAGTCATGCTGGAGAAATATTAATTACAAATACAGCTGCAGCTACTGAACCATCTTTTCTTCTGCTACTTCTTTCCTCTGAAGTAAATAAAAGGTTTTAAAAGCATCAGTGCCATTCAGACTGTCACAGAAATCCTCTGGTCGTAGTCCTAAGGAAGAAAATTTTGTAGGTTTTTAACTACTTTGTAGTGGTTTGTTGATCTTGCAGCTATTCTTAAATACTCAGTCAAATTTTAATGGTAATTTGAGATTTATGAGATGTGACACAAGACAGAAACAATTCTTAAGGCAATTTCAGATTTCCTGTTAATTTGTTTTTAATTATGGTGCTGTTAACAGCTTTTAATGATTGTCTGTCCCTGGAGCTTTCTTGGAATGTTTCATTAAGGTCCCATGTGGAGCTGCTGGATTGCATGACCCATGAAGAATTGGACCTGGAGGTGAATGACTGCCTGTGCAGGGGCTCATTTTTCCGCAGACCTCTTGACAGAAGACAAGCTTGAACTAAACATAGCATGAAATAAAAAAAGAGAAATTTGGGATTGTGAGTGTATGTAGCCTAGAAATGACAGGCTCTTCCTCCTGGTAGTCAGGAATAGCAGCAATTCTTATATGACATGGAATTACAGGAAGTTTTATTCCCTTTTTGCAAACTTGCCACAGTATTTTGAAATTCCAGAAAATACATGAATGACTGGTTTGCCACTTCCTACTTCTGCCACAATTTCCCTGTGTGTACACAAGCCAAACAGCTGCTCTGTCTGTCTATATTAAACAGAGGCCACCCGTGATCCTGAACTGTGCCATCATCCATCTTCTCTGGGGCTCTGTTTCATCTGGTGCCCATGACAGTTCTGCCTGGCACCACCAAAACTTGCTTCCCGTAGGTGCTTGCCCACTCCTCTGCAGGAAAAGGGGTGTGTAGCACATAGATATGCCCTAGGGAACACCACCATCCTGCAGGACTGCACAGAGGGCTCTGTCCTGCTTTATTTAGCCATCTGCACACAGTCTCCATGACTCAGCCTTCTCCTCCTCTTAAAGCTAGTGTGGTGACAGATTTGACACCAGTTACAAACGTATCCAAAGTCATTACATGGAGGATACCATCGCAATGTAGAAAGCACACGCTGCTCTATTTTTCACCACTACATTTATGAGCAGTCACATCTACATTCATAAATTTCTGTAAAATAGCCTGTACCTGTCTGGTAGCAATATGGATGTTTACTAAATGCTACTCAAAGGCTGTGGCTTTCTGAATAAATTTGAAAAGAATGTTGGAGCAGATTGTCCAAATTGGATCAAATACTTTTACTGTAACTGCTGCCACATGACCTCTGCCACTGGTACTCTTTTTCACAGAGCTCTTGAAGGTCATTTTCCTATATTTTGGATGCATAATAAGAAAACAGCAATTCTTGGAAAGTAGAAGAGAGAGCCTGGTAATTCTTTACCTAAATCTAATCTGATATAGTAAGAGATGTTTCTTGGCCTCACTGAAGCAGTTAGATCATCTAAGTGTGCATCACATGTCTACATGGTTTGCCTTCAGGCAGAACACATCAATTCCTTCCTTCCTTCCTTCCTTCCTTCCTCTCCCCTCAAGTCCTTCCAGTGCCTGGAGCACTCCTCAGTGCCTGGAGCAGATTCAGTCCAGCTGCCTGTGGTGTACAACACCCAGCTTTCTGAAGCATCTTGTGCCCAGGGGTTACACGTCACTCTGGAATGAGGGGAATATCCCCACCTCTTGTAAAGCTGTTCCTCAAATTCGCAGGGTTTTCCTAAACATCCACGTGTGTAGAGAGTCCAAAAATAAGCATGACTGTATGGGCTGCTGGCAAAACTCCCAGTCCCTCCTCCAAAGATTGTTTTAGTATTCTACATTTAACAGGTTGTTACAGTTGCCTAGATTTCAGGAATCTGAAAATCCAACCTGTGTTCTGGAAACAGAAGGCAGAGATAACCCTGAGGGTCCCCAGAGGAGAGAGGAATTTCCATGGGGTCCTACTTGTGGTACCTGTAGTTCAGAGACACATAGGACTTAAGCAGGACCATTAGTTCATTATATTGTAACCATTATATAGGACCATTATACAGTAAGAGTCTTTAAGATTCTCCTTGCTCAATCTGCCAACATGCTGATTTTAACAGAATTTTTAAAACCAGCAATTCTCTCCAGGCATGGTTAATGTCAATGTGCCTCTGTTCTGGCTCCATGAGAGTTTGCATGCCACAGTAAAGACCAGGTGACTCAATGTTATCTATTGCAAAATTCATTGCTGCTGTACCAATACCTCTCATTTTTATTCTAATCGTTTAGGTGTATCTGAAAATGCTGGAAAAAGCCAGAGGGAAGTGGGAAACTTACTTTAGAAATACTATGAAACACTAAGTGATCCAGGACTTTGTGCCTGATTTAGTGTATAAAATAAATGCATGCTTCTCCAGTTGAAAGCACAAGCCCTTTTTATCTCAGTCCTCACGAAATTTGGTGAATCAGTACTGCAAATCAATGGGACCCAGTGTGAAGAGGTTTAGGTATTTCTATCCAGAGTCCATTACAGTAATGACTGCAAAAAAGAACTTAGGAAATAATTAAATCAAAGCTGTTGTGGAACCTTAATCCCAGATCCAAGACTCTTACACAAATTTTACTGATATAAGAAGAAACTCTGCATTTACCTTCATACGCCTGACAAATGATAAAACAGAATCTAATCAAAACTCCCTAAGACACATACCAGTGTCTCAGTTTGGGATTTTTCAGACATTATCAAATGAAAGAGCAGACATCCCTCTAGACATTTGAAGACTCAATGCTGACAATTAATAGCTTGACTTTTAAATTTCCAAGCTCTAATTTAAGGAAACATATTGAATGCTTAGCTCAAAGGGCTTTAGTGAACAAATAAAATTTCTCAAGCAATCAGTAAAGCAATGCATCTAGGCATTAATAGTATGACAATGATATTTGAAATGCTATGAAATAATACAGGTCACTATGGTCAAACAAAAGCTGGTGAGATCTGAGCCAAGTTGCAGGTAAGGGGAGCTGAGGACATCACACAGAGCACAGCCTGGAGGCAGAAGATATAGCTTGGTAGGTGAAAAAAGCACATGAAAAGCAACTTGCATAAAAAAACTACCTTAAAAGTAATAAAACAGAGCAAATCAATGGGAAAAATATGATCTTCAAGCCCAAGTGCAGGCAAAAGGAAAAAGGAAAAGAAAGGTCCACCCATAATTGTCATCTCTCTTATTTTACAACCTCTAATGAGCAACTTCCCAATAGAGAGAATCAAACACGAATCTGTTCTGTACCTGAACATCAGAAGAGATTAATTGTGGCATATAGCCACAGGGTTTCAGCACTTATTGGACTGTGAGAAGACAGGACATTGTAGTTAATGATTCCACCTGAGGTGGCATGACAGCACATTCGGCAGCTGTGCAGGTAAGTGGAAGGGGAGCACTGACGCTCTGATGGGTGGCCAGGTCAGCTAACAACAAGGCAAGCTTTTTCAAAAAGGTGGAAAATGATGTGTAGCTCGAAAGGAATGGAAATGGCATTTAAAAATGAAATTAAAATAGGAGGTTGGATTGGGGTGAGCAGGGCAAGAAGCTGGGGTATTTTATTTTTAGTCATATCTTCCTGGACCAGGGAAGATGACAAGCAATATTTGCAGAGGATTTGAAACAACAGTGTCAGCCTGTGCATTGGTCATTAAAATTTACTACACGCAGAACTCAACAAACTGATGAAAGTAATTCTATCATATGGTTGCCCGTGAGATTGGAGAGTAGACATGGTGACCCATATTGTCTCTTCCCATATTGTGGTCTTAAATCTGACCTCTTCTTCTGCTGTCTTCAACTCCCCTACACGTGCAAAATTCAGGAGCCTTGGTTCACAGGCCACTGCATTCATATTATCTTTGGTGCTGATCTCCACATTTTCTGCCTCACTGCATTTCACTTTTAGTTTATTGGATTTGAACAAATGTAGGCAATTAGAGGAAAATGCAATTATAACAGAGTTGCAGACAGTTGTTTTTCCAAGTGACAAGAAATCTTATCTGTAGCCAGGGCTGAGTGCAGACATGACCTGGACTGGTGGGCTCAGAGCAATGTGCTGGCAGATGCAAGCAGAAGGTTACAGTCTACTTCCTTCCCTCTTCCATGGAAATGCATTCTAGTTTTCCAGGGCTAATGATCTTTGCTAAGCCATTTCATGAGTCCAGGCTGAATATACAATGTGTTAACAAATGTCTTAATTGAGTCAGTTTGGCAATCCAAAATTATTGCTGTGAGATGTATTTAACTAGCAGTCTGGAAACCACTGGTGTTCTACGGGTTTAGACAAGCAACATTTCAGGAATATAGATTTTGGCAGCTTCACTTTAAAAGCCACTAGTGGAATTGAGCAGCAAGAAAAGTGATTCTAATATGATGGTTTTACCTCCCCCTTAAATGATGGTATCATGATACAGAAGTAATAAATGGTAATATATGGGGGCAAAGGGATGGTGCTAGTCCCCCACTGATAAGGCAGAGTGAACATTTGTCTGCAGCCACCTGTTCTTGAACTTCTCTAACTGCACTTTTTCACTCTCTCACTCTGGAGCAAACTATATGCAATACAAATGGGAAAGAGCTAAGTGCATTTCCTTGGGTGGAAAGCAATATGGAAATACCAAACACTGTCTGCTACCTGACATAAATACTGATCTAAAAATACACCACCTTCCCCCTAAACCCTCACTTTACATCATAAATGAAGCATAAGCAGACCCCAGAAAGATTGAAGTAGAATGTCTACTGAATTTATGATTAATAAGCATGTCAAGTTTTATAACAGCATTCTTATGTGGACACAGCTAATGGCCTTAACATTGCTTCCAGAATCAAAATTGAATGGTTGAGCAGATTTAGCCTCAGGAAGGCCCACAGTGATAAGGGAACCATCAGAGAAAATAGGTGTACGCATTTTTCAACCTGTCAAGTGAAGAGAATCACAGATGATGATAATTCAAGGATATGCCCTCTCCTATATGAGTTGTATGAATGTTTGTGCTGAACAAGGCTGCTTCCTAAACAAGAGGGAAAAGGTGAATGTAAGCAGCAGCAAGCTGCATGATTATCCCTTAAATTACGCTCACACAAGAGCAATAATTACTCTGAATCAGCATTTAAACAGGGAGAGTTGGGTTTTGCTGCTCAAAGCTGTTGTAAATTGCTAACCCTGTGAGAAGTGCAGGAAGAAAGAAGCACACAGGTAAGCATGGCAAAAAAATGGGGCACAGATTTGGATAGAACAACATACAGACTTGGGAATTATGTAGATTTTTTAGGGGGAGGACTTCACCTGTAGGTTCTTATCAAAGCCTCTAGAATACATCTCAGGCCCCAGGGACTGAGCCAGGCTGTGGGTGCTGAGGATCAGGAAACTAAGCTGGAGGACAACCTAAGGAGCTGCCAATTTGATGTACATTTCCTTCCTCTGAGGCACTTGGTGCTGAAGACAGGGCTGAAAGGAGTGTGCACCAGCCAGGCCTCATACAGAAAGACTCAAATGCCAAAAGAACTTCCTTCTGTTTCTAACCAGCAAAACAATGTGTACAAATATGGACGTGGGTAAAATGGAAAGCACTGGACGTGGCAGGTTATCTTAATATTGATAACTGCTGCTGGATCAATCTCCTAGGAAGGACAATAATTGACTAGTTAGAGATGTTATTTGTGTCAACTTAAACTGCACCTTGCAAATCTCATAAACAAATCTTAGCTATTACTATAATGCTTACATGCTTTATTAGTTTTCAAAGAAGTGCTTTGAAAGAAAAAAAGAAGCTGTAAAGGTAGAAGTCATAAATTATGGTGAATTCTCCATTAGCAGCAGTATACAGCCATAACATATCCTTGCAGAAGTGGTATCCAGATAACTTATTGAACTATCCAGGCAATCACTGAAAAGCATTTAAGGAGACTGTCATCTTGAGTTGTCATGTGCAGCATGTAACAACGGCTGCAAAAATGTTAACTGATTTTGTAAGAGATGCTGTTCTATGTAGTAAGCACAGCTCTGCACCACTGATTTGTGACAACATCAGCTGTGATAGACCAGCAGTCTCTCTCTTATTTCACAGCCTGGCAAACCTTTTTCCCACTTTGCTCTTATTAGGACAGCCTAGCAAACACCTTCGATGTTTTTACCGAGAATGGACCAGCAGAGACCAACAGTGCTACAGAGGCAGTTTTTCCTAACCAGCTTCTGGAACTGCACTTGTACTCTCTGGTGCAAACAGGTCTGTATTTCTTACACTATGGTGTGTACAGCTTGTAGGAAGTATTAAGTTTTACTACCTCAGCTTTAAAAAAAACAAAATAGAATTAGGCAAGACACCACAGCACTAACCCCCAGCTGCTGCTGTGCGTGGTTTCTTGCGTTGGTATGGCATGCCACAACCTTCCAGAGAGCGCCGCAGAGCCATCCTAGAGAGAGCGGCTGTTCCACTTCCCGCAGCCATTCGGCAGCCCGAGCTATCCTGGTTGGCTGTCGGCCCACAACAACGTGGTGGCGGTAAAGGAGGCGAGAAGGCTCTCCTGCATGGAGATTGCAGAAGGTCTTTATTCCACGCTAATTCCCAAAAGTCTAAGACCAGCAAATGTGCTGGCCCCCAAAGGCAGAGGGCCAGCACATGGCATGGATGCTCATGGGCAGAGGGAGAGAGGCTGGTGACTTGCTGGTCCCCAACGCAGAGAGAGCCAGAGAATGTGACTTGGAGCCCCTTATCCGGGGAAGAGGGGGGCAAGGAGAGCACATGGGCAAATGGTCTCAGGGCATAGGGGCGGTACAAGGGCGGAGTTGGTGTAACAAAACCAATGGGAGAAACCTGAGGGAGTGGTTAGAACTAGGGAGGAGGGAAGGGGTAATCAGGTGGAGAGGGCAGGCGATTTAGTAAGGAAAGGAATGTGTAAATACAGTACCATACCCAGCTTCCTCCTTATGTGCTCCATAGCGAATCCTTCTCAAGACACCAGTGAGCACAGTTTCCACCGCACAGCTCGGCTGAGGTGTAAGCTTTGGCATCACCACACTTGAAACAGCAGAGCTCCAGTTCCTGCTCTGTGCTGACCTGAAAGCAAGGGTAGCCCCTGACGGAAACTTACTTCCTGAGACATTTAGGCAATCTGGGGTCTTCTAATGCAAGTGCTGACAGATGAGCTTTGTTCCAGACATAAAGAACACACGTGATATAAATCCCTCTATTCTGGGGAGATCCCCATTGACAAGAGGTAAGCCCATCTACAAGACAGGCTGGAAGGAGGATCTGGAAAAGTACAAGCCTGTCAGTCTGACCTCAGTGCCAGGGAAAAACATGGAGAAGTACATTTGAGTGGCATCATGTGGCATACACAGACCAACCAGGGATCAGGCCCAGACAGCATGAATTTAGGAAAGGTAGGACCTGCTTAACTAAACCTTTATCTCTTTATAGGTGGCCACTATTTTCATATGGTATAGAGATAAATTTCCAACATAATTATTAAAATTATATTACTATTATATTATGTTCTGTGTATGTTTTGTATATGTAAAAATAACATTTTTTATGCAATCTATTGCATTTAGATAATTGTGACTAGGTGAAGCTGTTTTGTATTCTAGGGCATTAACCAGACAAAAATATTTTCTAAACAACAGGCCAGAATCAGAATCAATGTCAGCCAATGCTGTTTATTTTGGAAGTTATACCTCTTAGTTTTAAGCTAGAATGTGACCCTCTGGCTTTTCATCTTAAACATTCGCACTTATCTCAAAGCCAAAAATGGGGGGGCTTTCTTACAGACTCTTGCAATCACATCTCTGCATCCCTTCCTTATTTCTGAAGTTAGAAAGAACTCTGTCTACTGATTAATGGAAAACTATGCCTGAACAGCTAATTTCCTGTAATTTAAACTCTATTGGCATTTTAGCGGCAAATAACTGTACAACATCCATTGAATTTGTTCAGTTGTTGTGGCAGGTAAGACACATGACATAAGACACATCTGTGCAAGTCTCTCGATCTTCATTGAACAGAGATTTGCACACAGTGCTGAAGTTATTAAATGTACATCATATAATTTATTAATGGAAAGCCCATTAGTTCCTGACAGAAGCTAGGAAAACAAATAGCTGTATAAATATTTAAGGTATTAATTCAAAGACTTTTGAGGAACATGCAGGGGACACTGGAGTATAGGAGCCAGGCTTTCTGTAAGGCTTGTGATTGCAAGATTCCTTTGTGAGATTTCTTCTCTCTAAACTACGGAGCATCCTAGTAGAGCGTAAAGGAGTCATTGAAATACTTCATCAATTATGTAAGAATAGGTGCTTAAATATATCAAAATATATGTACAATTCAGGATTGATTGTCTCAACTGATGATGAGATTAAACTATTAAAATATTGTTTGTTTTCAGGAAAAGATACTCAAATTGTGCTTGTATTCAGATTGCAAAAAATAAGATTTGAAGTCTCGTATAATATTGTGGCATTTTGTCAGAATATCTCTTATTCAGAGAGATTTTCAAACTGAGATCTTTAATATTCATAGGTGGCTTACAGCATTGTCTGCCACTGGCTCTGACTGTGGTACTCGATCTTCTCGAAGGATTGGGACTGCCTAGGAAGCATGGCCTCATGGCTTTTCTGGAAAAGCTAAAAAGCCATGCCACATGCTTACTTCACCATTTGCAAAACAGGAGATGCCACAGAAATAAGCCGTTCATCTTTCTGTGGCTGAAAAGTGTTCAGACCTGGCCAGAGAGGGGCACACTGCTCCACAAGCAGCATCTGGCCTGCCTTTAAATCACAGCCTGATTACAGATGCCTCTTTCTCCTCTGCCTCTGGAGGTGAAGGTGGCAAAGCCTGGCCAGAGAGAGAGCATGCAGCACAGACACAGTGCCCAGTGGCACAGAAATGGTCAGGGAGCTGGAAGCTGGGGCACAGCCATTGGGTACTTGTTGCAACCTGGAGCTTTTATTTCGGTCTTATTTTATTATAGTCTTGTTTTAGCCATGTAACTCCCAGTTTATGTGCCCTGTATGCAGGTCACTCTGCCTTTGGTACCAAACCAGGTGCATTCCTGCACCTCCAGCACTTCTACAAGAGGAATTCAGGGTGTGTATTGTTACCACTATCCTGTACCCCAATCCCTTCATTGAGTCACTGGCCATTTTATAACTCTGCCCTGTGAAATCTCATCTGTAAAGCACAAATTTGGTACACTGGCTCTTCAGAGAACAGGGGGAATCATGATAGCAGAAATATTAGTGCTCCAAACCCATTTCCTCACAATGCCTCAGTCCTGATTCAGAAAGATCGCTTTTAGAGATAGAAGGATAATTCAATCATCGTTTAGTTTCTCTTCCTCTGAGACTCCCAGCCAGAAATGATTTATTGAAAATTGTCATGATAGCTGTTTTGTTTCAGATATTCTTGGAAAGGCTCTGTCACAATGTGTAGCCAATTCACATGGGCACAAAAATTAACTTTATTTTTAAGACAAGTGTTTTAAAATATGTATTAGAGGGAAAAAAAAGAATTTAAAATGAACAGCTATTAGCTTCCCTAGATAATATTTTTTTTTTGTAACAATTGCCTATTAATTATTTACTGCTAGCAAAAGATTTGATCTCAAGCAAATTCTTTGGATTTTGTTGGCTTTGCTGCAGTCGTTGCAAAGTCTGGCATATGGTAATTCCAAATTCCAGGCTCAGTTATTCAATTTTTATTTTCTTTTGTGGTAAAGTTCAAACTGACTTTAATGAGAGATTTGCTTCAGGATGGGATGTGGAATTTATTATTTTGTCAGTATTACACCCTATTACACAAAATATATAAAAGTTAAACCCATTACCTTGGCAAAGCAATTAAACCCATGAACTTTGAAGGTGTCCTACTTTTCAAATGCAAATAAGATAGCTCAGGAGGAGCCCAATATCAGAAAAATTTAAGGAATAAATGACTCCATGAAAGTTATTTTTCAAAGGGATGAGGGTAATGTGACATTTAGATGAAGCAAAAGATAGAAAACATGCCCTTAAATGTAGTAAAACACTACAGCCAAGAGGTATCCATTGTACTCAAAATAATTTTCAACCTTGCACATCAGCTCCAGCACCTACACCCCTCTCCCATCCACACTTTTGCAACCTTCTCTGAACTCTGCTTCTCGCAGAAACATATCAGGGCACAGTGTGTGAAATAAGCCTGATACTGTCAATCTTTGGGCACTATGTGCATGATGAGGACATTCACACAGCTAATAAGTCACATCAGGCCGGTGAAAAATAAATGCATAAAACTCATGCTTTATGAAATAAGCTAATGTTAAACTGTTTAGGAGCAGAAAAACTCCCCTACAGACAGCCTGTCTGATAAGTTTTTTCCATCAGAGTGGCTGTTTTGCCTGCCTGAAGCGCCCAGAGCTGTCCGGCCTCTTGCCAGGTAACTACCAGCACAAGGACTCTGCCTGCAGCAGCAGCAGTGGGGTCTCTGAGACCCTGAACCTCGGGGCACTGATTTGCTCTGGGAAAGGTGTGGAAAAATAAAAAAAATTCCATTAAAGAGTGAGCTGGTGGGATCTGCTTTGTGACTACTGGTTGCGTTGTTTTTAATTAGCACACTGAAGTGGGTGTTAGCAGGAAAGGAGTTCGAGGTTTTGACTTGCAGTTTTACAGTGCCATCCTGTGGCTACCTTAAATGCTGCAGAATAAAATCAGGAACACTTGGAGCTTACTGAAGGTTTCACTATGTAGCAAGATTTTTGCAGGTCTTGATAGTGAAACTACATTAAATTGATTAACAGCAGTTTATATTTCTTGGTTTAAATAATTATGTTTTAATACAAGCATTTGCTCTTTGATATGTTTTAAGTACTTCTCTACTTTTGAAATACATGTATTTTTGTATTAGTACTAAAAATTTGATTAAGAACCCTGTAAGAATACAATGCATGAAGGCACAGCCTCGTCACAAATAACTTATCAGTGTCTGAAAACTGAACCAGTGCAAAAGCTTCAATACTTAAAATAAGATTGTCCCATAAACTTTGTCCTTTTGCCCATATTTATTCATTTACGAATTAATAAGGCGTCTGATTTCACCATGAAGCAAAAGATAGATGTGTTCACTTCTGGGGCCCCACTACAAGAAAGACATGGAGGCTCTGGAGCGAGTCCAGAGAAGGAAGGGCAATGGAACTTGTAAAGGGTCTGGAGCACAAGTCTTAGGAGCAGCTGAGGGAGCTGGGGTTGTTTAGCCTGGAAGAAAAGGAGGCTTGGGGGAACCTTACACTCTCTACACCTACCTGACTGGAGGCTGCAGTGAGTTGGGGGGTCAGTCTCATTTTCCGGGTAAGAAGTGACAGAACGAGAGGAAATGGGCTCAAGTTGTGCCAAGGGAGGTTTAGTTATCAAGAATTTTTTTTCCATGG
Source organism: Gymnorhina tibicen (assembly GCA_013399875.1). Classification (NCBI taxonomy): domain Eukaryota; kingdom Metazoa; phylum Chordata; class Aves; order Passeriformes; family Artamidae; genus Gymnorhina; species Gymnorhina tibicen. The sequence goes on from VXAZ01004522.1 coordinate 2,215,031, forward strand.
AATGTGTTGTAAAGCATCGGAACAGACTGCCCAGGGAAGTGGTGGAGTCACCATCCCTGAAAGTTTTCAAAAGACATGTGGATATGGCACTTGAGACATGGTTCAGTGGTGAATATGTTGTTAGGTTGATGGTTGGTGATCTCAAAGGTCTTTTCCAGCCTTAACAATTGCATGATGCTATGATTCTATGAAAAAAACCCCAACCTCATTAGGAAGTTCTTAGCCTTCGTGTTAGTCAGCTGGTTTGGGATTTAAAGTTTGGGTTTTTTTCCTGTAGGGTACATTTGTGGCTTCATTGCCATGCCAATTAATTCAATTCTATATGTTGTTTGTGTCATCAGCTTACAGAGATCATTGAGTACTTTGGAAATGTTATAATATAAAGTATTCCCCCAAAATCACAGTGTAAACTCTATATGATGACCTAAATAACCTTGTTTTCAATCTTTCTTTGTCAGAACAACTTCCAGTCTGCTGTAGTTTCTGATATTTTATCAAAAATCCTACAGCAGTAATAGCTATTATTTTCATGTTCTTTTATAATATTTACAAAAAACTCTAAGGGGAAAAAAAGAAAAAAGAAAAAGAAAAAGAAAAAGAAAAAGAAAAAGAAAAAGAAAAAGAAAAAGAAAAAGAAAAAGAAAAAGAAAAAGAAAAAGAAAAAGAAAAAGAAAAGTTTGCTTGATTTTATTGTGCATGAGATACCAGTCAGGGTTTTTTTCTTGCTTTTACACATGAGAAAAGCTGAAAAAAATAGAGAGAAAATGATGGCTTTGTGGGCAGCTCAAGATGAGATATACAAACATTATCTTCAGGCTGATGAAGATATACAAACATTATCTTCAGGCTCTCATACCAGAGATTTGTGCATTCCTGGGAGTACCTGTGGTGGGGTCACCTTGGGCTGCAGAGCAGTGGAAGGGAAAGGGGAAAAAGAGGAAAGTTTTTGCAGATGGGGAAGAATTTTAATTACCTCTCGCAGGACAGTACCTTTGCTTGCTCCCTGCAGGCCACCAGAAATATGCAGGGAGGAATCCAGGAACAGCAAATCCAGCACTTCAGTGTCACTGAAAATCATCACTGACTAAAGTTTGATAATGTTTTCATTTGTTTAAACAGAAGCATTTCTTGATTGAAGTCACAGACAGCTAGAGAGCTCAGCTCCTAATCTCTCAGCTCATCAAACTGATTGGCTTTGTGTCTTGTTCTCCAAAACAAACCTCTAATTAGCACTGGAATTTACACAGAAGCAGTCACCTTAGTAAATACAGCCTGACGATCTATCCATCATGTGTATAATATTTATGTAGACACTGAGACACACTCTTCTCGCTATGCAATTCAGATTCTAAACATTTCCAGTACCTCATAAATTTTTTATTATAATTCTTTTTAAAGTGGAGCTGATACCTCACTACATATTAAAAACTGTTAGACTGCTTCTTCAGTGATGAGCCTTTGTTTACACAGCACAAAAGAGACAGCAAACACTACTGCCAGCCTCAGCAGCATTTAACACAGATTTTGTACTGGGGATAGCTGTGTAGGTAGAAAGGGAATCCAAAAATAAGTTCTACTCAGTGCAATTTCACTTGACAGGAATTAACCTTAGATTGCCCCATAAATTTTGTCCTTTTGCCATATTTATTTATTTATGAATAATAAGGCGTCTGATTTCCCCTATTTTCCAAGTCAGGCTATTCTTTCAACACAGCTTAAAGACTGATCCCATAGCTACCTGTAGTTAGTTAAATGTAAGAGTATTTAATTCAAAAATCAAACAGTTCAAATAATGCAGAGTTCATTTTAAAGATAAAATGTAAATGTTAACTCTGTTTCCATTCTATAAATTAATGATAATATTTGAATAGTAGAGGATGTCTCTAAATAGCATTAAAAGGGTGAAACACAGAGATTTCCATTCCACAATTTCCCACTTTTATCCACTTGTGAAAATTCAGTTGAAACACAGGTAAGGGTGCCCCTAACGTAGCAGCAAAGCACAGTCACCTGCTTTTATAGACAGGAACAGTTGGTTCTAAAATAATGGTCTCTGAACCACACATTAGGACACTCCTACCATTCCTCAAATTAGGAACCTGACATAAGTTTTTGAATTATTATTTTTTAAATGGCTTCTGGTTTTAGTCTTAGGCAGGGCTAATTTCTTGTAAATTGGAAGTGATAAATTATTCAGTTTGCTAATAATGGCTTTCCAGATAGGTGTAAGGCACTTTCTTGCAATAGCAGGAATGGCAGTTAAGGTTAAAAAATAGCTCACATTATGCTTACATTTCCTCCCACATTAATAAAGTTAAATTGCCTCTTGAATGGGATTCTATGGCAAATTTCTATAACAGAAGTTTAAAGCTGACATCAAATTCGTGTTAAAGTGTCTAAATAAATCACTTAATTTTAAAAGCTGCAGAAGACAACTGGAGATGTTCATTGTTCCACAAGTTGGACTAAGGTCACATATTTAAGCTCTTGGCTTTCATCTTATGCCTTCTTGAAGTTTTGTTTCTTGCATTATCTCTATATAATCGACAAAAAAGGTAATGAATCCTTGCTAATCTCACACAAAGATCTTTTAACACAAATTTTTTGCATAGGCAGGTGTATTCTCTGAGCAGGAAAATCTCACCACTTGCTGGTAAAAGATCAACCACCAGAACAACACTTGTGTCCTACAGATCTTTTCCCAACTGCATACCCGACTACACTTTAAAAGAAACGCAAATTCGCCAAAGAAAATATCAGAAGGTATGATTAACTGATTAACTCCTATTTAATAACTTTTGCAAAATAATAAGGAAGCAAAAATTATCCACAAACTCCAACTGCTCTCACAAATTAATTGTGGTCTAAAAGTATGATATAGATTCATATAAGAATATGGATTCAGAACCATCTGAGATGTTAGGAGCATAAATTAAATGCCATTTAGCTTGCACATCTCTGTGAAGGCCAAGTCGTATTCTCACTGCTTCCGAATACCAATTTGGAGGTGATGGGTTTGGATCCTTCAGGTTCCACAAGTCTTTCCCACAAGATCAGTTTGGAGATGAACAGTAAGATTTTTCATGCTGTTAACATTTGTTCTTCGTATTATAGATGTCTTTTGTGAACTTTACTGTGGTCATTCCTGTGGTCGTAGCCTGCACGGGCTACTGAAACGTTCAAGTTCTTGCAAATTTTAGTCAAAACGTAATGAGGAGTCTCATGCCCAGACTGGGAAGAGCATTATGGAATGGTTGTTGCTGATTACCTGTAGTGACAGTATTGTATTCGCTATTGCCTATGGGTTCCATTTTTTCAACAAAAGAAAAATTAATGTGAATTCACTCTGATCTTTTGGGGAGGATTGTATTTGCCATAATACACTTGGTCCTGTTGGATAATAACCACAACTTCCAGCATGTGACCCGTATCACAGAAAATATGCCGAGACTTGCATTCAACACCATTGATGCCAACGAGTCTATTCAAGCAGGAAGACAGCAGAAACCAATCAACAGAAAACCCTTAAAACTTATTTTGCAACGTAGAATCAGTGCAGCTCTATTAACCTTGTTCCAAACCATGCCACCCTTTGCAGGCACAGCTTTGAGCTACCCAGTATCTCTGGGTGAGATATGAAGAGACCAGTTGCAAGCAGTGTCTCTGTAGTCAGGCGCATAGGTACAACACAGGCATGTGATGTACTTACCACAATATAATGAAATCGTTCTGTATTCAATTTCAAAACAGAGAATCTGAGACAACTGCACTGCTTTCATTGGATGTCTCCAATGATGCATCAAAGCAGGGCTCCCAGGATGAAGAGATCTAGGAATTACATTCTATATTCTTCTTATTATCTTATTATTAAAGCACTTTTGTTATGCTATTAGCTGTTATGCCTTTCTGATTTAAACTGGGGAAAGACCCTGCACAACCAGGCAGTGATTATGCTCCTGTGCTCTCCTAATTCCTGCCTGCATCTCCTTGGCAGGGCTTTTGACATCTTTGCTGTAGACCTTGGTACCTTCTTCTGAGCAGCCTGAGAGGAGGTGGCTGGACCCTCTGCCTTTAGCTCCTGGGATAGATTATGGCTGGTAATAGGAGGGTGTGACTGACTGTTCACAGCCCCTGGAAAGCTGGATTTCCACTGGATTAGTGGTTACCACTAATCCTAGGTGCTGTCAGTGTGAGGGACATGGAGGTGCATGAACGTGGGGCCGTGTACCAGGAATGGGTGATAGCCCAAGCTTTAAAAAACCTCTGTGTTATGGCAGTTGTGGTTCTGAGAGAAGTATGAATTTACACAGTTTCCTGTTTTGTTCTGCTCCCTCTTTGTGGCATCCAGACTGTCCTGGAGCTCCTGCTTTTCTCCAAAGCCAGCCCTCCTCTCTAGTGAGCACTTCAGTCCAGGCAACTCCTGAGGTCAGTGCAGCTCGTACCATGAAGCAGGGAAGCCTTTGCAGGACCTTGCACATGGGGGCAGCTGACTTGGTGCTTTTTCTGGCTAGGCAGGAGGCACTCAATTTGCTTGTGCCTTTTCCACTGGCCTATGACAGCTTTGTGCGTGCTCCTGGAGCAGCTGTTTCCCAGACTCCTCTGGAACAGCAGTTTTCTTGAATCCTCATGGAAGCCTTTTTCATCTCAGAGCCAAATAACATGGATTTCAAATTACAGCTTGAAATAACTTTCAGGAATAGAAAGGGCATAGACTTTTGCTGCTGAAGCAGAGTGTCAGGCTACCAGCTGAGGAATACCAGGAGGAACCTGGGCGATGTCCTGGCCTACATCTCTTTACTTGGGTTGCACTTCCAGCCTGTCAAGCTGCTGAGGTAGTGTCTCTGTTGAGAGGAAGTTGTGGGCAGGGTGTGCTGTGAAGAGCTTTTGCTTTGAATTTACTCCTCTCTTTAGTCTGTCACAGCTCAGATTTATTAACCTCTGGACATACTTCTCTGAGGGAGGAGGAAATATACTTGAAGTGTTCTGGGGAACAGCTGAAGAGTTATCTAAACCAGCTTTTAGTAGTCACTGAATGTTTATATTAGCAGCAGACAGGCAGTTTATTGTATTGTTTTTACCTCCGATTACAAGTGATAATCATTTCCAAAATGCTTTTTCAGAACACTTGGGTGGTGCTTATGAGATAACGAGGCAGAGAGGCAGAATGGATTACAAGTGTGCGTAAAAACCCCACAAAAACCAGCTAAAAATTAGAAACTCTTTGTTGTACAGTACAGCTACAGATAAAAATCTTATTTAGCCATTTGATGTAGCTCTGGGTGTGTTTATCAACTGGTTATAACTGTGTACCTCCTTCTGGAAACTATTCCAAATTCCCTACCCCAATTCCAGCAGCTATTGCATCAGTGATGTTCACAGTGTAGAAATGTCCCTAAATGCATTGGGAGTGGGATGGATGGTAAGGTGGGATGGCGGGACATGCAAGTTATTAAATGCTATGGATGAGGAAAAGCACGACACCGCTGACAGCTGTGAGTGCCCCCGCTGCCCTCTGGGGTCAGGAGGTGATCTCATGCTCCTGAGGGGCCTGAAGGGAACCTGCCATTAGCACAATAGCTCTGCCTTTAGCACAGCAACACAGACAAAAGCTGGAAAAACATAATTGGTGTTCTCTTGGAGTTTACTTAGGTGCAGGATAGCAGAGTGGTTCTATTCAGAGTCTGTATTTGGGTTTTCTCCCTTTCGAACTCTCCCAGATCTCTGGTTTTGCCAGAGATTTTTGCCAACGGCAATGTTTTTGTCCATAGGTTGTTATCTGTGGATGGTTGGATTAACATATTCACTTTGTGTTACATCATCCTAAATACCAAGATTTTCTATTCCTTTCCATTTGAAACAGTCCTTAAGACAAATGTAATTAAAGAAAATACATCAGAGAGAAAATGAGATTTTAAGAAATTCCCTATAACCACATCTCTGAGTATTTTCCTAGGCATTTACAGATTTTGTCTTACATTTCAAATTTGTTTGCTTGTTTTATTTTGTAGTACATTTTAAGTAGCAAGACCAGTAAGTGTGAGGCCTTCAGATATCACCGTTCCTAGAGTTTGTGCAATCTCTGTCTTTCTTTCGAGTGAAGCTGGAGCAACAGCAATTTAATTTTTTTAAATATAGATGTCTCCTGCACTATTTGAATGTGTAGTTCAAATAGTAGCTGTGTTATGCATATATGATATAGTAGCATTCCGAGTCTCAGTTTGTGCAGATGTTTTTCGGGGAATGTATAAACATGCACAAAAGTGCTCTAAAACGCTTTCATTCTTGCACACATTTCTTCACTCATTCATGGTCTTACCTGTACCACGGCATTCCATTTTCTCATTGGGTTGGTTTGTCAAAGTCTTAAGAAATTTCTGATCTTCAACTTGCAACACCCAATGCACTCGCTCGGTGTAAATGTGAAGTTACACTTGCTTAAGAAGCTGAAATTCTCCTCTATCTTCATAATCATTCAAAGCTCATTAGCAAACTATGTTAGGAAACAATTATGTTAGTGGTGCTGTACCTTGAAACAAGGATCATTCTGATTGCCTGGTACTTTGTAATACCAGCAATGAGCTGGAGGAAAAAGGAACAAGAGAAAACACAATAATCCTCTTCTCCAAGAATGTACATACTGAAATGAAATTTGAGAAGAATCTGTTTTCTTAGGAAATTCTTATAATGGGCACGGAACAACGGCGATATTCTCCTGCAAACTGAGGGTGATTTTTTTAGTTGTATACAGATGCTTAGTTAAACTATAATAATCAAGTCAGATTACAAAATCCAGAGAGGGATCTCAACTTACATTTCCTAGCTCTTGTGGAATATTCTGATGAGGATAAATACATGTAAAAATAAACTGGCACTTATAATTGCACGGCTGCAAGATAGTACTCTTCAGCTCGTTGTTACTTGAAGAAATGGTTAAACTGATCATAAAGCTGTATACTGGCAGATTTTATGTTTCGCAGATGCTCCCTCTTTCTCTTTCCTTTGTACTTGGCTCCCAACTGGTACTTATGATCCTGCACAGAGGATTCCTTAACCTGACCTCTATGATTTTAGAACAAACGACATTTTGGCTCTTGAAATTTGTTGACTTTTCTCTCCACAGATGTTTTGCTTTGCTCCTCTTTGCCTGTCCTGAAATTTAAGAAGTTCCTGGTGTGAGCAAAGAATGGATCTGTTGGGAGGGACAGATGTGGAGTGTTATTTATTTGCAGGCTTGAAGGCTTTTGATAAGGTTTTATGGCAGAAATTTTTCATTTAATATCTCCTTGACCCATAGATTTCTTTCTGTCTATGTTTTGAATATAAACATTGCTATACTTTCTCAAGTATAACTCAGTACTCTGAGTTACGTGATAAGAAATTGCTTTTATATAAAATATGTAACTTACTATAATTTTCCTGAGTTTCCTGACTTCCGTGACTTCCTTGATCAATCAAAAAATCCTGAGCCAACCAAGCTGATGTGCAAACTCTGCAAACAGTGGCCCACAATTTGAAGAATGCACTTGCAGCCTACCTCTGCTCATGCAACTCACACGTTACTGTATTTTGAAATACGGTTTTTAACGCAATACCATAAAGAGGAGTCCAAGGTTTTCCTAAAAAATAAACAGCATTTCTTAACAAGCTTACTGTTTTTTTCTTAAAAAAGAGGGAATTCGCATTTTTGAGGGATGGTATCTGTTGACTAAAATTCCCCTACCTTAACCAATTTTTGGCATAGAGTTCTTTTCCCAGGAAAGTGTTCCCTGCTGTACCTTCCTTGAAATATTCATTAAGGAGTATTGTAGATATGAGCTCTGTGACCTGACAAACCTTAAAGCAGTAACGCCTAATGGAGATGAACTTTCCTGAAGTACTGAATAAATGTGTCTGTCTTGAGAAATCTCTGCAAATTTTTTGCTACGTTTTATGCTAGTTTCATGCGGTAGCTGATTATTAAAAAGCTGCAAAGATTTCCTATGGGACAAAAAGTAATCATTCTCATAGTTTAGCAACTGAGGCGAGAACTTATTTAATTTACAAATATGGCTGATTTGTTGTGTTTGTGTGGAACAGGGGCTGGAAAAATATCAGCACGGGAACGAAGTTTCAAAGGGGTGGATGACAAATTTACAACGAAAGCCCTAACAGATTTTTATTTATTTATTTATTTATTGACACGTGAAAATATCAGCCATGTAGAAAAGTTGTATGTTGAATTAGCTTAGCTGTACTTTCTCCCTCCCCACACTTTTACCTTGTTATTTTGCATACTCACCTTTCCCTTCCTCCTCTCCTTGCAAAAATCCTCGGTTCAATAACTACAGCTTTCCAGAACTTTTTAGGCACCCCGCGCATCACCCGCAAGATGCGGTCGGCACCGCAAGTGCTTCGGGGGCGGTTTTGCGGGGCCGGACGCGTGCGGTGCGGGGCGCGGGGTCCCCGAGCATGTGAGGAGGGTGTGTGTGTGTGTGAGGAGGGGATGTGTGTGAACGAGCCCCCGGTGGTCCGGGGCGGGGCGGGCCGGGGGCGGCGGGGGAGGATATAAGGCGGGCGGGCTCGGCGGGGCGGGCAGCGTCCCTCCAGCGGCGGCATCAGCGATGGGCAGCGGCGGCCGGCGGCTGCTGGCACTGCTGGCGGCGACTTCGCTGCTGTGGGTGCCGGGGCAGGGCCAGCCCCGAGGTGAGCGCAGAACGGGGGCGCGGGGGTGAGCAGTGCAATGCAAAGCAGGGCTGCAGACCAACCCGTCAAGCTGGTCTGCAGCCGCCCGCCGCGTCCCGGGGCAGCCTTTCGCCCCCACGGGGCTGGGAGAGCCTCGGCAGAGTGTCCCCGTGCTCGCCGGGCACAGCGGTGCGGGGGCCGCGTTGGGCTGCGAAAGGAGCCAGCGGTGGGAGGCGGGCTGGGGTCCGGCAGTGCCGACCACGCTCTTCCCGACGGCCTCCCCCAGCTCCTTTATCCCTGTTCTCTCCCCCATCTCCACGTTTTGCAGCCGCCCTCCCCCACTTTCCTGGAGTCCTTTCTCCTCCCTCAGCGGCGGGGGCCACTCCGCCGGGCCGCCTCCGGGGCCGCCCACTCCCTTTGTGGGAGCCGGGAGACGCTGTGGAGCGGCAGAAACCCGGGGGAGGGGGAGACCCTGCCGCTGCCCGCTCCTGGGGCAGGGCGAGGGCTGCGGTGGCCCGGGGAGCCCCTGGCACAGCCTCTGTCCCGGCGGGAGAGGGGGTCAGAGTCGGGCACGGGCCGCAGTCCCGGGGCTCCCTCTCTGGGAAAGGGGGAGGACGCGGCAGCCCCGAGGGATACCGCACTCTGTCCGTAATAAAAGCCGGGTTAAGCTCTGTTATAAGGAGCGAGAAGAGTCTTAAACCACTTTCCGGGCATGAGACAGAGGTAGCATGAAGAAGTAATGGAGATAATTTACGGAAGTTTTCTTACTTTTTTCTTCTTGCACGTGGGCTGGCCGGTGCGTTGTGGCCGGGACACTGGAACGGTCCACGGCGAGTCCTTCCTCTGCGAATAACTTCATCACACGCATCCTCTTTGTTCCAAGTGCTGTAACTCGGGTTGTCCTGGTGAGACCCAAAGCTGCTGAGCACATCGGCTCATTCTGTTGCTGGGTTTCCAGTAGTTGACTCTGCGGCGTGCTGGGTTGTGATGGGAAGCGCTGGTAGACACCAGATGCTCTCACCTTTGGCTTGGGTCAGCTCCTGCTGGGGTCCACAGCAGAATTTCTGGCGATCCCTGCTCCCTGCACATGAATCCCCAGCCCCATTAGGTCTCTGTTAAAAACAAACAAAAAAATCCCTTGAATGGAAAATGGTTGGAAGGCATATGTTGTGCAGATGCATGGCTTGTTTTCTCTATGGTGAAGTATGGTGTTTGAGATGGCTATAGTGTGGGAGATTACCATCTGGATGTTTACAGGCTGCAGTAAAAGCGGGTGTTTATTAATATAATTATGTGTACAAAATATCCTCTAGGTAAAGAGGACAAAATCAAGCCCAAGTAAATTTCAGAGGCCATATGTCTCAGCTTGTAAATAAATACAATTCATTTTGGTTATGAAAATTCAGTCGTAGAAACAAATGAAATGCTGGACAAAGTGGTATAAATTTTGCTTTTAAATTTCTTTTTAAGGTACCATGTTACACACATCAAATAACCTTAATTCAATACTAATTCCTATTTGAATATATATGAAAACATGCAGTTTAAAAGGTAGGAATTTTCCTGAAGCTAGTCATGTATGGATGACAAGAGCCAATTTTTTTTTGTTTTTTCATTGACATCTGCAGTGATCTCACTGCAGTAATGTGCAGCTTTTATACAGCAGCCCATGGCTGCTAGAGGCATCTGGATAAAATACTTGTTTTTTGTATCAGTGATTGAAGCTACCAATATATTTGATTACTTCTAAACCACCCCTCCTGGGGATATTTAAGTTCATAATTATATTCTTCGAGTTGAACGATCAGGTCGAGAGACCATTCCTCCTATCAGATTAAGTTGATAGAATTTTTTTTCTCAGCGTGAGAGCACAGATCATCCGAGGAAGCTGTGAGTTTCAACCCCCCTGGTGGTGAACTGCCTTACAAAATCCACAATTCAAGATAACTGATCCTAAAACAATGTGAAGAATGCGATGCAGATTAGAATAGCCATGTTGCTTTTACAGAAAGTAAACAACCGAAGCTCAGACTTGTAAGCATCGTGATGAGGTAAAAATACATTTTGAAGTGAGGCTGGAAAGATTTCTCAGAGCAGTTGTCAAGAGAAGTTTGGGGAAAAGGTGCATGGCCATGGAGAGTGCTGTGGTAGAACTCAAAGCATTTCTTGTTTTTCTGTTCAGTTTTGCTTTTGTCCTGTCAGCAAATGAAGAAACTGGGGTGTACCACAGCTGCAAGGGTCTGTCAGACAGTGCTGAAGTCCACTCTTAAGAAAGAGAAACACACTATACTAAAGTCACTGCACTGAACAACTTTGAAAGTTAATGATTGGTTCTTTCAGCCTAAAGATTAATATCTACATAGCTATAAAATTTAGTTGGTATTTTAATTACAGGTGTTTTGTTAAAGTGTCCCCATCACAGTGAAAAGTTTGGTTTGTCTTTTCAGTTGAGTCTTTTGTATCTGCTAATGGAGTAACTCTTCATGAAATGTGTGTCTCTGTGTCTAGTACAGAGGAATTATTTTACAACATGAGAAGCAAAAAGCTATTTTGGAGGCTTGTTGTAGCAGCTTTGCTCTGCTGGAAGGCATTCTTTGTTATACTGGAGTTAAGTTATATGTGCTTTCAAAGTAGAAAGGAAAATCAGTTAATGATTTTGAACACTATTGCCTATATTTCATAAATTTGACTCTGCCACTGTCAGGTGATTTTTCTATAGTTAAAAAAAAAAATCCTGCTACTGTAAACCTGTAGTAGTGTTAACTTGGAAGGCTATAGTTGTAGACTAAATACTTCCTCGGCTGCATCTCAGTTTGTTTATGTAAGCTGGTGTGCTGAAGTAACTTGCTCTGTTGCTCCTGTCTGGGGTTTTGGATAAGTGCTGATGCTCAGGGAACTGAATGGCCCCGGGAAGGTGCTCCATCTGGGCAGAGATGAATATAGATAGGTACTTCACATGCCTGTTACCTGCTGGGTTTCAGACCTGCCTTGCTTTAAGGGTCTGGTTTAGTAAGTATTCTTAGGCTATGACTAATATACAAATTATGACATTATGGTCAGCAACCACATTTTTTTTTGCTGAAATATAGGTGACATAAATCATATTGTTAAAGCACTTTCCCATATCTATGTGGGAGATTTATGTTAATCTCCTTAATTTGAGGTGGTTTGAACCCACATCTCCAATCTCTGAATAGAGTGCTGTATTACCAAATTGCTGTGACAGGTAATGCAGGGGAGGAGGAGGAGTGTATGAAATCTCTCCAGACCTCTCTTTGAAACTGAGCTACTGTATAGCCAAGATAGCAAATTTTCTCCCAGAAGGAAAATGGAGCAAGGAAAATAAAGCTGATGCTTTAGTTGGATCATTAGGGTGCTCTAAAAGTAAGGAGAATGCAATTGCAGGTCTTGCAAGCAGCAATAAGGTGTCTGACTTAGGAGAAACTCTTTTATTGTACCAGTGTCTGCTGGGGTTTGTTTGTTTGTTGTTTTGGTTTTTGGTTGTTTTTTTACTGGGTTGCTCAAGCCTGGTTGTGAGCCCCACTTCGTGAAGAAGGGCTCTTTGGTGCTTAATTCAGGGTGGTGAGTTCCACCTCAGAAGTAACGTACTTTAATTGTAGGAGTGACAGCATTTGACAGAAGTTAGGGGTGTTGTAGTCCTTGCTGTGAGTCTGTGAGTCTAGGTAGGTGGATATTACACTCTCAGCTGCCTCACTACAACTTCGTGCATTCAGAGGTGTTTTATGAAGTGATACAGTTTCTTCTGACACTTTTAAAACTGAGAGGCAGACTTCCAAAATGTACTTGGATGCCCAGAAAACTTTGAAGGAAGTTTTTTTGGAGTTTCAAGATGAGTTGGATGTTGTGTTCAGTGCTTTCTGTCTGAGATGAAAAAAGTATCTTAAGTACTTCGCCATAGTGCATCTTGGGTTCATGTACGCTAGTGGCTTGAATAGACCTTGTTGCCATCAGTCTTAAATAACAACTTTTTCCCAACATCTGCAACAGAGTTAAGTGTTATAGAAAATGAAAAGGTTTCTATCCCCTGCAAAGTTTGTCTAAATATTTTCCTTTAACATTTCTGCTATGCTTCTACCAATGTGAATATTATTTCCTGATCAGAGAACACCAAAAGTGCTTCAAGTCCCCTGAGACTTGTGGAATACTTAAAAGCAGTGCTTTTTGTTTGCAACTTACAGTGTGAGTCAGGAGACCAGCGAGCTAAAAAGTGAGTCTGAGGCCAAATCACTTAACATTGTGGTAAGGTAAAGACTTCTTAGTTTTTGGCAAAATTGGGTAGAATGGTATATTTAGCTTAAGTTTCCACTTTGTCCTCAGGGTTGGAAATCCCAGTTACAGTGAACCTGTACATCCCTTGTGTCTTCAGGTGGGCTAAGTAGCAGGGCCCCAAGGTACTTATTAGCTGTCCACACTCTTACTTACCTTGTTAGATTGTGAAAAGTCTCACATCCACCCACAAAGGAACACAAGATCAAGGTGGAACAACACCAATAAATAACTGAGAGAAATGAGCTCCTGCCAGGGCTGTGCTATGACAGCCACTGGTATATTATGGGAGCAGCTCTTCAGAGCTTACAGGATGGGGTTGGTGACAGTCTATAGGAGTATGGGACCCATCATGGGATACAGGAGAAGAACATTTTGGGATCGCACAAGACTTATTTTGGGCTGAATGGAGGAAGGGATGGGGGGATCAAAGTGGTTTAGGAAAGAGTGAGTGTGTAGGGATCCATAGTGTGTGTGTGTGTGTGTGTGTGGTGGGGGTGGTGTGTGTGCAGTGCAGTTTGTGGCTCAATGACTGGGGTGGAGCTGTGGGCTTCAGGGGCTCACATGCCAGGAACCAGCAACAGGGGAGATCTGGGGGCTGGGGAGCTCAGTTACTGGATACAATGAGTTTCCAACTTCAGGTATTTAAGAAATCTACATTGTGGATGAGCTTTGAAGACATCCATATCCGTATATGAATACATATTTTTCCCTGGAGCAGGGAGCAGGATGAAACCATTGGTGGTGGTTGCATTTGTGTGTTTCTGTCTTTGTGCATCTATGTGGCTGGCCATATGTACTTGCATATATCTGTTGCATTATATGTGTGCCTGTATCTGTGCCTGTTGGGAGTATGTGCACAGCTTTACTAGTGGCCGGGCCTGGGAACAGGGAGCTGCAGCAGCCACATCTCTCTTGGGCTGTAGGACTTGGTACACCCCAGCAAAACTCTGTAGAAGAGCAGATGTAACTATGGAGCTCTTGACTTTTGTTTCCTCTGAGTCCATTTGACTGTCAAAGCGTTAATGTAGTGGGCTTTGTTCTATGTAGTATTCTAAAAAAGGTCAATTTTAGATGACCTGTTAATGATGTCACCTCAAACAGAGGCCACATTGCATGACTTCAGGAATGCTGACTTTGTGGATACCATTGTGTTAAAGTTATAAGGTTCCCTAAGTTCGTGATAAGCAACACAAATATATTTTGAAACTTTTATTAAATAGAAATGAGGCTTGATCATATTAAAAGGAATGTGTAGTGTAAAAAAGTAATTGATCTCAACTAGGGGGAAATTTTGCTGATTGAGGCCTGACTTGTGGTTGGGGGATAAGACAGAACTGAGAAATGTCACTTTTTTGTGGTAGTCTGCAAGGAACATCGTGGACATTTTGTGGGGAAAATGTTGTGCTTGGCATTGATTGGAGCCCTAAATTTAAATTCTGCTTTGTGTTTTTTTTCCCCTCATTTATTTTGCAATAAATCACCGACAAGCCACAGACGATTTTCTTTTTTCGTGGAGTACAAAGGTATGTGACAGAGAAAAATCCCATGAAAGCATTCTAAGTTAGACTGAAGATTAAGATAAAAAAATATTTGTCTGTCATAAATATTTTCTCCGTTCCCTGCGGGCTTAGAAAATGCATCTCTAGAAATTCAGGGCTATTAGTGTGTGTTGATCAGTTGTTGGTATTTGCATCAGTCTCACAAAAGATCTTCAGGTGGGGTTTGCTGCCTTCCCCTACTTTTTTTTTGTTTTCTGTCCTGCAGACATCCCTTCCTGACCAAACAGAGGAATAGTGTGTTGCAAAAGTTTTGCAAGATGAGATTGGTTAGGTCAGCTTGCAGGAATTGTGATTTTTTTTATTTTTTTTTTTTAGTTGGCTTAAACCTTAGGAGCACATCAGCCAAAGCTCCCATGTATTTATGCTTTTAGGTACTTAGGTGATATCTCAGAGGCTCTGTACTGCACCTCTGAGCTCAAGGATATGGGTGCAGCTCTCTGGCTTTGAGATTTGAGACCACTGCTTTTTTTTTCTTGTGTGTCAGAACAAAAATAAGGCTAGGTATATTGGTGTTCATTCTTTCTTAGTTACTTCTGCTATTTAAGCACTTCAATGATTTCTCAATCATTCTGTGTTCTTTTGTAGAGGCAGGAAAATACTGCTTTTGCCCTGAAATGTAATTTTTTCATACACATTTTTGAGTATCAAAAGCTATATACGTAACAATTTTACGGGAGAACTGGAAGACTTTTTTTGTAATTACAGTCGATATAAATAATGGTCTGAAAATAAGAAAGCATAAAATTGTAAGACTATAAAATAACTTTCAGTATTCTAATAACAAATATGTGTAGATGCAGATAATTTAAACTTCTCTTTCCAATGTGACAGCAGTTACAGTTTCTGAGAAGTGCAGGGTGAAACATACAGATAAAAAAAAATTAAAAATCAGATTTTCAGGTAAAACCAAAGCATTCTAAGTATCTCTGGAAAATCACTGCTGTTCTAGTGGCCATGTGAGCTCAGAGAGACACTGGAAGGGAGGTGGATTCATGGCAGGCATTGTCACCCACTGCTCTTTCCACAAGTTCAACTTGGCAGGCTTTGTAAAGCTGCAGCTAATGTGGGTTGATGGGCTCATGGGCTGATGGGGTTGGTTTTTTTCTTGTCGTTTCTGGGCTTTTCCGACCAGGCAAAGGCTGAAAAGATCCCACTGCTGCTTTGTGTAGGCCGAGTAGATGTCAGCCTTTAGCAATAAATTCCTTCTGTTTTGTCATCTTTAACTTGTTAACTTTTTGCTGACTTTTTTTTTTTTTTTAACTGTCATTCGATACAGTAACAACTCTGTCAGAGATATTCCCTAACCAGTTCTTTTAGATTAAATATTCAGATTTGAAAGTTGTTTTGCAAGCATAATACAATTCCTGTCTGTGAGCTCATTTACTGCATCTTTATTCCCGCATAAGAATAAAGGTTAAAAAGCTGTTTAAGAAATGGCCTTCCCACAGTGGAAACTTGCTCTTTCTCCTTGGCTCTGCCTGCATTTTTATTGTTGCTTGCTCAAAAATGACCTTGAAAATAGGCCAGTGTCCACTACCTTCTCTATTGTATTTCTGTAGCTTCTATTTGCTGAAAGTCTGAGAAGACAGTGCCTAACCTGTACAGGTAATTCAAAACAACTTCTCTAGTCTTGATTTGATTCTTTGATTATTATTTTTTTCTTGTGGACCTGATGAAGCAAGAAGATTTTAATAGCAAAATCCTAACTCTGAAAATCAGTGGGGTAGGTCTTGCTGACTGTAAAGAAACGTTGGAATTTGGTCATTGAGCATAAATGCGAATCGGAGCTGTCACTGATGGTCACTTAGATTAGTATTGATTGTTTTTATTAAGTTTTTTGAAAGCATGACTGGAATTTTGCCTTCTGTCACAAAACCCTAAGATGTGTGTAAAGAAACATTTGCGTGGGAAGGAGAGGAAAAAAAGCCCAGTAGCAACTGAGACATCCAGTGCAATTTGATTGTGGCTGGGTGCACCCTTGCCGCCAGGGAGGACTGGAGCAGGGATCCAAGTTATCCCTCACTTTTTGTGCGGATGCTGGCAGAGTGAGCTTTGCAGCCAGGGCACAAGGTGTTGGGCAGGCTGGGTGCCTGGGAGGATGGCAGCCTGGGGAGCCTGACTGCACCTCTGATGCTCCCTACCCAGGCAGAGCTGCTGCCAGGCTGGATGGAGCCCAGCCATGCTTCACTGACTCCCCCGGGTTATCCCAGATCCATCTAGGGGTATCTAGATAGTGAGTGAATCAGGGGGAGTCTAGCACCAGCAGTAGGCCTGTACTTGAAAAACCAGTTAACTGAATTCCACCTTTCCTGTTTCTGGCTGTTTTTCTTTACAGAAGTGAGAAATCCAGCTCCTGAAAGTTCTTCACTACTGATAAAACTGTGGAAGAGAGTCCACTGGTTTTTCTTGTCTAGTTTTAATTCAAATGCATGAATAGCTAATGTGTGTTTTCTTATTCTGCATGCCCCACCATTCATATATTTTACTTTCCTTTACAGTGCTGTCTCTTGTGCATATCTTACACTGCT
Source organism: Gymnorhina tibicen (assembly GCA_013399875.1). Classification (NCBI taxonomy): domain Eukaryota; kingdom Metazoa; phylum Chordata; class Aves; order Passeriformes; family Artamidae; genus Gymnorhina; species Gymnorhina tibicen. The sequence goes on from VXAZ01004522.1 coordinate 2,232,069, forward strand.
TTAGGAGAGGAGGGCAGGAAAGTGTTGTAACTGTGTGCCAATGCCTCTGATGATTAGGTTGTTTCTACTTTATTGGCTGAGAAGGGCTAGATAACAGAAGTTTGACGTGAAGGTTCTTTGAATTGTCAAGATCTGTGGAAACCCTGTGGTTTAAACTAAGGTTGTGAAATATATGCTGTTGAAATTTCTAGGATTCCTTTTATTTACTTGAGCTTGTAGTCTCAATGTGTGCTCAATGCCTTCTACTTCTACAAAGGAAACACCCTTTAAAATACACTGAAGAGATAAAAATTTTGATGGGAAAATGAAGGCTCAAATCAACTTCACTGACTTTGGGAGAGTTGCTGTATATTTACATTACATCTACTGACAGTTCTTCATTCTTTCAATAGTCACTAACTAATGCGTTCATTTTGTGTGTCTCTTTTTGAATTACCAAAGTAGTTAAATTCATTCTTATGTGATAATATATCTCTTACAGGATAAAGAAAAAACTTTGTATAAAAAGAAAGTAAATCTATGTGTCATCATGATTTTTTTACTACAATTGGGTTATTTAGATATTATCAAAAAATCTCACTAAGACTTGATCAGAATTTTAGAAACCATGCATATTTTTGCTAATGCAAAAATGTGAGCTTGATACTGAAATTCCTTAGAAGTAAACATGAATTTTAAACTAAAAGTTACAAGAATTATGTCCTTTCCAGACCTATCCCAATTTATCTTCCTTGAAGTTGGTTTACAGTGCGTCTGCCAATGTTCTCCACAGCAAGTTCATCAATGCTAAAGGCATGCAGTAAGTGCAGAGTCCGTCCTTGGATGACCACTGTTTACTTGGTCACACTAGGAACAGCTTAGTTTTGTGCATATTTGGTAATGTTGTAATGGGGATGTTTCGAATTGAAAAACGATTCTGCAAGGTACAGTGCAGGTTTTCTGTGAGGTGGAGGAGGCAACCCTTGGTAGGTGATGAGAAAGAGATGTATGTGATGGGGTGGGGAACTTCCAGATGAACTGTGAATTGACTGAAGGATCTTTACGAAGTGATGAGTGGCAGGATGTGATCTAAAGGCAGTGATGAAGCAATAGGTACAAATCATGGCTGCTGGAGGACAGCTGTGTTCAGTGGCTATCTTGGTGTGGGTCAGAGGTTGCCATGCTGATATTTATCTCCAGCGATGTGTCATGTTGCTCAGAAACTTCACGGTGGGTACTTGGTGTAAAGATCTGCTGTTGCTGTGCTGCCATGGCTAACAGACACATCCAAGTTTGGGTTTTTCTCGTAGGCTGAGAATCCTGAAGGAGTGATAGGAAAAGAGGGTAGGAAGGGAATTCTTGGTGGTACAGTGGCAGAGAAGAGGTCAGGATGTTTACCCCAAGGAGGAAAACCCATTTTGTATACTGCAGAGTATCGGCAGATGATACAATCTTTCTAAAATTTGAGTAGCCTGCCTTCTCTTTTCTGTTCTTAAGGACGATGGGAAATAAGCTTCCCGCTCTGCAGCTCCACCGATGTTGTTGCTGCATTCCCTGTCATCAGCAAAAAATGTTTGGGGTGTTTCGGGCAGGATCTAACTGTGCCTAGCTATTATTTTAGTGTCGCTGTAACATTGCTGAATTTTAAATTAAACTACTTGAACTCTCAGTCTGCTAGAATTTTCCTTAAAAACTGTGCTTTGGGCTGAAATGCATCATTCTTGTTTTCAAGCCAAAGGCAAAATACTTTCAGAACACTTGATTAAAATTCCATGTGACTGGCAGAGTTCTTGAGCATTAATGGCAGTACAGAAGAGAACTTTTAAAAATATTGTTTGCTTTTTTCCACCCCTCTTTGTTTTCGGATACTTAAAATTACACTTTTTAAGGCGTTTATCCTGTGTGACACAAATGCCTTTAAATTTCATGAAGGCATTTACTGTAAAATAATGAAATAAGAATTTGCACGTGGTGAGAGTTTGGAACATAAAAAATGTGCAATGGTTGATTTGCTATTAATGTTTTTAAACAGTTGCAATTTGTGCCTTGTACAGATTAACAAATCTGTGTGCCTGGAGACCAGCAGATGTAAGAACAAACAAAGCGATTTGTTTGGTGATTTGCAGTTTTACTTTGTTGCCTGGAGTAAAAGGCCTAGGAAGAAAAAAGTAGCAGGGTGTATTCTACTTTTTACAAAGAGCAGAAAGCCATCTCCGTAGCATGTTGAACAGTTGGTTACTACTGAAATAAAAAAAAAACCAAAAAACCGACAGGTTTTTCCCAATTAACCTTTAAAATCAGAGATTGCTAAATCTTGTCAGTAGAGATAGGAGAATGACCAAGTTTTGCATGTCTTTGGGGTTACACAGTTGCAAATCCTTTCAGGTCCATTCAAGCTGGAGGAAATGTGTTTCCTTCTACCCAGGAAGATCTGGCAGTGATACAGGGCTGTATGTGCCCTGATAACGGCTTTGTGCCTGTTGGAATGAAAACATTTTTCTTCCCTTTAGGAAAACAGGAGAACTGGTAGTTCTGAGATGCCAAAACCTCTTCAACTTGAAATAGCTTTTGTTAATCAGTGGAAAAATTCCGCCTAATTTAAATAGAAATTTAACTTCATCTAATGCAGCTGCAATTTCTAATATTAAGGAAGTGACAAATCTTTTCTTTTAAATTAAGAAAGTGAGATAAATTTTGGGTTTATGTACAGCTAGCTAATTACAAGCTTTCATTAAGTGAAGAATACATTTCAGAGTTCCTTTGTAGTGCACCTATTTCATTTATGATCAGAAGGTGATGCCAACTGACTCAAGGGCATTTCTAAGTGTTTTAATATTCTTAATGTTTACGTGGGGCAAAAACTAGTAACATTTTGTTTGGCTGTGATACTGAGTCACAGTACTGAAGTGAGTGGGACCTCTAAACCTTTAAAATTATTCTCAAGCTCAGGTCTCCTAGAATTTGCAAGTCATAAATGGAAATTTAGAATCAGAAGAGGGCTAATAGATACTTGGGTCATAACCTCCTTTTTATTATAATGAATGATTTGGTGTGCAGCCTAAAGCTGCACATTTATGCATGCAAATTTAATTAGGATTAAACCCAAGAGGATTTTCATTTACAAGTAAGACAGTTGCTTCAGGTTGAAAACTGGTGATAGAAAAGAAGTTCATGGGGAGATATTATTTAGGGAGTCATATTAAGTGGGAGTGGGGGAAGTCTACTTTGGGGCCTACATCAGTAAGAACAAAAATGATTCGTTTTGTTGATATCGGGGCACATCATAAGTGACAAGTGACTGAGGTCCCTAGTCTTTGATATGTCAGTCACACTCTCAGTACTTCTGTTTCTCCAATATTGTGTCTTAGGCAGCATATAAGCAAAACTGACAAGACGCTGAAGTCTTTAATAGCTGTGGCTTGTATTTACTTCAGGTTTGAGCAGAGATTGTTCCCAACTGATGACTTCCAAAAAAAAAAAAACTAGTGTAATGCTAAAAGAACAACCCCCAAACCAACAGGCACAATGATGCAGACTCCTCAACGTGTGGAAAAAGCTTTGGGTGAACAAGAAAGAACTAATTTCATGGTCTGGCAGGTTTGTTGTTCCTTGGCAGCCTGCCCATCTGTCAACTTTTGGCTCTTTTGCTTTGGTGTAAATGCTGTGACAATTTCTGGGGAGATTGTTGAACTGGCCAACAGCATACAAAAAATCAATACTTGCAAGACATGACTTGACAGAAGAAATATTGATTATACTTTGGAAGTGCATGATAGAATACTCACAAATTACTTACCTTTCATATAAAATTATACTGTCTGATGCTGAAAACTAGCATGAAAGCTAGGTTTCTTTTCATTCTACTTCCCCTTAGTTTGTTCTGATTGAAATACGCAGTAGGTTACTGCCAATATTGCAGGTATTAGAAATTTCTGTGATAGAATTTTTTATTTATACCCAGGAATTTAATTTTTTTTTTTCTCAAATCCCTGAAATCTGTGAAAGGACCAAGCCATAATACTAGAAACCACATTCAGGTCTTGGATGTAAGCTGTTAAACCTATTGAATTCACCAGTGTTTTCTATGCTCAGGCTGTCAAAGATGATGGGCTCTCCTTTGGGAAACAAAGTAGCTCATTTGTAGGAATGTCTGGTTGGGGCTGAAAAGCTTGAACTTCTTCAGTTTTAAGCATTTGCACCCTGACCATGTCTTTGCATCCTTATTCTCTCTACTTCCAGTTTAAGTACATGTGTCTCTGTGATCTACATCTGTGTTTGCAAGTTGAGCATGAGCAGACTCAGAAGGTGGGACAAGGTGAAGTTTGTACCAGCTAACTTGTTAATGCTTAGCTTTCTAATCAAACTGATTATACTAGTTTAGACTGAGTACTAACACTTAAAAAAATCTAACCCATCTGTGGTATTAAGAATGCAATAGTTTGTGTAAGCAAACACTAGTTGCTTTATAACTGAGAGGACAAGCTTCAATTTCTTCTGCAGATTTATTAGTATTATTTGGCTTTCCTTTTTCTAAACATTTAATCTAGAAGTCTGGGATTTCTTTGTTGTAGACATTTTTTAGTGAGTTTGATAATTCGCTAATTTTATTTGCTTTCCCTTATACTCCTGTCCCCAGTAGTGTATATTGGGAAATTCAGCATCTTGTAATGAACACTTCATTGAGACATGTTGCTTTCTTTGCTTTTTCTTTATCTTAGATTTCCAATACATTTTGTAGATAGCACGCTTCATACACTTTGAAATTTAATATTTTTTTAGAGCTCAGGTTTTCTGCCCTTCTTTGGAAAAGAAACAGTAGGATTTTTTTAAAACTTGTTCAAATTCTGTTACATTGGTCCCATCAACCTGGCTATATGCTGGTGTTTGGGAATTTTCAGGAAGACATGCAAGTTATGCCAGACACTTGCTCTTTAACCTTCACAAACTATATTGAGGAAACTAGTTGTGGGAGAATAGTACAGCTGGTATTCATTCTTGAATGAGCAAACTTTTTCCTACTTTGTTTACAGTCTGAGTGACAGAATTTTATTAATTTGTAATAAAAGTCTAAGTGTTGTAACTTTAACTTTATTAATTTGCAGTGTTGTAATTATTTTCAATACATTTCTGAGCACTGAATGCTGATTAGCACATCATCTAGCCTAAGGCAGACCACGGTAGGTAAAAGGCTTTTGCTGTAGTACCCTGTCTGCATTATGGCTCCTCTCATTAATAATGCTGAGTGCACATAAGCAACTGCAGAAAAAATATTTGGCAGAGAAGACTTTGCCATTTAGAAGAAGGGGCAAGGTTTCATCCTCTGTAGCTTGTTTGTGCTCTAACAGCTTGCAGAGTTCAAACAGAATGTTTTTTGTTACATTAACTGCTAGAATGAGGGTTTTTTTGTTGTCCTTTTTTCTGGTGCTCCAGTTGGATTGTTTAAGTGTGATTTGCAAAAGCTTGACTGGATCAGAGCTGTAAAATAACCAGCAGACTGTCTGAAAGCAAGTAATTGAGTGTTCAGCAAATGGCTGTAAAGTAATCTGTTTTACAGATAACCTGAGCTCATCCCAGGCTCTGATGTGGAGTATGCTTTTCCGTGAGTGACCAGGCTCTGCAGTACAACACACCACGATCTTTTACTTACCTTGGTGTGCAATGCAAACAGAACAGTGGTATCTGGAAAAAAACACTAAACTTATTCTCATGTGTGTTAACAAAACTGTCAAGAATAAGAAGTTATTCTACTCCAGTTGGTGCTGATGAGGTCTGAGGGTCCACACTTGGAAAAATGCAAACTGCCAAGAACTCAGAAGGATAAGAAGTTTAGGAAATGGACTGTGGAAAGATAGAGGGTTGTTTACATAGTCTGTAAAAAGGGTGTATGGTAACTGCCTTTCAGGTAAACAAAAGTTGTAATCAAGATCATGACTGATCATGAATGCAGCAAAGAGGACTGAAAATTTTTAACTTTTAAAGTGACGAAGTGCCAGATTAGACTTGTCAGGGATGTTGAGGAATATCCCTCATTGGAAGCTCTTGAGAACAGACAAACTTAGTATGTTCTTACATTAAAAGCTGCTTAAATTAAATAAATGTAGTCTTCTCCAGGTTGTATTTCTATGATTGACACATTAGTCAGTGTTGCTCTACGGTATGAGAAGAAATAGAGAACGAGTTTTAAGAAAAGATAGTGTTCCATCAAGGTAGAGGTTTCTTTTTAATATGAAGTAGTTTTATCTATACATTGCAAATTAAAGTTTGCAGATGTTCTGCTAAAAAACTCCATAGTCCTTAGTTAAATCCTGTAAAATTGATGTTTTGCTAGCAGAAATTCTCCTCTCTGTAGAGCTACAGAAAAAGGAGTGATCAGTTTTCAAAATTTCTAACTAGTGGCTTGCTACCTAAGCTTATTGTGTAAATTGTGGTGAAGGTTTCAGCTCTTCAAGCGGCTTAATGCTGAAGCTAACACATTTTTAGGCAACATCTCTACAAAGTGGATTATAAGGCAGGTTGAGTGTTATACCCCACATTTCTCGCTGACTGTAAGAACAGAGAATTAGTACCTTAATTCCCATAGTTAGAAGTTAGCAATTTCAGCCCATTTATTTTAGGGAAACCAGCCTAGATATTTGATGTGATTACAGAGTAGGATTCTGATGAAAGTGTACAGAGAAGGTTAAGCTAGGGACGCTTGCTGGTGAAGTACAATGAGGGTAAATCTATTGAGCGGGCTAGGAATCTGAACCCAAGCCTGATAGTTCCAAGGCTTTTATTTAGTAAACTCATTTAATCCAAAACTTGAATAAGACAGAACAACTAAATCAAATCTGTGCTACTGAAAACTGTCTGAGAATTGTTATAAAGAATGTGACCTCAACTTCTGCAGTGTAATGCTATTACATATTTTATGCATTCAAATACTGTGACATTTTATTACATTTTGTCCTTAGTCCGTTCTGTTCTCCTGAAGTGCATCAAACTATTCTGAACAACTGTCACTGTGTACTCTGTAAATGTTTTCAGTAAATGGAGAGTCCATTGCTTGTGAGCAAACTTCAGCATTGCTGGCTTGTTGTGAACTGCTGATTGCCTCAACATTTTTAAAACCACAAACTTGCAAATGAGATTAGACCCCTTCAAGTATTTCTGTGTTCTGAAAAATGACACCATAAAAGCTCATTGTTACTGAACACATCAGCTCTTTATGTTTTTTAAGTCAGATCTACTTCGTTCACTTGCGAATTACTGCTTTATTACACTCAGCACAAAAAAGCCAAAATACTTAAAGAGAAATCAGGCTGTTGGCATTGCTGAATGTCTCAATGTTGCTCACTGAAATCTGGTTTAGAGTCTTCATTGTATACACTAATGAACAATCCAGATAACTTTCTGGACTCAGTTCTTGGCTTGCTTCATATAATCTTTTGTGTTCATTTCCCAAAAGTTTGTCTGCTTTGCAAAAAAAACCCCAACAAACACCTCCCTAATTTAATTAGCTTTCAATAAATATCAGACAGATCAGTGAATCTGGATTCAGAAGAAAGCTGTCTTAAATGTGGCCTTACTGTAAGAGTTCTGCCATCCTTACTGTGTTGATTTGGATACCAAAATGTATCATTGTGCTTATTGAACATATTTGGTGATGTAGTGAAGCCCATGTAAAGCAGAACTCTCATGTGCGTCCTTCTGTTTGTACAACTATGTTTGTAAAAGAAATTATTTTTATCAGCTATGCCTCTGCAAGGAAGATTTTTATTCTAGGGTCTCCCTTTCTTCATGTACCATCTGTAAAAAGTAGTTTTACCCTGTCTGTCACATTGTGAAAATGCATACAGTTAAACATGGTCAAAACCACAGATCATCCATGCATTTTGCTGAAGTGCACAAATTCACTTATCTTCTACCCAAAACAGAACAGTGATGAAGTACTATTAATCTTCTGATTGAAAGAATCATTAATCAGAAAAAGAAATTGGGGTTTCATTCAGATCTAGCTGTACAAAATGCAGCCACGGATCCTACATTGAGAAAACCTAAAAATAGAAGGAAGGGAAAAAATAGGTCTAAAAAGCCTTTGATAGATGGCACACAAATTCATATGATTTCCATATTTGCATTTAGTAATGGATATGTGCTCTGGGCTGAGCGGGGAGAGCAAGTCTAATGTTGTTGGACTGCACTGATGCTGCTTTACGTGCTCAGGATCTCTGAGCTAGACAAAATGCTCAATAAATCTAGGTCTGTCAGACCCATTGTGTAAGTACTATGGAATAATTATAAGTACTATGATCTGCTTGTGTGCAGTGAATCAGGTGTATCCAGAATGAAGCAACAGCTATGCACTGGCCACAGCTGGAGTTGCCAGAATCCTGGGCATGTCCCAACTCCTTGAAATGCTTCTTGGTGAGAACTTCAGGGTGCTTGATCGTCTATATATGTAACAAAGTAAAAGCTTACAAACCCACAAAGAATCAACTTGAGTCTCCGGGAAAGATGATGATATTTACATTGACAGTAAGGAGCTTGAGAGGACTTCTGTATAACCTGGTTTAAAGCAGAATAATTCCCAAAGAAATGTATGCTCGGCCATTAACTTTACAATAGAGGGGTAACTTTACAAAAGGCTAGAGATGCCTTTTACTTAGGCAATCCATGATGCCCTGTGTGAATTATCAGTACTTTGAATCTGCCCCAATAAGCTGCATGTTCCACCTGTCCCTGTTCATTTTGAAGAATCAGTCAATAGGCATACTGAGGCACATAAAATAGAGATTGCCTCATCTACCTTAAAGCTCTTTGCCTGTCTTTTTCCCTGGCATACTACATGCTGACCAACTGTTCATCATTTAAAAATGTTACAACTGGCTTCATTATGAACAAGCCTTTTTCCTGAGTTTTGCTGAAATACTAATGCTATGTCCTTCACCATAAATTCTGCCTGCTGAGCTATACATACAACATCTAACCTCTGAATTACTTCTTGTCATTTCCTGAAGGACTGAATGTTGGAGAGTGTGGATGTGACAAATTCTGCCCTATCCACACTGCAGGTCACCTTACTAGGGATGTAATTCCTTCCACTTCCTCTGAACTTGAGGTGTTTTGTCTCTGTAGGAAAGCTCTGAATGACATAATTCTGACAGTACCCACTCAGATTTTCAGTTCTCCCTTGCTGAGTTTTAGTCATGCATCTGGCTAAAACCAAGTCCTCACAAATGAGAGCAACTTGCTTGAACATCTAATGAAAACATTGTACTCGGCTTTTGTGCTGAGCTGTAGTGAACCCATTGTTATTCTTTCTCAAGGTCAAATTAACATCTATACACTTCATTTTCTGGCATTGGGGTGTGTGAGAATCCCTGTTTTGAGGCAAATGAGCATCAGAGTAGCTGGTAAAAAATGAAAGAGTTCACCTCACCATGAAAAGAACTGGCCAACAGTTAGAAGTAAATGAGTTTAATTTAAAAATTCTTCCAACTTTTCTCAGGACTACCACAGTCTCTTGCAAAATGCTGAGCAGTAATTCCCAAACAGAGATGGGTCTGATGGTGGAAGCAGCAAGCACTTAAGTGCAAAGTTAGCTGCAAGGTACTTTTACAAATAGAATATAGTCAATCAGACTAGATTAGTGAGCTGAGAAGTCTAGTGCTGGATTTGGTGCAGATCCATATGGATCTGTTGCCATCTCTCAAGGCTGGCTCAGAACTGCATTTGCCTAATGTGATAATGGAGCCTGATAGCTCAGCAGTGATACAGACTATGAGTGATGGTTTTGCACGGAGCACTTGCCTTCCTTCTAATGGGAATAATATCATAAATCCCATTCAATCTATCATTTGTGCTGCACTTTAGACAGAAAACTGTGAAAGTTAAATGGATGAAGGGTCTAGAGGGTAAGTCCTATGAGGAGTGACTGAGAGGGCTGGGGGTTAGCCTGGAGGAAGGAAGGCTCAGGAGAGGCTTTTGTCACTCTCTACAACTACCTGAAAAGGAGGGTGTAGCCAGGTGGGGGTCAGCTTCTTCTCCCAGGCAACAAGCAATAGGGTGAAAGGATATAGCCTTAAGCTGTGCCAGGGGAGATTCAGGTTTGACATCAGGAGGAATTTCTTCATGGGAAGAGTTGTTAAACATTGGAATGGACTGCTCAGGGAAGAGGTAGTCACTGTCCCTGGACGTGTTCAAGAAATGACTGGATGTGGCACTTGGTGCCATGGTCTAGTTGACAATGTGGTAATCAGTCAACGGTTGGACTTGATGAACTCAGAAGTCCTTTCCTAAGGACTAAATGATGCTGTGATGCCCTTAAAAATGCAAATATCATTTGCTAAAGGTTCAGTGTAATGACGTGTGGTATCTTCTGATGGAGTTTTGTGTCTGTTAGGGCCACTTGCATTTCACACCAGGATATGAGGACAGTCACCTGTTTATCTGTAAATGGCTCTTTTAAGTGGCTGATTCTGTGGCTGCTCATCTTTATCATACCTACTGCTTTCTATAAGGCATAAAAATATATCTTACCAGATGTTTGGTTTTCTGGTTTTAGGGGGGTGGAGAAGTGAGGGAGAAGGGAAGTTGCAGAGCAGCATCTAAGAGCTTTTGAATTTGTAACTCTGAGTACCTGTCTTTTCTTAGTAAAGGAATAAAGAGGAACAATGTTCTTTGAAGATGCAACTCACTTGTTTGAAATTTGCCTTTTTTCCATGTTGTTTGTTGCAGATGCTTATTTTTCCTAATAAATCATCTCCTACACGATTCTTGATCTTCCCTGAAATCAGTGGCTGCACCACTGCAGTTTGCCTTAAAATTTAATTGTGTTAAAGAGACTCAGAGGTGAACATAATCAGCTAGGATTCGAAGAGATGCAGTACTTTTCAGGATGAAGCTAACAACCTCTTGCTTTTTATTTGGATCCTGGAGCAAAACTCCAGTGCAACTCACTTGGATTGAAGTGCTCTTTTTTCATCTCTGTGGGACCCAGAGAACTCACCATAAGATAGCTTTGCTTTTCCTTTGGCACAAGTCTGTTGACTTAAGGTTATTGGAGGCAAATTATTTCACTGTAGCAAATGATGTTGGAAAGAAATGGCAGGACTACTGTGTAATGTGAGTGAAGGTAATGGGTGACCTGGGAAGTACTGGATATCTCTTGAAGATAGGCTCGTAGACCCCTGCATGAACAGTAATGAATACTGAATAAGAAAAATTTTATATCATTGCAGAGTAGTATTAAAAAAAGAAACCCTCTTCCACCACTGAACTTTCTTGTCCAGAAAACAGAGGGCAGCATTTCTTCTTTGCCTCCAGCTTTACATCTGGAGCTGCTCTGCACACAAACTGCATGAAGTGAGAAGCCTGTGCAGAAAACATTTTACTGGCAGAAGAGCCTCAGTGGAATGGTCAATAGGATGTCTTCAGCATTCTCATCTGCATCAGATTTAGGTATAATGAGAACAAGGCATCTGACCTAGTCTGGATTTAACATAAATGAAGTCAGGATTCAAAAAATTAAAAGGCTCCATCTCCCTCCTATTAAATTTCAAGTATAGCACAATTGAAAACACACTGTTTGTTATTCATACTGTGGTGCAAAGGGTTAGAATTTAGCCAAATTTTCAATAGCTGAAGGCAAGTCTTAAATAACACTGAAACTTTTCTCCAGGCTTTCTAGGGTAATGCAATTACTGGGCAAAGACACTTTAAAGGAATATTGAATGTAGCCTTGTTGGGATCACGGAATCACAGAATTGTTAGGGTTGGAAGGGTCCTCTGGAGATCATCTGGTCCAACCCCACTGCCAAGGCAGGGTCACCCTGAGCAGGTGACACAGGAACTTGTTCAGTTGGGTTTTGAATGTCTTCACAGAGGGAAACTCCACCACCTCCCTGGGCAGCCTGCTCCAGTGCTCTGCCACCCTGAATGTAAAGAAGTTCTTCCTCATGTTGAAGTGAAACTTCTGTTTTAGTTTATGGCCATTGCTCCTTGTCCTGTTGCTGAACAGCACTAAAAAGAGCCTGGAACCATCCTCTTGGCACCTACCTTTGAGATATTTATATGCATAAACAGCTAAGGAAAGCAAAACTTTAATATTTCAGTCTGTTGTGATGTATATGGTAGATAATGAAGTAAAAGAATTCATACAGTTTTACTAGTGAAAAAGGCATATATTTTGACAAATATTGCTTGATTTTTATTTTTTTTCAGATTTCCTTTTAACAGAAGAAAAATGTGATTTTAATACCTTACTATTGCAACACTAGCAATTCCTGTGGCATTTTCAATGTGCCATACTAAGCCTCTAGCTTTGATTAAACCACTGGGTTTAATTTCTAAAGATAGGACTCCTCTTTCCCAAATTTCTTCTTTTTCAGAGCTGCTTCTGAGTGGAAATGGAATATCTCTGTTACACCATAACCATGCAAGAAATAAAAGCTTTTTAGCTCATGAGGGACAGCTGGAAGCTGATCACAATATTGCTGAGAAGCTGTGCTTAATTACTGTCACATACAGTATTCTTGAAATTTTATCAGTAGCCTTCAAACTGAAGTAAAACTTTACTCCTTTTAGAAAAAGGAAAGGATTCCTGGTCTGGTAGCAGTAATCTTGAAACTTAGTCTGTTTTTACATTACTCCAGTGCATAAGAGCAAAACTATTTGAAAGTACAGTGAAGTGTTTGTGTAAAGATTAATAAGTGGCAAGCAAAACATCCCTTAGACTTTACAGAGGCTGCAGAAAAAGCCTGTAGCAAAGGTCTAAAGTTCAGTCCTTAAATCTTTCAAGTCTGGAGTGTCCTGTTCAGGCCAGTGGTGTTGAGGCTGCAAAGAGCTCGCGTTAAACGCCGTTTTCCACACCAGCTGAGTGCGTGCTCTACAATCCCTCTTTGATTCTGGCAGTGGGCCACTTGTCCCCCAGGTTTTGATCAATTCACAATGCAAGGGAAGGTTTAGTAACTTGCAAACTCTTGTGTTCCTCAGCATAAAGCATCCAAACGTGGAGTGAAATAACAGGGATACTGCTGTCAGGGTGCCAGCTTTGCATGCCTTACGATGTGGCTGATAAACATTATTTCTTTCAAGGCCTGTTCCCTGCCATTTTGAATCTGGCCAGCAATGCTCACATCTCTACCAATGCCACCTGCGGGGAGAAGGGACCGGAGATGTTCTGCAAACTGGTGGAGCACGTCCCCGGACGGCCCCTGCGCAACGCCCAGTGCCGTGTCTGTGACCGTCGCAGTGCCAATCCCAAAGGCAAGCTTCATGTGTTTTGCATTTTGTTTCATGGGTTTGTGTCTTTTTCTTAACCCTTCCCCTTGAATACAGAGTGTATTGGACTGAATATGTTTTAGTTTTAGTCTCTTTTACTATGTGAGTGCAGTTACCTTGGAGCAAAGTGCTGACAGAAAGTGTGAGCACTGTGTATCGCCACTGAGCATGGCAAGATCCAGGGACAACCTTTTTGTCTGGGGGCAGATTTCAGCTTTTACTTCGTCATGACAGGAAGAGATTGTGCTCTGTGTGAAATAAATGTGCTTGGCCAGAAAAATTCAGTAAAATTTATTTTCAAGAGATGTTTAATTATTTTGCTTTCAAACAGAGCAACACCCAATTTCCAGTGCAATTGATGGGACCAATAACTGGTGGCAGAGTCCCAGCATTCAGAATGGAAGGCAATACCACTGGGTCACCATCACCTTGGATTTGAGGCAGGTGAGTAACATTTATGTGAATGTCATTAAATGGATGTAGGATACAAGCCAATACAATTGATTGCAACTCCTCTCTGTTTAGATGGTAGGATATGTAGCAGTTAACTCTTTAATAGCACTTTAGTAAAATATGGATGGTTAAAAGTTAATATGAACTTCTTTTAAACAGATATGGTTTTCAATTTTTGTTCTAGAGCATCTTGAAGATTTCATTCCTGTCAGACTGGAATGGAAGTGACTTATGGCACAGTAACAATTGCATTTGCGTGGATGAGAGTTTTTTAGTTTTCTTGGTAACGGATTCCATCTGTACTGATTCTTTTGTCTTGGTAACTTTCCTCTGCTTCACCCTTCTGTCTTTTCCTCACCATTCTGTCTTTTCCTCAGCAGTCTTATATTACTGTTTTCCTCCACCTTTTATTTCTTAAAAGTTACTTGAAGTCTGTGTTTTCAAGGACTTATTTTTAAACAGCAGTGTTTTCAGGGTATTGGCCAAAGCACACATTTTATGTGAGGATCCATCTGACTGATTCTGATCACCATCTTGTTGGAAGGAACACTGGGAAGAAATGTTCTAAACTATATCTTCTAGGAACTTTTGCTGTCAACTGTTCTGCAGAGTTAAGGTTTATATTTCTGAAGCAGTGATTTGTGACCCTGGGGAGCTTGGAACTGTCTGGGCAAAAGTTGGTTCCTCTGTTTTGGCCACTCTGTATGGCCACACTTCAAGGGATTTATCATTCTTAGACAGGAGGCTGCTAAACTGTAGAGAGCGTTTGCTAATTTATTAGTTCGCCTGTTAGACATACGAGAATTAGAAGTCTCCTACCCTGCTCCAAGAAAAGACAAAATAATTGGTGAAGAAATATTTTTCCTGGCTTTTTCTTCTTGTTTTGCTTTGAACAGATCTATGTGCTGGCCTACCTAAGTTATTTGAAAATCATAGCTCAACAATTCCTTATTAATATGGGGATGCTTCCAAACTCTGGAAGAAGAAGCTTTATTACTTACTAAAAAATGCGTACTTGAGGTGTAGAATTGGTAAGAAGCTTTTGCAGGATCTGTAGCCCCTGCTTGAAAGTTATTTTAAAGATTAAAACAGAAGGTTTAACTTTGATGTTTTCAAATAAAGCATAGGTTAAGCAAGTGCCTAGTTTGCTCTTTAATTAGAAAGCAGAACTGTTAGGAAAATAATCACAGGGTGTCTTTTGTCAGTGACAGAAGGTTTGGATAGGATTTTTGTGTTGTTTGAAGAATTAGCTTTGTGTTTGGTTTGTAAACGGACAAACAGGAAGGAAAAATGAAGGAGGAGGGGATGCCTTAGTTTTTGTCCTCCTAGAACAATTTCACTTTGGAAACAGACCAGCTGAGCTGCCCTCTGAATCTTTTATTCTCCAGTCACAGTGCTGTTGATGTTTCAACAAATACATATCTTTCCTCTCCTGACCCACACTCAGTTTCACTAATTCGATTTGAAAAGTTTCCCCTAAGGGGCCTTTCTTCTGTGTTTTCCCTAGAGAGTTTGAGAGAGAGAAGGCATCTAGGGCTATGCAAACTGAATGTAAATTACTGCTCTGTGAGAAAGGATTTGGTTAATAGACACTGCTTGAAGTCAGTGAGTTATTAGAGCTGACTTGGTGTGCTTACTTTAAGCGAGTCAGCACAAGTAAAGAAAACACAAAAGAAAAGCATACGAAGGACCTTAATGATTTTAGAAATTGTTTACTTCATATATGTATTTCAGAATGAGTTAAAATAGTCTTCTGGAACCTGTAAAAATATTTCTGAAAGTCAGTACCTGTGTTCAGTATAACTTCAGCATTGGTACTTTTTTTTTTTTTTTTGCATTTCAAGCTTTGTGCATTAAATTTGTCAAGTACAATATTAAACAAGTCCTTCAGCTTTCCTTGCCAGAGTATAGAATATATTCACACCTTTTTGTGATGTGAAAAATGACCATCTGGTCATTATTAATGGGTTTTTTTTCAAATTATCAGAAGTTCTGGGACTAAGAGGAATTGATTTTTTTCTTGGGATTAAAGTTCTTGATCTGCAGAGCAAGACTAGTTCTTCTTGGAAGACCCATAGTATTAAGTTGAATTGAGAAAACAACTCCACTTCTGATTAAGTCATAGCTCATGAATATTCTCTGAGTACTGGATTACCACTCAGAGGCTGATGTAAGAGTAATCTGTAGTTTCTGTTATTACAAAATAAAAAAGAATGTAACTATTATAATATGATTTTTCCAGAGCTTTCATCTTGAAATGAACTGGCAAGAACAGGTTTCTGTAAAGATACGTGGTTTGCTGATGTAAAAAAATGCTATTCTGTTGACTTCACAGGACTAATGCTAATTTATTGTATGTGGCAAGCTTCCTAAAAGCCTTTTGTGGCTTTATAAAACTGATGATGCAAGATTCAGGGTGCTCATCTGTACATTCTTACAGTAAAATTCTTGTGTAAAATGAATTTTCCTTCTATTCCAAATTAGTGTTTGCATATAATGAATCAAAATCTTAAAGAAAAGATAATTAATGAGACTAGAAGTTCTGCTGGATTTTAGTGTATTTTGCACATTTAACATCACAGAATTGTCAGAGCAAAATGTTGCAAACAGTTGCTAGGTTTCACAGTGTCTAAGAGCCTGAAGTTGCCTTTATCTCTTAAAGCAATATTTCTGTGAACAGATACTCACAAAGCTGAGATACATCCCTTCATGTAGTCTTCTACTCTTTGAGAGTGTTCAAGAATGATGCACTTGGTGTTGCTGGATCTGCATTCAGGGAAACAAGGTTTTTAGAAAGTCCAATTAAAGCAGAAATTTCTTGTTTTGTTGGCATTGCAGCTATCAAAAAGAGTTTTTTTAGTACAAGTTTATTTGGCTGATCTTAACAATCAAGGATTGAAATGCCTGTAAAATGACACTTTTAATCTATGGCTGCTTGGGAATTGCTAACTTGCTTTGACTTGTCCTTTTTACCCTTGTAGTTCAATAAGGAAATTAGTTCTGAGAAAGTCATACAGTCAAATTAAAAGTGTACAAATCATTAGCTCTTGCTCAGATTTATCACGTGGCTGGTTGGTGGGCACCGAATGAATGTGGAAAGTGATAAGAAACTGCCTTTGGTAATATTCAAACCTGAAGAACTTGTAAAAGTCAAATTCTGTAAAAAGTGCTCAAAGGAAAATCAGTTTGCATTGCATGGACTTCTTGGCCCATTGTGGGTTGCAGAGGCTGTGGGATACGAGGTCTGCAAAACCCCTACCTACAGACATTCCTTAATACATTCTTATCTGTGGACACCTTGGTCCCTTCCTCCAGCTTCATTCCCTTGCTTGAAAACATAATCCATGAGAATAAAGCTCCTACTGGTAGGTTGTCTTGTGACTTTCTGAGTCTGAGAACATTTATACAAAATCCTTAATTTATTTATTTAACCTACATTATTTCAGGGACTGACAAATTTTCCTGAAGTTTTTGATAGTTATTATCTTGTGAATTTACCTGTCAAGTAAAATGGGATACCTGTGAGTTATGCATGTAAATGGAATAGTTGAGAGGAGATTTAATTTATTGAGTTGTGCATTAAATTTGTGCACAGTTGCTGTGAAAATGTTAATATTTAACTGTCTTTTCCCTCCACTCCCCCCTCACCAAGGAACTTGATATTTAAAATAAGTTTAACTTGCATATTCTTGTAAATACCTTTTACTGCAACAGTTAGTTTGTGATGAAGGATAGCTCATTGTTACTAGTTGGAACTGGATTTAAAACTAGCCACATCAGCTGCAGAGTATAATGGGTCTTGAAAAATCTCAATGTAATCAAAAGTAGATCATTTGTTGTTCAGCCAACTGTGTAATAAGTAGGGAAGCAGTTTAGTTGATGACAGCCAGCAGAGAGGAAAAATAAATAAATAAAGCACAGATGAGAGTTTTTGAGGGAGATTTTCTACCAGGGTATTTGAAAAAAGTTTGGGTTCCAGTCTTGCATCTTTTAAGCATTTGAGAAAGATTACTGACTTCAAAGGAACTTGGAAGTGCATAGCTGTTTCTAAGCCCAGTCAATAAAACTTGTCTAGTTTTAATAGTTTCGGGAAGTTCTCATCTGTGACGGAGAAAATACCCATACAAGCAACTCCTGTCACATGCAACTCCTGTCTTCAGGTTTTGTGTACTGAAACGATGATACACCAGATTCTGCTTGTGCATAACTGAGTGCAAAACAGGTATTTAACTCAAATACCAATAACTGATTCAATGAAGTCCAGGTAGTTGTTTGGCTTGAAGTTTGCCCAAATGATGTACTTTTTTCCTTTAAAACCAGGTATTTTGTCTTTTTTTTTTTTTTCAGTTGGAGGTTGTTGGCATGATGTAGGTTTTATTTAAAAGGCAATCTTCTCTTCATGGAAGCTGGATTATAATTCTTGATAGTCATTTAACTTTGATCAAATTTTAAGATTATGCAAAACGACAGAGGACTCAAAGACCCCAGAGAAATTTTATTTCTAAGACTAAGACTGACTAAAGAGTGAGCTGGCTTCTACTTTTGCTTCCATCTGCTTGCATTGCTGAAATGTCACAGTAAAATCCTCAGTTTCTGTAAATTTTCATATTTATTGAAACAACGAGAAATGTTCTGTTTGTATCTGATTGATGTCTAAAAGGATAAAACTGGAGTGCCTGTAAAGAAAGTCAGACCAAGTGAATATTGTGATTTCAGTTCTGTCTGATTTTAATAAAAAATTGAGATTGTTTTACTTTTTTTAAGATATTATAGTGGTAAATCATTTGAAGATAAGTGTCACCAATTTTTTTTCCTTCTCATGTATGCAAGATCTCCTAATCAAAGCTTTGTTCACTTGAATAATGTCTTGTTTCAAAAGTAGTTTCCTGAATTGCATACAAATGCAGTTACTATTTATCTTTGTGAGTTTATTTCCCCATTTGGCAAAATCAAAGCCTGCTTTCATGGGGCAAGTATTGTTCTTGCTCTGGTTTTAATTTGTATTGCAAGAAGAGAACCCCAAACCTAAAGATTTGAATTTATAACGTATGAAAGAACTTATTGCAGCCAACTGGAGCTCAACATAGTATTAATGCTGCGCATACAGACAGGAATTATGATGATAACAGCAGCCGACCAGGCAGTCTGCTCAAGTGGCAATACATTTCTCTGAGATGGTTGAATAATATACAGCTTTTCTTTCATCTAAACGTGGCTTGTTACTCCAGTGTGTATGAAACATTAAACTCCTATACAGAAGTCTTATGAATTTGCAAATCCATCCTTTTTGAGTGAGGTGATGTAGTAGGTATTGGGTAAGGGAGGACATGGTGGCTTTGCAGTAAGTGCACTTCAGTGTTCGTGTCTGATGCTGTAGCGAGCTGGGGGCCAGTGCATGTTATCTGGCTTTAAATTACAACTATACATCTATAAAAGACCCCACAGAAACAAATAACCAAGCACGAAAACCCAACAAGGAAACCCAACCAAAGCCCAGTTTTTTGAAGCCCTCAGTGGTTCAGAAAAGCTAATAATTTCCCACAGATTTTTATACCCAACTAATCCTGAAATGTGCAGTATAGATATAGATTTCAGCTATTACATCAGCACAGACTGATGCCCTGGACACAATTATGTGGGCCTCTTGTCAAATGTTTGTGCAAAAAATTTACCCAGAGTTACTGTGCCAAATTCTACCCTCTCCCCAGGCAAACCGTATACTGCTTTTAAAATTTAAATTTACTACCCAGTTGGCTTCCGGTCATCTTTTACAGTACAATGAAGTGTTAAAATTTTCTTCCTGCATTTTTTTCAGGTCTTTCAAGTTGCATATGTCATCATCAAAGCTGCTAATGCTCCACGACCTGGAAACTGGATTTTGGAACGCTCCATAGATGGCACGGAGTTCAGACCATGGCAGTACTATGCAATTAGTGATACTGAATGTTTAACTCGTTACAATATTACACCAAGAATTGGGCCGCCAACTTACAAGAGAGATGATGAAGTGATCTGCACCTCCTATTATTCCAGACTGGTTCCCCTGGAACATGGAGAGGTATCTTTGTTTTTGTACTTGCAGTTTGTGATTAAGAACATGGACTGATAGCAATTTGAAAACATTTGAATTGCAGTTACAGAGTTTATTACCCTCAGCACTACCAGATCATCTGTTATTCTTCTTTAATAATATTATCTTTACATCATGTACTAGTATAGCAAACTTCTAAATGTTGGGATGAAATATGTCTTTGGCTCTGTGTTACTAAACTCTTTGTTCTCTCTTTCCATATAATTTGATGGTAGCAATTAGCTGTGAATTATTAGTTCCTTTATCCTGAAAAACTATAACAGAGGCTCTGTGTTCTGCCAGTTTTTTCATTTAGTAGAGAAAACTCCTGTGTTAGGAACACCTGGTTGTGTGAGATAAAACTGCAAACACTGTTGAAGTGCTCAGCACAGCTGGAACTCCTAAACAAGCCTTGGCATTGTTTCAAGGATGTAGCATAATTAAAAGGTCTACGAGTTATGCAGCCTTGCTGTTGATTGTTCTTTCTTTTAACAAACTCTATTCATGGTACTTGTGTAATTTATTATGAAGAGGCAGCCATATAATGAAATGATACATTAAAACCAGTGGTTATTCCATCGTGAATGCTATAATGTATGACTGTGATAGTAAGTGTGGTGTTATCCCTTGGAGAATGCTAGTAACTCCTAGCTTCATAGAAATCAATATGTTTTTATTTCTTGGTTAAAAAAAGATTGGGCTGTGTGTAGCCATTCATGTAAAATTAAAACTATCAGCAAGAAAAAAACCAGTGGAATTCGGTAATGTAAAGTCCCATTCACTTTATTAAAATGCTTATTGCAGTGTTGTGAGCATGTGATCAACATATAATCACCATAGAACCAACAGATCAGATGGAACAAAGAAACCTAGACTTGTCTCTGCACACAATTAACCAGAAAACCCTTAAGTTGACTGTACATATACAGTGCTGCTTGTAATGTACATTTAGAGGCCATACAACTCCAACTCCAGGGATGCCAGAAATTCAGTTTAGTGACATTTTTTCTTCTCATTCATTTTTCCTGATGGTATGCATAGTTAATTGGGCTACACTATCCAAAACATTGCTTTTTTTTCTGAGTGCAGTGATGGAAAAACATAACACAAACCATGGCAGAAATAAATTTCTGTGTACCATGGAGAATCACAGAATCTTTTAGGTTAGAAAAGACTTCAGGTTGTTGAGTCCAGCTATTAACTCAGCACTGCCAAGTTCACCCGTAAACCATGTTCTTAAAATGACACATTTACATGTCCCTCCAGGGATGGTGACTCCACCACTTCCCTGGGCAGCCTCCTCTGATGCTTGACAACCCTTTCAATGAAAAAAATTTTCCTCATTTCCTATCTAAAACTCCCTTGCCACAATTTGAGGCTATTTCCTCTTGTTCTATTATTTGGTGCCTGGGAGAAGAGGCCAACCCCCATTTGGCTCCTGTCAGGTAGTTACAGGGAGTGATAAGGTCACCCCTGAGCCTCCTTTTCTCCGGGCTAAACACCCCCAGCTCCCTCAGCTGCTCCTCATAGGACCTGTGTTCCAGACCCTTCGCCAGCTCCATTGCCTTTCTCTGAACACGCTCCAGCACCTCAGTGTCCTTCTGAACTGAGGGGCCCAGAAGTGAATGCAGGATTTGAGGTGCGGCCTCACCAGTGCCAAGTACAGGGGGACAATCACTGCCCTGGTCCTGCTGGCCATGCAATTTCTGATACAGTCCAGGATGCCAGTGGCCTTCTTGGCCACCTGGGCACAGCTGGCTCAGGTTCAGCTGCTGTCAGCCAGCACCCCCAGGGTCCTTTTCTGCCGGGCAACTTTCCAGCCACTCTGCCCCAGCCTGTAGCACTGCTTGGGGTTGTTGTGGTCCAAGGGCAGGACTCAGCACTTGACCTTGTTGAGCCTCATCCAATTGGCCTTGGCCCAGCAATCCAGCCAGTCCAGATCCCTCTGGAGAGCCTTCCTGCCCTCCAGCAGATAAACACATGCATAAAAGCTGTCATTCACAAAGGACAGGCTGCTGCTTCACAACTGGATTGTCTGTCAGACAGGAGTATTCCCTGCACAGAATATCTCACAACCTGCGTTGGTGCATCTTGGAACTCTTTTGAAAATATATGTATTTAGGGCTTTGCAATTTGTTCTCGCCAATCTGTTGAACTTAAGAATGGCCCATTATGAGTCCTGCAAGCTGATCTCTGAATGTGCCTGCCTTGTATCCAGCACGTTAGCATCCCAGTTCTCTGCCATCAGCTTGGAGAGTCCTGATGTGAAATAACTGTTAGGGTAAAAAGACCACATATCTAAATATGGGTGTCATTAATAACATATTTTGCCAAATAAGACATTTTGCCAGTTCAGCTGCTAGATTTTTCACAGGTTTGAAAAGATATAGCTGCTCAACTGTGAGTTCTGTTGTTTGCCTGACTTATACTGCTTGAAGATCTGCTTCTGGCAATTTACATTATCAGTTTAGGACTCATGATGAATTGCACGACTTAAGCTGCAGTTGTTTGAACATGGTCTTGAATTATGAAGTGTAAGTAAGCCAAAAAAATATAATACAGAAATATCGGGGTGTATAAGCTTATGTAAGCAATGTATTAGCCAAATTTAGCAGTGTGCAAGGAGAGTCATGATATTTCTTTTTTAGTATCTTAGTCAATATCCCTACTGTTTCTCCCTTTTTCTGCTTGGAAAGATTCCTCTACAGTCTCTATAAAGGTTTAAGTGTTATTACAGAATTTTTACTAGTAGAATTTCTAGACAATAGAATTCCTACTGTTCAAACTTTTAACTTTAGAGTAAAAAAGTGGGTCCTGTTTTACATTTCATCACTTGAAGGCACCACTTATGACTAGTGAGAGTATATATTAGGCAGGAAAGACTGTGTAAAATGAAGTGGCATGTGACACACGGGAGTTAAGGCCAATTGGTTGTGACAGGCTTTTCTGGATCTTTAAATCTCTGGCAATAAAAAGCAAACACAGTGTGTTAGAAATTCCAGTGACATGGCTGGGTCCTCCTCTCTTTGTTGAGGAAATCAAAGGGTTGCAGTGAGCCCAGAAAATTCTGCGTCTGTACTGAAAGGTAAATGACAGTAGGATGTGGTGCTCCATGATGAAATTGTGTTTTCTCTATAGTTGAGTATATTTGTGTTAAATTTTTTCAGTAAAAGGAATGCAGTGATACTCGAATATTTGACCAACAGGTCTGCTTTGTAATTCCCAGCAGAAAACATGACTTTTGAATGAATACGTCACAACCAATTTGCCTAAAGAGAACAGACTGTGATGTGATGGGCATGTTCAGTCTTCAGCTGCATAAAACATTGGTACGAGGAGGAAAAATCTCTTCTGCATGTCTGTGGCAGGATCCAAGAAGAGCTCTGAAATTGCAACAATAGAAAACATGGTTTAGAGATTAGGACCATTTCTAACAATAAAGCTGGAAAAGCCTGGAATACGTTGCTTTGGGGAATTGTTAAATCAGCACTAATACTCGTCTTCGAAAATAGATTGGTCAAACATTTAACAACAAACGTTAGCCCTAGCAAATCCTGCTTTAGCACAGGATATGGACTAGAAGAATTCTCTGTATTTCTGTGAGAGCTGAATATTATATAAGGTGGTGCTAATTTGCAGGATCAGACCTGGAAAATGTTTTGGTTTTCATCACTGTTACTCAGCCGTTGGAAAATGTATGAGCTATCAGAAAAGTGGAAATCTTTGAACATAGTATGTTAGAATATTAAGAAGAAATGGTGCTAACCAATAAATGTCAAAATTATAATTTTGGGAATGTGACCTCCATTACAAGTCTCTGTTTGGATGTCTTTTAAATAACACAGTTACTCTCTAGGGAGCCCATATCTCCACTACAGAATTTAGATTTCTTTAACATAATAATAAAAAAATCTTTAACATGTAGAAATATTTTCAGGGGAACAATTTGACAGTACTGGACAAAGTTGAAACTATACATTCAGGAGTAGTATAGGAGACAAAATTGCTCTTCATAAATGAGAATATGTCATGCACTCTGAAATGCAGCTGACAAGACCAAAACATGACCCTTTGTTTGTTATGGACACCGGGTGAACTGTTGAACATTTGTTTGCTGCCTGTAGGGTAGGGTCTTGTTTTTCTGTTTCTTATATAAAATGGAGCAGGAACTGTGTGGTCATAGGAGACTATATCCTTGTGTGTTCCTAAAGTAACTTTGGAAAGAAGGAAGAGGCTGTTGCCAGAAAAAGCTGTGCAGCTTGATAGCAGAAGTCATCTTAGTGGGTCCAGTTGGAATTGTGCAAGAAAGATGTAGGTCAGATGAGTGGGTTTGTGATGGCAGCCCCTTGCTTTCAGTTGTCATCTGTGTTGTGGCTTCCCACTGCATTCTCTTATCACTGAGTACTCCTTGCTGATTGTGCAGCCCTGTCACTGCTAGGTGTGGGATTAATGACCCCAGATTGAGAATGTAGACCAGATTATGCTTTGCAAGAAGATCTTTGTATTTGGAGAGAAGAAATCTGTAAGGACAAAACTGGGCTTATGGCCAGAATTATATATATATTCCATCTCAATGAGTGAGAGGAAGGAACACTGCAGGAACTAGGGACTCACCTTGGTACTTTACCTTGGTTTTTCTCCTTATGCTATCTCCACAAAAGCCTAGGAGATTTGGGACTATGAAGAGCTGATAATGCTGGTTTCAGAACAGTGTGAGTCAGGAAGCAAGAATTTCACCTGCAGATAGACAGTGGGAAATAAAAAGAACTCCGGGTATTTTAACACGTCACCATCCTGAGCTCTTGCGAAACAAGCTTAACTTCTGTGATTTTGATTCTCAGACTGATGTTTATTGTAGTAAATGAATCACAATTATGTTTGTGATTAAGCCAGCCTTTCTTTCTAGATTCACACGTCACTGATCAATGGCAGGCCCAGTGCTGATGATCCTTCACAGAAGCTGTTGGAATTTACTTCTGCACAATACATTCGCCTGCGACTGCAGCGTATTAGAACTCTGAATGCTGACCTCATGACTCTCAGCCATAAAGATCCTAAGGAACTAGACCCCATTGTTACCAGAAGGGTAAGCTGGTTGTTCATAGATGGTATTCAGTACAGCTTGATGGGAGAGTCTATTCTGACCTATTTGTGAGAGAGGAAGTACTTAATCCTTGCCATTCACAGAGTGGCTTTGGTAGGCTGCTAAATAATTTTTTGCCTTCCCTTTGACACCACTAATAACAATATCTTGTCATAAACAACTTTGAGAAAAAGCTTTTTGAGATTGTTTTCATTTGTATTATGTGTTTGTGTAGATGATTTATGCTAGGAACAGTGTTTATAATGCTTTATCATCAAAATACAAAATATGGTTTGGCTGATGGAAATGCCACTTCAGGTTGGTCTTGATGCCACTGCAGTACCTTTTGTGGTGTATCATGGATTTCAGGACCCAGTGCTGTGGTTCATAAACATAATTATTTGAAAACATTGCTATTGTGAATTTTCATGTCTTATAAGAATTTTCTTCATTTCTTAAGGGCTGTTATAATCAATTGTTTTCGAGCCCATGAATTAATGTTTGTATAGAATTCTGACAGTATTAACTGATTTCCAGATTTGATATTGAAACTGGGGAAACTGAGGCCCCAAGCACTTAGCCTGACTTCTTCAGGTTCTCACATAAATTCAGTATTGGAAGTCTACCTTCACTAGCAGTTCTGCAGGATTTCTGCTTTGTATCTTGCCATTTTGACCATCTTAATTTGCCCAAGACTCATAGGTTAACACTTCAGAGGCTTCAAGTTTTTCTATGAAGGTAGGCTTTCTGATGAGGACAGGAGAACATGAGAAGGGTTTCCTCCTTCCCTTCCTTTGTAGCTCTTTTTCCTGAATAACAGCTGCAGGCAACTCTTCCTTGTGCAGCAACAGGATTCTTGCAGTTCGTGGCTTCTCTGATACAGGCAATCCTTGTGCTGTCTGGATATCTGGGTACAGAAGGCAGAAAGGAACTTGGATTTGGTCAGGGACTGGTGGGTACTTTCAAGGCAGCCCCAGTCTTATCTTGATTGTGGAGGTGCCCATTCAACTGCAGCATTTTAAAGTATAAAATCTGGATGTTTTGCATTTTCTGTCTCACATGGGAATTGCTAGCCTGGTGACTGCAAGAGCAGAGTATTGGACAGCTGCTCCAGCTGTGCCTTGCTGGCAGTAGGGAAATGCACAACCTGAGCAGGTGAGATGTTCCCATAAGGCAGACTGGTTGATATTTAGATCTATTGATAGTATTGACATATCAAGACATACACCCCAAAAAGAAAGGTTTGACATGGAAGCATGCAAACAATACAGCTGGGAAACAAGAATTTGGAGGACAAGGATTCCCACTGGTTTTGTAACATACACAGTGTGCAATCCAGGGCTTAGTACTTCTCCACCTACCACTGCTTAATGCAGTTTCGCATGAAAAACTACACATTCAGCCAGCATTCTCAAACCCTGATGTCTCACCTTGAGACGCACTTTGTTGTGCAACAAACTACAACAAAGGTAACAACTTCCAGCTTTCTGGATGCTGTTTTTATTGGCTTTGAAGACTTTGTTATGGTTGTTGATACCAATTACATTTAGTTTCCTGTACATAGTCTTGGAAAATGGCCAATTCAGATTCTGAGTGTTCAACAGCACCTTTATTTCTGTGTTCTTTTTATTTATTTCTGTCTGTAGCATTTGATTTTCACTGGTCTCTCACTCATCTTCAAGCTGCACACAGCTGCTGTGAGCCATGCACTGTCATAAAACAAGACAAAGGAGATGAAGCAGGGAATGCAGTGAGAAATTAAATTCTACTTTTGTCCTCCTTTCTCAGTCTGAACCTCCTTCTTTGTAGTTAAGGACTTACTGTTCATGATAAGTCTCTGAATGGTTTTTGTAGTTCAAGCCCATAACATTAAAAATCCTCCCAAAATACTGAACATAAGAAATTTAAAACCATAAAAAAATAATTATGAAATCAAAGAAAATAGTTTGCTCCAACTCCAAGAGCCTTCAAAGAAATAACAGTCCAGGAGTCAGCATGTCTGACCACCCAGGGCTACCTCCTCTTCCTGAACCAGCTGACATTAGGGTTGCTAGGTCTGAGAGCACTGAACTCTTCCCTTAGAAGTATCCTCAAAAAGAGTTTCTTTTTCATTCCCCTGTAGTACATACTTCCCAGGATACAAACACGCCAACCATGTTGATACTGCAGCTGTAAATGAACCCAGATGGTCATTTCCTGCCTCTTCTTTGCCTTGAAAATTAAATCCTTTCCTTATTTATGTTGTTTTTGCTCACCACCTGGCAATATTAATGGATAGTATTCTGCTGTATCCGCAATTTTTAAACTAAGAGTTTGGACAGAATATTTGACTGGCTACACAGTAGTAGCAAAGAGCTGGTCTGGAAGTCAGTGTGCAAAGTGGTTTTAAGGGAGGGAGACTTCCCATTTTAAGAAAGCGTACTCTTAGTCGCCACACCAGCACTAAAATACGGCAATTTTTTACGCTTTATGGATTCTTATAAAGTGAAAAAAGGTTTTTTATTTTTTTTTTTGCAAGTACATTTTGGCTGGTCTTTTTGCAAGTACATTTGGTGGTCTTTTGGTGGTCTTTGATTGATCATAGGTATTTTACGTACTTACTTAAAAGTTAAAGTCACTTACTGTTTCATACCAATAAGGAAAAGCATGGGAAAAATAAAAAATGCAAGCATGGAAGATTTCCCCAAACGGCAAATATTTTCAAGTATTTCTTTTATTTTTCAAGTCACAGAGTAGTTCAATCCTGGTATTTTATTTTGCAGAGTAGGGCAGGAAGATGTAAATACATGTAAATGTCTTTTACTCATACCTTTCTCAACTTTGTTTATTTGTAGTACTACTATTCAATAAAGGACATCTCTGTTGGTGGCATGTGTATTTGTTATGGCCATGCTCGAAGCTGCCCTCTGGACGAAATCACAAAGGTATTCTTAATCTCATTATTTTCTCAAAACAACTTTTCCAATTAAAATAAGAAAAATCTTAAGGAGAATGAGAAAGAGGAAGCTAAAAGAGATCTTATGATGCATACAAATTATTTACTATTTTTTTTCTCAGCACAAGCATATCTGCATTTCGTAGTGTAACTTCTTTGAAGTAACCTCTTCTTCTTTGTCATTGAATTTAAAGAATTCAAGGGGCACAAGACATAATCTGTCTTGCAGCACAGGAGATTTACCCCTCCTGTTCTGGAAAGGCTATTCCCCAGTAGTTGATGTACCACAGTGGAGCAGTCCAATGCTGATTGTGGGGTATTTGTGGGTCATGCCATTTTTTGGAGTAAGGCTGATAGCGGGCAGACTTTTGGCAAAATCGGCTAAATTATCCATTTAAAAATATTTCAAGAAAGTAAATATTTTATTCTTAGAAATTGCAGTGCCAGTGCGAACACAACACGTGTGGAGAGAGCTGTAACCAGTGCTGTCCAGGCTACCACCAGAAACCATGGAGACCAGGAACCCTTTCTGCTGGGAACAAATGTGAGAGTAAGTATGCACAGGCATTTAGATTACTGTCTTCATGGGATTTTTCAGAGGTAGAGAACCCACTTCTAATCATAACTGTTAAGATGGTTTTAAATAATCTGTTCAGTGTGATTCTGTGCCTAGTGGAGTTGTCATGTAGTATAGCTTCCAGAGTCTCTTTTTCAAAGGGACTTGGGGATTTATTGTACTCCTGTAGAAACTAGCAGATTTGCATCAATCATTTTGTTAGCTACTTGAAATGCAAATTTTGTAGATTGATCATAAATTTTGTCAGATGAAGAACTTTGTTCTGAAAACGAATGTTTTGAGACAACCTCCATATTGGCCAATTACACTTCAGATTGTCTGCTAGATTGACTTAGGCTGTGCCAGTATGGCTGAATGTGTTGCTAGGGCTAGTGGGTGCATTTTCTCACTTCACATTACTAATGCATAGCACAAGCTGCAGACAATTAAGAACCTACTGGATAAAATTTAAAGTTCTGGATGGAAAAATAGTCTTTTTAGTTGAAGTCTTTGCACAAGTCATAATGTCACTCTTTGGAAAGCAGCTGTTTATGACAGTTTGGGCTGAAGCATCCTCTAAACTAAATAAAATTTCTACTTAAGTACTTCTTTGTAGACTTGTCAGATTTTGTCTATAATAAAAATAAGAGAAGAATTAGGTAGGTTTTCTTCTGTAATGCGGAGGACAGGAAAAGAAGGAACAGTTATTGCTAATTGCACACATTACTCTCAACAACAGTCCTGACAAGGTTGTCTTAGCAGGTTACACAGAATACTGATTAAAATGGTGCTGTTAAAGTGATAACAGAGGTTTTGAAATTTGCTTACTTGCTAAGAAATATAGTGTAGTAAATCCAGTGAAGCACAAGGCATGGTTAAAGGGAAAAGGCATGCTTTTGAGGTCAATTGATAGGCTCTTGTACTTATATTTTCAACTTTGAAAAATGCCAGAGTTATAGGAAATGTTACACAGTGTAAATAAGAAAAAAAATTGATTTCTTTTCCATTCCTTCTCAGAATGCAACTGTCATAACAAAGCAGAAGATTGTTATTACAACCAGAGTATTGCAGATCAGAAAAGGAGCATGGATATTAATGGCCAGTATATAGGAGGTGGTGTGTGTTTAAACTGTACTCAACATACTACTGGGATCAACTGTGAAATGTGTGCTGATGGATATTTTAGACCACACAAAGTAAGATTTAGAAAATACCATTGTAATGTTTTGGTGAATTACAATATGGTATCATGTCTATTTCGGCTGATTGTGATTAATATATTGTTTTTTTATCAGCTGTGGAATAGCTAAGAACTATAGAGGTGTTTTTTTGTAAATGACATGACATCAAAACTTTCAGAAAAAACCAAAATGCTTGTCCAGTTGTGTGGGAGGGCAGGTCAAGCCATTGGAGAAGAAAATTATAAGTAAAGATGAAACTTAATATCCTAGTGTGGAAATGTACATGTTCTGATAGGAAACCCATTTCTCCTGTGGGTAAAGCTCTAAAAAGTGCCAGTACTAAAGTTTCACTGTCTTCAAAAGTGCCAAAATTGTGTACCATCCTCTATCAGCCCATTTCAACCAGTGTTAAAAAGGACCTGGCTCTAAGATCAGAATCTTTGGCTCATGAGATGTTGCAGCAAATGCTCTTCTTGATATGATGCAGAGCTTGTGCTCTCTGAGTGTACTTTCCAGTGTCACACTTTGGAAAAAGGGCGTAAACTCTACAAGACATTTGTTAAGATGTGGCTGACAGAGTTAAACATAGGAACTCATGTAACTTAACATTGCATATAACTGCGTCTCTGTATAATGCGACATTCTAGGTTCATGCATAATTTGAAAAATCCATACTTTAAAAATCTGGCATGAATTGGTGCAGAGAGCAAGGGTGAGTCCATAGGAGTATGGCTAGACAGCAGGTACAGCTCACCCAAAGAAGTAAATTGGAGTAATAGATTGTCTTACAATTGCTGTAAGAAGCATTGAAGAAAGGCCTTCAATCAACTCATAGCCATTAAATGTGTATCTAGAGGTCATTACTGATTTGTTTTACTGCTGAAGCACCTCAAAGGACAATTTTACCCCCCAAAAATAAAATCTTGCCATATGATTTGCACTGCCTTATATTTCAAAGTTTTATAGATCATGAAGTCAGAATGAGTCGTTACTAATAGATAAGCTGTCCTTCCATTGAACACAGAGCCAAGCATTTCTTTAATTTCCTTTCTCTTTGAACCAGAATATCTTCGCAAAAAGCATCGACTCTTGTCTTAAACATTTCCATATCTTCTGGCAAACCTTCACAGTGGTTAATTGATGTTACTTTAAAAAAATATCTATTTATGCTGAATGTGTCAGACTTCAGCTTCCAGCCATTAGCAGTTACTATATCTTTGTGCTACTGAAGATCAACTTTTGTTCCAACTTTTAAGTTTTTTTCTAGGCTGCAATCCCCTGATCCTTCTGCTTGCTAAAGTTAGACTAGTCCCTTTATCTATTGCCCCATATTATCTTTTTCCAGTCTTTATTGGTTTTAGTTTTGGCGACTGAAGACTGGAAACAGATGTAACTTTATTTTTCCCAGTTAATAATTTGAGAATTTGACAGAGAACTTTTATTTTATAGGTTTCTCCCTATGAGGATCACCCCTGCTATCCCTGTGGCTGCGACCCTTTTGGCTCTCTGAGTTCTGTCTGTGTTAAAGATGAGCACCATTCTGACTCTCATCATGGTAAGGGAGTGGGAAGTGCCTTTTCCCTAAACTTCAAGTCTGGCTGGATTTGTGGTCATTGAAGTTTGAGGGAACGCTATCTGCTTTGAATGGCTGCCTTTTAGCTACCACTTCAAAAGACTGGTAAATCTTTGGGAAGGTGAGGCTGAGGCATAACATAGTTTTATGATTTTAAGGCATGTCAGGTCCCTGAATGTGTTCTCCTGTGGGGATTGTGGGCTCCTATTGTGTAAAACGATGTGAGGTGCTGAGATCTAACACTGTTGTTTGTGAACGCTGTTACAGCTGTCACAAAATCCATTTTGCTGCAGTTTCTGTGCATCTGGTATTTAAACATGAAAAATAGGTGGTGAGACTGACCTTGTGCCAAGTATCTGTGCGGAATATAACATGGAGTATAATAAAAAAGGAATGCTAAATTATTTGTACCCTCTGAGACAATTTGAATCCAGCCTACTGCCTGTTCTGATTTATTTTTTTTTCTCTGCTTTTGCTATTCAAGGGACCTGGCCAGGTCAGTGTCAGTGCAGAGAAGGTTATGCAGGAGAAAAATGCGATCGTTGTGCATTTGGGTATCGAGGCTACCCAAATTGCCTGCGTTGTAACTGCAGCCTGATTGGTAGCATTAATGAAGATCCATGCACAGAACCTTGTCTTTGCAAAGTGAGTACTAAACTGCTGTTTTTGTTCAAAACTGAGTCTGTGCATTGGTTTATAAACTCCTTTTTAACAGTGAAATTATTTCATTAACTGGGGAAATCCCTTCCTTTATAAGAAGTAACCTGGTGTACACCTGACAACATAGAAATTAAAACTACTGATTATTCCCTGTACTGAAAAATATGGTAATTTATATTGAGTAGTTCCTTATGTTACTGATACAACATTTTCTATAATAATGGGCCAGACTGACATTAGAATGAAATAAAACCTGTACATGTGTGAGGCAGTCACAGAGAGTGAGTATGCCTAGCTGCGTTTGCTTTTTGGAATGAACTGATATTTCTCTTCAAAGCCACTGATTGCTTGTAAACAAATGTTGTGTTTAAAACATCTGCTTTGTGTGAAGAAACAGCAGGCATTTGGAAAGAACTATTGGAACACTTGCACTAGACATATGTATGAAATATGATTTAATTATTCAATTACAAAATATAAACCATAAAAATGTTTTAAAAGAGAGGAGTTTTGCAGCATTTTATTTTTTGGTAAATATCCAAACCTCTTAAAATGTCTTGCAGCTGTAGATTCCACTGAATTTTATTACAAAACTGTGTTAATATTTAATGAAGTTACTTAATTTTCTGAACCAAATGTTAGCTAGTAGTTTATGTATTTGTTGCCAAATATGATAGTGAACAGGAGCCAAAGATAATATGGTTTGTTTGACAATTCTTCTGAAAATTTAGTCCTTTTGCATAATTTATCTGATCCAAAATATCAAACCTATACAAACAACAAGAGTCTGGAAAAATGAAATTGCTCCAATCTCCAATTTAAATATGAAAAAGGAGATAGATGCCTGAATCTGAGCTAGGGTAACACTGTATCAGCCACTGCAGCTAACTAGTGAAAATTTTGGTATAAACTGGACTAGAAACTGCCCCTTTTCAGTGCTGCTGTGGGCATGAGCCTGGCATACAGAATTTTTAGGCCGGATCACAAAGAGCGTCACCAGCCAGCGGACCACCTATGGAGATCAAAGGAGAAAAGTTGTGTGCTCCAGATGCCAAATGAAGGAGACAGGATTTCTAAGCCTTTGCAGACTCTGTGAACACAGTAGAAAGAGCTATTATTTTTTATAAGGTGCATTTTGTGATATTTAATCTTTCCTGAAACACAGCTCTTGAGGTCCAGTCATTGGGTAAGATTTTTATTTTTCATTAAGAAATAAATAATTTCTGTCTGATAATGTTACAGAGACAGTGAAATGTAGGACCTAAATGCATTCTGAAGACTGAGAAATAAAAAAAGCTAAAAAGAGCATACAAATACTATTTCTGAAAATCCAAGATTTTAAGATCTCATTATCTGAGCGGGCACTTTGCCTGAGATTTTCCCCAAGTTTGCATGCAAACAAATAGAAGCAGCCATCCTCAACCTTTGAATCAGAACTGGAGATCATAAATTTTTAATATGCTTTGCAAACACAGGTTGTACTTCGCTTACGAAAACACATAACCTGCCTGTCTAGAGAGGTTTTATGTAAACTTGACATGCCAAACACTGTTTCAGAAGAAAAGACAGTTGGAAGTCTCAAATTTCTCTCTGGTAAACCTGAAATTTGATCCATGGGACCGAATCTGATATAAGTCTGCAATCTGGAGGGATTCTTGTGACTGAAGTGAAGGTACCCTGGTAACTGCTTCTGAAAGCAGAATTTGGTCCACAGGCTTTGGATTTCACATGGCAATGCAGAGCTTGTATAGGCCTCCTCAAAACAGGAAGACAGTTGTGCTTCACCTGTATGCCTTGCAGTCTTAGTGTCCTAACCATATGCATCAGGGAACTTTGTGAGGTGTTCTGTAAAGTTCTCTTTGCCTTTGTAGTGGAGTTTTCCCATAGTGGCAACCAAAGGTTGAGATTGGAGAGTGGTGTCTGTCTGGGTCCTGTCCTGGTATGAAGCTAGGACATTATCAGAATCTTGTCCCTGGCAATAGGAAATGTTCTGTATCTTACTGTGTGGAAGTGCCCATGGAGATCTGCTATTTACACAGCTTTGTGGGAATTTATCAAATATTTTCTCTGCTGGTTTGTTTGTCAGCAGCAGTTGTCTAAACTTTTTGAAGAAAATAGCTAATTTGCTGCACAAATTTTACGAGAAAAAAATACTGGGTGAACTATTTTGGATTTTTTTTCCTTGTAAATTCTGCATTGAAAGAGGTTTTTAGCTGTACACTCTGAACTACCCAATTTGCATGTCAGAAGACCAGTGAAAGGAGCTAAAGGAGTGGAGTACCTCTACTTCTGGAGTAGGAGTTTCTGGACCTTAGCCAGAGCATATTTGGAGGAGGAGTTGTGAGCTATCATAAGTATGTGTGGTGTTCCTCCAGGAAGAGGTGGCAGCAGTAGTGGGGGTCACAGTGTAAATACTGAGAGATGGTTGAGAAACTGTAATCTTGAAGCTGGCTGTGGTACCTCCAAGAGCCTGGCCTCAAATGTGAACTTTCTGGATTCTGTCTGGTGAGCTATCTGAAAGATAATCCATCTGGAATCAGAGAACATGAGATCTTTTCTCCAGAGCAATCTACAAAGTCAAGCTACGAGCAAAGTAGACTGGCAAGCTGTCAGAAGCTTTTCAAACCCTGCCTGTGTATATTGCCCAGAAATTTTACTGCAACAGAACCCTTGCCAAGACTTGTTTAGATTTTGATGAACTGGCAAATTCTGATGAATTTTTCTGATCAGTTTCAGTTTTAAGCTCTGAGTCTTATTCAATAATCCTGCTGTGCTGAAATGTGTTTTCTTTTATAACTTTCTGAATGCTGTTATGCCTAAATCTCACCTAATCCACGGTATTTGTTACCACGATAATGGTGATGTGAACCAAATGTTATATGCCTTTGACAGGAAAATGTAGAAGGTGAAAACTGTGATCTCTGTAAACCAGGATTCTACAATTTGCAAGAAAGAAATCCTCAGGGCTGCACAGAGTGTTTCTGCTTCGGTGTTTCTGATGTCTGTGACAGTCTTACATGGCCCATCAGTCAGGTATTTATATGTTATGTCCATGACCTAATATTCTTTCCTCAGGCAGCTGCAAAATGTACTATATTTCTCTTTGACACGTGCCCAAGTTAACTGCAAATTCTGGTGTGTGTCTCCTTACAGAGGAATGGATTTGTAGTATCCTTGGGCAGCTCTGAGGCAGTCAGCAAGTCATCCCAGTGCAGGCTTTGGCCCCGCTGGCTTGCAGTAATATCAGAGCATTGGGTAGTGGATGCTGCAGCAATGCGCTGGAAAAATGAATTTTTACTGACCGTTAAGGTTTTTTTTCATGCTGAAGAGATAAACCCCAACCTGTTCCCTTTCTCTCATACCTATTGGACAAGGCTATTAGACTTCTGGCAATATGGCCAGTACCCTTTCTTAGCAAACAGTGTTTATAAATATCATTGTCTTCTGAATAGGGGGTTCTTGAGTTGTGGGGCTTTGGGGCCACACTTTTTCCACCGAATTCCTTATGTATCTTTGCAGAGCTAGCTGCACATTGGTCTCCTGTTTTGTGTGCCAATAAAAAGGGAGGGAAACACATCAAATTGTCTGAAATTCTAAGATGATTGCGTAAAACTCTTTCTGTGAGAAGAACAAAGCTCTCTCATCTTGCTCCCTCTTCCTGGACTGTAGTTTTTGCTTTCCTCCAGCTCAGCCTCATCTATAAATGGGGACAATAGGCCTTGAAGCCTTTGAAGTTCTGTGTTTCTGTCTCAGGGAACTCATAAGTATAATGTTAATTTTGCTGGAAGGAGGAAAATCACACTCATTATATTTTTGCTCCTGTCTAATAGAGAGGTGGAGACTGTCCTAGTCAGAAGTGGCATATTTGTATATATTGGGTGTCAGACTCGGCTAAAGAAAGTGTTCTACATCCATCAGTTTGAATGAATATCTGGGAAGAGGTGAATGCGTTCTCAGTGACACAACTGCCTAAGTTCCATTAATATTATTACTCCTCGTAGATTTCAGACATGACTGGATGGCTCATTACTGATCTGTACAAAGCAAGGAGTGTGCAGCCTCAGCGAAGCCAATTTGATGGACCCCATCAAATAAGTATTAACAACACTGAGGCTGTGAAAGTACTGAAACAGACTTATTACTGGTCAGCACCTGAGGCATACCTAGGAAATAAAGTAAGTACTCGGCTAAGAAGTCAAAACTCATTCATAGTTTCTCTGTCTTAACCATAACCTATTGCTCTGAATATATAGTTTATGTAATTAAAGATTACACATAAACCCCAGTATTACCAAGCTTCTCACTGTATCTCTGCTTTTTAAATCAGAATGTTCCTGTGCAGACATTCCCAGTACCCTCTTTTTGGTCTTTGAGTTCATCCATCTCCCCACTTCCTTCTCTGCCTATCCTTGACACAGTATAATCTCTCTTGACTGTTACTGACTTACATGTTCACATTTCCCATAGACTTAGTTCCTATCCCAAAACTTACACCCTTCATGCCTTGCCCAATAACAGTAGATGGGACCGTTAAAATCTCTTACCTGCTTCTTGGCCATCTTCTGTTTCCAACCAACTAGTCTTTAATTTTTGCCCTGTTTACTAGCTAAAGCTCTGGGTGTTCTTGTTTTTGCAGCAGACTCACAGAATAGTTGAGGTTGG
The DNA here is from genome assembly GCA_013399875.1 of Gymnorhina tibicen. Classification (NCBI taxonomy): domain Eukaryota; kingdom Metazoa; phylum Chordata; class Aves; order Passeriformes; family Artamidae; genus Gymnorhina; species Gymnorhina tibicen. Next base: position 2,268,484 of record VXAZ01004522.1, read on the forward strand.
AAGGGACCTCTGGGGGTCATCTTGCCCAGTTTCCCTGCTCAAGTAGGGACACCTAGAGCAGGTTACCCAGTACCATGTCCAGGGAGCTGCTTCTGAGTATCTGCAAGGATGGAGACTCTACAGCCCCTCTGAGCAACCTGTGCCACTGCTTGGGCACCCTCACAATAAGTGTTTCCTGGTGTTCGGCAGGAAACTCCTGTATTTCAGGTTGTGGTCATTGCCTCTTTTCCTGGCACTGGGCACCACTGAAAAGAGCCCAGCTCCATCCTCTTTGCACCCTCTCTTAAGGTGTTTGTATGTATTGATAAGATCTTTCTGAGCCTTTTGTAGGCTGGACAGTCCTGCTACTCTTGGTCTTTCCTCATATGAAAGATGCTCCAGGCTCTTAACCATTTTAGTGGCCCTTTATTGGACTCTTTCCAGTATGTCCACCTCTCTGTTGTACTGGGAGGCCCAAAACTGGAGTCAGAATTCCAGCTGTGGCCTCACCAGTGGTGAGCAGAGGGGAACCTTGCAGCCTTACCTGTAATTATTTTCAGTCCAGTCTCTCTGGCCATGCAGCCTTGTTTATTATTAGTGTAGTGACACAGTAAATGAAAACAAGTCTAGGAATTGTAACATTAAGCAGCAGCTTTTGCACAGGACAACACTCACTCAAATTCTGATTTCTTACTCATTTAATATAGGTCCAACTGTTGGTTAACTTACTTTGAAGTAGTCAGCAGCAGCTGTGGGGCTAAGGACCCTGAAAGGTGGAATATGGAATGTGAAAAACTCCAACATGCTGTGCCCCTTGGCTAGGATGATAGTGTACACCTCTGCTGTCTGTTCAGAGTCCTGTTAGTGTTTCACTGAATGAGGGCACTTATCTATATCACCTGTAGAGCCTTGAGCTAGCTGTCACCACCTGCACAGCAACAAGCCAGCTCTTGTCCCTGTGCTGACTCTCATGGCATGTTAAACTCTTCCTGTAAAGTGGTATTTGTAAGCATACAATTGTCTTATAATTTGGACATTGTACTGACCCATGTAATTTCTTTGTGTTGGCTGGAGGTTATCGTGTTGTTAAGACTTTGCTTTTTGTCGTTTCAGCTCACAGCTTTTGGTGGAGACTTGAAGTATACGGTATCTTACGACATTCCAATGGAGAGTGTGGACAGTGATATAGTGTCTAGTGTGGATGTCATCATTCAGGTGGATTTTTTTTCAGCCTGTTACTATTCAGACATTATTAGGAATCTCTGAAGGGCTTAAAAAATCAAATAATATTTCTATAGTAGTAGTTTTGTCAGTTTTAAGTCTCTTAACAGTCACAATCAAGATTTTATTACTACTCATTTCTCTGGTTTTCTGGTCCATTTGTCTGAAATTGGTAGGTATACAATACTAGTTTTAAATGCTAAATACCTAGAATTTAATTTGTGAGTATATGAATGACTTGCTTATTACCAAATGTACATAGCTGTGTTTACAAAACAAGCTGCAATAAACTGGAAAGACTTACCCTTATGAAACAGGTGAGTGTTCTTGCTGATTGCTTACTCTTCTAGATTTATGTTACAGTTTAAAAGTAAGGCTCTGTATTGAATCCAGGCATCTCCAAAGCCGTTATTTTTTAATATGTACTTAGCAGTAGAACAAAGGAGAGAGGAGATTCTGTTTTGCAGAGGTGTTTGATTTTTGCAATTCAGTTCATTCTTTTATAAAATAATTCTGAAGTCTCTGAACTGAGAGAGAGTTGGATTGTGGTCTTCCTTGAAGCCATAGAAAATGTTGACCTTTTACTTACTTTTTCTTAATGCAAGGAATTTAATTTGATTGCCTCTTCTCTGTATTACGTGGATGTGTATTTGACACTAAATGTTATTGCTTAATAAAATTTACATGCAAATATGGAAAATGTTTTCTCTTGTCCTTCAATTTCAGGGTAATGGGCAGATTCTGAGTACAAGAGCAGCAGGCTTGTCATTACAGCCATATGAGGAGTATTCTAATTCAGTGAGATTTGTATCAGAGAACTTCATCGAGTTTAATACAAAAAAAGCAATAGACCGGGAAATGTTGATGACTGTTCTGGCAAATGTGACCCATCTTCTAATCAGGGCCAACTACAACATTGCCAAAAAGGCTGTCTACAGGTAAGTGAGATAAAATATTCAAGTTAATCTATATACTTCTATTATTTTTCTGCATATGAATCATGATTCTTAGTGGCAGTATTCCTGAAGTTTAATGTTAATAGTCTCTAGAATGTTGTTTATTGAATTTTCTTAAGACCAGTCTTTGTCCCCAAAACACAGTCATATGGAGTGTGTGGCAAGGGACATTTGATTTTAAAGATACCTGATAGCAGAAATGTTGTCTTCTGCTTTAAAGGAATACTGCATAAAAGCCTTATTACAGTGGCTGCTTTTTTTAGAGGGAAATGCCTCCAGAACTTTCTGCAGCATGCTTATTTGGGTATGTGGCATGTTAATCCATCACTGACTGTTGAAAACCTGTCAATAAAGACATTGATTGTAATTTCTTTTGATGTTTGTTTGTGGATGATATTGATACTCATCTCTAAGGGAGTGCGTATTTGGAAAATTAAACTGGAATGGATTAGCTGATTATTCCATAGTCTCAATCCAGCACTGGCAGTATCTGCATTAGACCTTATAGATCTTTGTTTTAGCTGTTTGGGATAAAGTTGTATTGCTCTCAAGGGAATCAACTTCATCATTTACTCACTTAATTTCCTTAGACTCACTGACAACGTTTCTTCCTCATTCCCTAATTAGAGCATGGTGCTGATAACACCAGGGTTATGGATTCAAATCCTCATATGGGCCATTTACTTAAGAGTTGGACTTGATAATCCCTTTCAACTCAAAATATTCTGTGAATATTCTGTCATTTGGTAGCATTTCACGTCAATAAAATAGGAACTGATACCAAATTTTCTTTGTGCACCCACACCACTCTGGTGAAATTTATGTTCATTTAGGGACAGTGTGTTCATCTTTATGGAATGTTTGTAAAGACTTCTTACAAAAATGTTACCTGTGGCTGAGAAGATTGTCTCTTCTAGTTACAATAATGATAACAGGAGGGCATGTCTATTCCCAGGACTGCAAATGTTGTAAGAGTATGATCACAGACTTTTTATAGAAGAGATTTGTGCCTGTTCCTCAGTTGTCCCTGCCAGGGAGCAGCGCTCAGTTGTGTTACCTTCCCAGAAGCAAACTGTCCTGGTGAAGATCAAGTTTGGGGAAACAAATGATGTGATGTTTTTCTTCTTGACCCTAGGCTGGACTCTGTGACCCTGGATACTGCAAGTGCAAATGTTATAGATCTTTCTTCAGCACCAGATGTGGAATTCTGTGAATGTCCGCAGGGTTACACAGGAATATCCTGTGAGGTAAACTCTTACAGTGTTTTGTGTATGCAAAATTATCTCCTGTTGAAAAAGATCTAGGTTTTAAAGGCAGACTGCCTCCAATTATACTGCCATTAAAGTATATGCTCTGTGGTGAATTGCTGCCTACTGTACTTTACACAATCCTGTAGATATTTTCTTTCAGATACTCTAAATGGGATTTTAAACTTGTTTCTTGAATTCTTTTTCGTGGCACTAAAAAATGATGATGCGCTTCAGAATATCAGTGTTGCAGAGGGAGCAGCTGTGAAAGCTCTGTGGAGCTGTTTTGAGCTTACCTTACTCATTAATAGCACTTTTTCTGGATCTGGATCATGTTCAGTTTATTTCTGTTATGTGCCATTAAGTTTATGGAGGCAATGAGGAATGTTAGCAGGGAGGAATGCTAGCTTTTGGAAGAACCCACAAGGGTGAAATGCATTGTGCAAGGTAGTGTCTTGTGTATCTGTGAATAGAAGATTTAGAGAGGCACAGTCCCACTGCAGAATAGCAGGAATTATTTTTACAAATAATTTCAGTATGAAGCCTTGTGCTATAGCATTGTTAATGATTCTGCAGAGGTGGTAGAACATCTCTTTTCTATTGTCCCATAATAAGGAATTTCACATATTAAACCAGACAAAAGTTAGCTTTCATGCCTCCAGGGAACAAAGGGATGAATCACGTTCTATGGAGTTAATTCTTACCCACTTTATCCAGTGCAAGTAAAAAACAACCATCAGAAAAGAGCTACGGTGACATCAACAGGGTTGAAAGAGCATTCAGTTACCACAGTGTGAATGGGTTGGATGGTGGGTGGTCAGAAGTGCACTCTTTAAACATGTTTTGATGTGTACTTTAAACACACATAATGCTACTGCTTTTTCTCCCTTCATTTCTTTTCAGTCCTGTCTCCCTGGGTACTACCGTGTGGACGGAATACTCTTTGGAGGTATTTGTCAACCCTGCAAGTGCAATGGGCATGCAACTGAGTGTGATATTCATGGTGTTTGCTTTGTAAGTCATCCTTCAAAATGTTCTGTGTTTTAAGCATCTATTTAGGAATTAGGAGAGCATTTTGACTATGGGAGACAAGTTTATGGTGTGCATAAATTTCAAGCTATGGGTACCAAGTGTTTATTTTTGTTGGTTTTAATCGTTTAGTTCAGAGTATGTTTCGGGGCTCCATTAATGTGTTTTCCAATAAAGAGTTTGTTTCAGTTTATCATTTCAGGTGGGGAATAGTCAGAACTAATACAAAAATGCCATCATATACGGGCTGATAAAAATCTTGACTTTGCTTGCTGCAGGTTCCTGAAAAGAACAAATTTAAGTGGTGAATGTCTGTTTTCGGATATGTGTGCATCTTCCATGACTAACACCAGTGGAAATTGCACATTACCTTCAGAAGAGAAAATTTAGCTCTCAGATCTCTTTTGAAAATTGAAGGTCACTGGAATAAAATAGCTAAACACCAGTAAAAACTATATAAGTTTGTTACTGCAAATATGTGCAATATGTGAAACATATCTAAGTATGTGTATAAGTAGTGTGGCTGGTTTCATAGAGTAAAGTATATTCTAAAATGTAGGAAAAACCAATCAGGATTGTTACAACATAGAAAAAAAAATCAAACACTGATTTTCAAAGTTCTAGGCTTTTCTTCATGGCTTGAAGAATGGCTTCCTTGGATGTCATACTGCATGCAGACTGCTGTAGGAATCCCTCAGGGGCTGAAAAAACATCAAGAGAAAACGCAAAGATTTTTTCCATGTCTCACAGGCTTGTCAACACAACACAACAGGACCTTTTTGTGATCAGTGCTTGCCTGGCTTCTATGGAAATCCATCCCAAGGAACATCTGAGGACTGCCGTCCCTGTGCGTGTCCTCTGAGTTCTGCTGCAAACAAGTAAGCTTTTTATGCAAGACTGTCTTTTGCATCTTCAGCAAAACCAGAAAGTGAGATAAAGAAAAATGTCATGACATCTGAAGGAGAGAGAAAAGGACTTTTTTTCTTCATCTTCATTTGAGTATATCTCATAGAAACATTGTTTTTCCAGGTATATAGACTAGGTTAAGAGAGGCTGAGCGAACTGGTACAATTTCTCATGGTGGTTGAAAGTAATAATTCAACCTGTCCTTGAACTTTGCACCAAAATCATGGTTATCTTCCATGTTTTTTCAGAAAACAGCAGGACAGAAGTGTTGTATCTGAAAAAAAAAGGAACTCAGTACAGCCATTGTACTGCTTTGCTAGAATGAAAGCCAAGTTTTTAGGAAGTTTTAAAATCTTCTTTTTAGAGGAAAAAAAACCCAAGAGTTTTTGAAAATTATATATTAATTTTGACACATTGTCATGTTAAATGCATTGATAAACTAGAAAAAATTGCAATTGTGTGGTTATATAGGTAGGTGCAAGGAAGGGTGGATATCGAATATTTGTAGAAGTCTTGTGATTCTGTGCGCTGATACCAAGTGCCGTAAATATTGTTCATAGTTTCAGTCCAACTTGCCAGCTGAGTGAAGAAGGTGGATTTGTCTGTGACAAATGTCTTCCAGGCTATACTGGTTCTCAGTGTGAAAGGTATGTACACTAGTTTTGGGTAAAATATCTATATCATTGCCATCACTATCTGTTCATCATCCTATCTTCCTTGTGTTGTTCATACTACAGGTACAGAACATTCCTAATAAAATTTTCGTTTTCATTTTGTCTTTCACTGTAGTACAGAGACACTTTAGATTAAAGTTTAATAGGAAATACTGCCTTCAGTGGGGAGAGTGTATGACATAACCATAGTCCAGCTGATAAAGTTTTTAAACTCCCATGCAGGTGTGCTAATGGTTACTACGGGAATCCTCTTATGCCTGGACAATCATGTGCTCCTTGTGAATGCCATGGCAATGTAAACCCTGAAGAAGAGGGCCACTGTGATCCCTTCACAGGACAGTGTCTGAAATGTTTGGGGAACACAGCAGGTCACCACTGTGAAAAGTGTGCTGATGGATATTATGGGGATGCAGTGATTGACAAAAACTGTCGTGGTAAGTTGTTATTATTACTCTCAACATTTAAAGAACACAAAAATGTGGTGTTCATGGGCAAAATGATGGGGATGTGCACCTTTGCTGAAAGAGTTAATCTTCAAGTTGTGAGTTGGCAAGTGCAGGTTGAAACCCCTGAAAACGGGTTGGGTTAGGCTGAGGGAGGGGAAGGTATTATGTTAGGGTTTGGCACTTGGTAACCCTGGAACTTACAGGCTTACTTAACACTGTCCCTCCAGTGCTGTGCTGTACACATTTCCTACTTCTGAATGTCACATATAGGGCTGGAAGAAACAAACTTCTCAAATACAGCTATTCAGATGTGTTTGGTTTTTTTTTAATTTTAGTCCAAATGCACAGGCATTACTGTAGGATGTTAGCATCTGTGGGATATAAACAGGTGAAACACGTTATACACCAGATTTTTAATTCTGTGTAGTAATGAATGCATATGGATACACATGAATAATTTTTAAATTTGGTTTCTTTTTGTCTGAACACAAGCCTGTGCCTGCCATGTGAATGGTTCCCTTTCAAGTACTTGTCAGCATGAGACAGGCATTTGTTCCTGCAAATCAAATGTGATTGGTGAAAGATGTGATCAATGCTTGGTAAGCAAATATATTACCTGTTGCTAATATATACATTTTTTTGTCTTCCTCTTTATTAATAGATATTGATTTGAGCAGATACAAAGAATAGCAGCAAATATGTTCGAGGAGAGGGGTCTGTTGCTAGAGTGGAGACCAAAGTTTGTCTGAGAAGGCTTTTGTGGTTGAGAATTGCACTTCATGTGCTCCTTGCAGATGTGAAGCTATCTAATTGAATCAGCACCCTCCTGCATAGGGCTGTTCAGGCTGTTGCTGACAGTGTGCCGTCAAAAAACCAAACCAAACACTGTTAACAAACCTGAAGGGATCTTAGAGCTGTGCTTCTGTAGAATGAAGTCTGAGTAGGGAATATCTGAAGAAATGTGGTTGGTGATAATATATACATCATGGCTGAATGCCAACAAGGGATTCAGCTGAAAGGCAGGCCTGTTTATAAGAACAAATAGATATTCACTGGTGATACAAACCAGCAGTTTCCAGTCTAGGCTAAGCGTAGAACTGCATCAGAGACCAGAGCAGGAAGTCTGTGCCCAGTTACTGCCTTTTTGCCAGCCCAGCTGAATGACTTTGAATACACATGTACAGGAGGTCACTGACCCGCTCTGTTCTAGGCTTTCATTCATAGTCACAGGTATCTGTGCATGATCAGCGCAGCCCACCCTCACCTCATGCAAGTCTTTAAATTAAAATAACATCAGACTTCAAAACATGGTGTCTTACTCGTGAGATTAGAGGACCATGAGAACATTTCAGGGTCGAGTTTTTCACCTGAGTGCATATTACTTATAGCTGGCAACAGTGAAGAGATAAAGCCAGGGAGTCTTTCCACAGCAGTCACACAGTGCTGGCCAAGATTCATGCAGGTCGGACATCATGGGGAGTAAACAAGAGAAAACAAGAGTGTATATTGTAGTGTTTTCAGAAATTTATGAAACATAGCTCAAATCTATTTATTTCTTGTCCAACAGAACGGGTATTATGGCCTGCTTACTGGGCTTGGCTGCGTTCCCTGCAACTGCAGTCAGTTTGGCTCAGTCTCCGAGGACTGCAATCATCAGGGGCAGTGTCACTGTGTGCCAGGAGTGGCTGGGGAGAAGTGTGATCGCTGTGCTCATGGCTTTTATGCATTCCAGGATGGTGGCTGCACACGTAAGCTCTAATCTGTGATCCTTGCAGAGTTTTTCTGGAATTTCTTTCAGCAATATATTGTGTGTTGAACTCTGGCAAAGGTCAGTTGTTTTGATGACCATATGGAAGAATCTGTAGGAAGGTCTACTAATACTTTGATTAAGCTAGGGAACAAAATATTTCTTTGCTTATTGTGTGGTTCCTTGTAAAAAGTGGTGACTATGAAATAACTCATAAAGGGTGCATGAGAGAAATATTACATCCTCAATAGCTCCTTTGTCTCTTTATTAAAAAACCCTTCAGTCCTTCAAAGAGAATGAAACGTTCTTTTTTTTCTGCAGTTGGGAAAGCAAAGAGCTTCTATTTCTAAAGATTTTTACCTTATTTTTTTCATTTAACTCTTAAATATATATTTCATACTTCCCATCATCACCTGGATGTGTACAATTTTTAGTCATGACAGGGAAGAAATTGTTCATCTAAGAGGAGAACATACCATCAAAACCTAATTTGTCATGTTAATAAGATGCCCTTTTCAATACAGTGTAGCTAAAGGAATGCCTACCTTTTCTCCAGCCAGCCAGAAACATTTCTTTTCTTGCCTTAAACAGTACATTAAAATGAAATATGCAGTGAGATTATGTGATAGGATTGTGTTTTAAAATAAATATGCTTTGTCTTTACTAAGAATCAAAGATCCCTTGGGTACCTTTAACCATTTCGGTATTGGAAATTTCTTAAATGTTACTAAAACAATTAATAAAACCAGTTCCCTGAAATTCTGCTTTTTAACTGCGATAGTATTTTGTTTCTTAAATAGCCAAGTGCATCCTGCAGTAGTTAGTTATTATAAAAATAGTTATCCATCCCTATTATTCAATAAGCAATTCCTGAGATTAATCCTTTCACCTGCTTGAGAACATTACCATGCCTCCTGATGAGTTTTGCGTCCTCTATAATAGAAATGTTTTCCTACAAATGTACTCTACTCCAAAATAATTTTGCTTGGTTTTGTTGATCCCCCTGTGGAAGTGCAGCACTGCTTTTTAAAGCACTGAATAGACTAAGTCAAGAAGCAATATTGGGGCTTCCAATAAAAAGATGAAATGTCGCTGTGGTCATGATTTTTTTCTCAGTGATTAGGGATGGCAAGGAGCTCATAGTGAAATGGACAGATGTACTGCATAAGAAAAGTGGTCTTGTAGTTTCTTCTCTGTAGCTAAAACGTGGATAAAGTTACTCATTCAGTCCTGTTTCTCTTGCAGCCTGTGATTGTGCCCATACTCAGAACAACTGTCATGCTGATTCTGGCCAATGCATTTGTCCCCCTCACACTCAGGGGCAAAAATGTGAACTCTGTGAAGAAAATTACTGGGGACTCTCTCCTAAACTTGGTTGCAAGGTAGGCTGGGTGAAAAGCCATGGCTGTTAAAAGCAATTAGCCTTATAAATATGTCAGAATTGGACTCTTGTATTGAGAACCATGATCTTTATTCTCTGTGTCAAAGTGTTAATGCAACACGCTCACATTAAAACAAAAACCAGCAAAACAACAGACTGCACAGTGTTTGCTGAGAAACCTCCTAAGAAGGCTGTCTTTGAAAAGACACTACTACCAGAGTGCTTATCCTGGATGAGTGCATAGTTCACATTAAAATTGTGAGGTGTGTATTCTTACATTTAGGTGTTTGAATAGTGGTACTAAACCAGATTTATAGCAGCAATGGGTGACTGGGAACATAGTTTCTGTGCAAATCAATAAGTGATAGTATTATGGATTTAAGAACATTGAAATCTAGCTTGTCTTGAAAGTTACTGCAGGCATTTTTTCTGAAAATTTATAATTAAAATGGTATAATGTAGTTAATGTTTCATGGATGGAACAATGGTAGCTGCCATTATCTCAGCTTAATGCTTATGATTAAGCAATAAAATGCCAAGTCACTGCAGATCCAAGGAATAGCAACCATTTATGTCTTTAGGTTCATGCAGTAAATTCCTGTCAGATATGGCATTGGTCCAAGCTATTTTATAAATGTTGAGATTTTAAAAAGCCTCATAATTACATGAATGTAATGGGTAATTTCAGTGGAGAAACCACAAATACAATCAACTTGACAAAGTCCGTCATTACATGCAGTAAGTATTTAAGTGTCAGCCAAATTGGTATCTTTTTTCTCTCTTTAATTTTTTAGAGTAAGGATGATAAAACATTCCTAATAAGTCTTCAGAGTCAACCACCTTAGTGATTTATAGTAACATAGTTGGCAACTGGTCTTTAAACCACGACTTTCTTAGCTGTCAGCTTACTGTCATTCTTACCCGATGTACTGCAAATACAGTGTGCTGGTCCTTGTGCATTTCCTTTGAGGTGTAACTTTCACAGGGTGATTCCCCAGCACTTGCCAATGATCAGGTGTAATTAAATATGCAGTTGCTCACTTTTGCTAAGTTGTTTATCATTCCTTTTGGTTGCAGCATCACAGTAATGAACGTTAGTTACTCTAAGATACTTAGATACTTCCTTGGCGCAACAAGCAATAGTGTGATCTCCAAGTAATAGTCACAACAGAGGGATATTCCCCATGCTGAATAGTCAGATATGGTAGGTTAAGATCAGGAGCAGTGTCTTCTGGCAAACCCAGGAGAGACTCTTTGCATGCTCTCTACGTCATGAAATGGGGGAGATGCTCAGAAGCCCAGACTATCTGGTTTTGCAACACAGAATGCATAAGTGGTTACTTCATCTGGCTCTGTTTCTAGTGGATTTCTTGATATTTAGCATCCATTTCTGGGTGCAGTAGTGTAGCAGAGCTGTAGTCTTGTTTAGATTACAGTCCTTTTCACACGTGCTGCAGCACAGTGCGTTGTACCTTAAAGCCTTTATTTACCTTTATCACACATAGATAGAGATTGCATACATGCAAATTATTACTATTACTATGATTCTTAGAGTTTGATGTTCAGAGCTGTGGACCTTTACTGATACCTGAGAGCCAAAGTTGTCAACCTGTGTGGCCACAAAGTGTATTAAACTAGGCATTGTAGTACATGGTGCTAGAGTAAAAACTGCTTAATACAAAGAGTGCTGTGGGTAACCAGCAAAACTGTGAAGAATGCTGAAGGATAGATAGTAATGCTGCTAGAACTTGTGGGTCTTGGTGTGCAGGACTTTGCAAGAGAAAGGCTTTCCATCTCAAAGAGAGCTGATGAGGAAAAAGACTCAGGGAAAATGCTCACAGTAGATGATAGATGGAATGTACTTTTTGCCTGTTCAGTTAGAAATAACCACAGAGCAAAATTGGGCTTGTTAAGTAACCACAGATAAGAAATTAAGAGTGAAGGCTAATCCAGATTGCTTCAAAAAAGAATGACGAAGTACACCCACTTTGCATGTTTGTAATAAAGGTTCATATTACTGATTGCATAATGAAGGATGCACTCTGCCAGGAAACAGTTTTCCTTTGGTACTGAGCTGCACTGCATGCTGAGCTTCCCTTTGGATGCAACGGGATTCTTGGTTCCTCATCAAATAGTAAAAACACTTGAGCAATATGCGGAAGTTATTAATGCTTCTTGAAATCTTAAGAGAATTTCAGTTTGAAGATTTTCCTTTCTGTCATATTTGTAAAATGATGATACTTACAGATTTCTTTCATTTAGCATTTATTTAGTTTACTTGCTCTACTCAATACATAGTACTGTAAATTAAGTATTTTGGATATATTTTTGTTTTCTTGAACAGATTCCTTCAACTCCTTTGGTTCCCAACCCATATTTGCGAATCAACAAAGCTTCTAGCTTTTTGCCATCCACTGTTTACTGGAAATGCAGTTCTTTGCTAAAATACAAACCAAACAACCTCATTTATGTGTGGAATTAATTCCCTTTTATTATTGTATAGTAACTGTTGACAAACACTGAGTTTTAAGGGTCACTCAAATTTCCTGTGCTGTTTCTGTTGTAAAAAAATTTTTTTGAAAGATCTGCTATTTATGAATTTTCTTCTCTTCATCTAAGGCTTGCAACTGTAGCAACACTGGTTCAGCCAATCTCCAGTGCGATGTATTGACAGGTCAATGCCAGTGCAAAACTGAATTTGGAGGACGAGACTGTTCCAGGTGTGCCTTAGGCTACCGGGACTATCCGGACTGTGTTGCCTGTGACTGTGATTTGAGTGGAACCAAAGCGGAGACGTGTAATGACACTGAAGGAGTTTGTGGTTGTGAAGAAGAAACTGGTGTCTGTACCTGCAAGGTACTGAGCTACTCAACCCCTTCTGGGGAAGCATTAGTGTTTTCTGGACATTAATTGCATTAAAGTCATGGAAGATATAGGGCTGAAAGGACTTCAGAAGGCAATCTGCATCATTTATGAGTACGCCTAAATCACTGCTAAAGGATTTTCTGTGACAGGTCTTACTATTAGTCAGGAAAAAATGAAGAACAGTGAAGTTTCCTGCTTGCACACATTTGGTTTTATTAGATTTGGGAACAACACATTAGTTCAGATGATATAGCCTGCTTTTTTGAAAATTCAAATTATAATGACAGGAAGAAACCAATAAATACAAAATAGAGAATCTCAGTGTTTTTTGAAATACATTTATGTTGCAAGTTCAAATTGATTTCCTATGCTAGAACCAAAGGCAGTGCTTAAGAATAACTCAGATGTATTGCTAATAGTGAAGTCTGATATTCTTGTATAAAAAAAAAGAAACATTGAAATCACAGATAGTATAGATTTTTCTGAAAACATGGAAATCTGTTCTTGAAAGACTGAGTGATAGGAAACTTACTTCAAGACAACAAATACAAGCCTGCATAGGCATCTGTTCAATCTCTGGCTAAAGGTACCAGCGGGCACTGACTGTAGTTTTGGGTTTTTTGCACTCAGTTCCAGCTGGGAATTGAGTGCAGAAACAGACACTTGGGAATAGGCCCCCTGATTCCTACTCATACTGAACAGTTTATTTGGCTTTTGGAGCTCATTTTCCAGATGCAGGTTTAGGAGGAAGTTCTGTCTTGAATTGAAATACATGGCTGCTAATTTTTGATAGACATTCAAATACATGAGTTTAACTTAAATGTTCTGTGGTTGTCTGTGGGGTTTTTTGTGTGTGGTGGTTTTCTTGTTGGTTTTTTTTGTGTGTTTGTTTGTTTGGTTTTTTAAGAAAGAAAAACAGCATTTGAAAATAGTGAAAAAAGTAATGTACTACACAGTTAAACAGAATACACACAATAATTGATATTCTGCTATATAATTTATGTAGCAACTAATTTTTCTTCCAAAATGAATCATTTTTCATTTAGATAGTGAAGTGTTATGAGTGTGCTGTTACATTTTTTTTTCTTTAAAATTTCCTCCAGGAAAATGTATTTGGTCTACAATGCAGTGAGTGTAAACCTGGAACTTTTGGTCTGTCTGCTAACAATGCACTAGGATGTACTCCATGCTTCTGTTTTGGGATGTCCACATCTTGCTCAGAACTAGAAGACCATGTGAGAATTCCTGTAAGTAAAGCAGTATAATCCCACAGATGCAGTTTGTTGCTATCCCCATGTCAGGTGCCACACTGGCGCGCACATTTAATGGATCAGGCTGAGGGGACTGACTGGCTTACAGGGCCAGTGGCAGAACAGAAAACAAAGCAAATGGTAAATGGTCATACTCTTACTTCTGAAACCTTGTGTTTCACTCTTCACTTCTTAAAAAAGTAAATATCAAGTGTGTTTTCCAGTTTTTTGGGTTGGGCATTTATTACTCTAAGATGGACTATTGACTATTTCAAAGCAGCTAAAATTGTAAACGTGGTATTTTATTGAATGAATCTTTTGCTCTTTGCGTTGCAGATAACATTAACTCCAGATCAGGCCATTCTGCATGTAGTAGCTCAAAGTAACCTGACTGGAACAGTGGAAGGAGTATTTTCACAATTTCCTGATATTTTATTGGATGCTGCCATAGTCAGAAAATACTTAAATACGGAAACATTTTACTGGAAGTTGCCAGAGCAGTTCCAGGGAGACCAGGTAAAAACATTAAATAACCGGAATGCTTTGCAGATAACTTTGTTGTCTAATAGACACTCCTTTACTGTAGAATAGTAACTTTATCGTCATAACATTTTCCAACAGTAGTTCTTTTCTTGTAGGTCATATTATTATAACTATTCTGTGATAGAACTTACAGCAGGCACAAACAATATATTTACATTACCCTTTCTTACCTTTTCTTGACCCTGTAAATTGGTAACACCCATATTTAATTACTTCAGAGATTCTGTGGAGGGGAACAGTGATATATTTGGTTTCATTTCAGAACCTGAAAGAATTTTTAACATTGTTGCTAGGATCAGTACATAGATCATGGAATCTCTGTTGCTTAGGAATTGAATGAAAATTGAGTTCACACCTTGAAAGGGTCTAGGTAAAGAAACTAAGACTGCTTTTTAGAAATATGTGTTTAACCTTGGTGCAAAAGCCACTGAGTTTAAGTCAATTTTCATGTTTTACTGCCAATCCTTCAAAGAACTGGCAGTTTTCCAGTCTACAGATGATGTTAAAATATTTTCAGCTAGTAGCTTGAACCTTAGAAAAAATAATAGTAATCATTTTTAATCCAAACAGCTCATGGCCTATGGAGGGAAGCTGAGATATACTGTTGCTTTTTATGCTTTGGATGGCTTTGGAACCTCAAATTTTGAGCCACAGATTCTCATGAAAGGAGGTCACCACACCAGCAAGTTGGTCATCTATGTAGACATCCCTTCTCCAGAAAATGGAGTAAGAACTGACAAGGAAGTAGAAATGAAGGAGGTAAGCCAAAACACAGGAGGAACACAGCATTACCTTGAAGTAAACTGGAATGTTCATGGTTTTAAATAATAAAAATAATAATAATAATAATAATAGTAATAAGTGTTATGTTTCCTCAGGATTCTTGGAAGTATTTTAACTCTGTGTCTGATGAGCCTGTCTTACGGTCTGACTTCATGTCTGTGCTAAGCAACGTTGAATATATCCTTATCAAGGCAGCTTATGGCCAAGGATTACAGCAAAGCAGGTGAAGCAACCCGTGATTGCATTTATTTATGGTATTGCATTTACTGTAATTCTACCTACAAATAAACCCAACTGAGCTAGACAGTAAAGACTTACCTCAGAGAAATTTGCAAGTTCCTGTTTATGACTTTTGTTTTCCCTCTGACAAGAAAGCAATTTATGACTTTTAATTGCAGCAGAATCCCTCTTTAATTCTTTTTGTGAAGCACTAAATTACTTTGCTGCTTTGATAGCAAAACAAGCAGAGGCTGATGCAGTATTCTGCAGGACTGATGATATAGTTAAATATTTTATATTGTCTAAATTATTTCTTTCCTGTCTTATTTTTATGGATAATGAATTTTTTGTTTCTTTTTTTCAATTGAAGCACATGATCCCCTGAGTTCTTTGGTTTGTATCAATCTAGGTGTTTCCTGTAGCTTGAAACACTCTGGGCAGTGGCACTAAGGTAGTCTCACCTCAGAACAGTAGCATTTTATTGCCATTTTGAGCAGAATTAAGTTACTAATTAGAGGGAAGAGATGGGATATGGTCATTGCATGTGTCAGTCTGGAAACTAACAGGACAAGTAAAGATGCATCCAATGAAAACGCAATATCTGTACATCTTCACAGCTCTGAAGAAGTCTGATTCCACCTCCAAATTGTGTGTTATTTTTGATTCACGTGCCCTCAACTATCTTTTTGTTAGCTCTGTCCAAAATTGTGGCACGAGACAAAAGTAGTTGTCTAATGTATCTCAGGAAGAATTATATATTCTTGTATGGTGGGTTGGGCAAGTTTTCCGGACCAAGAGGGATCAAACTTTATTATTTTTAATAGTTTCTGATCTGTTTTGTTGTACGTTCTTAAATCCCATAAATAAGTAAAAAATATTCAGTTTTTGAGGTATTTGCATGGGGAATTATGGAAGATTACGTATTGTAGCCCTGACCTTGAAGCACCAAAATGTTTTTGGATCTTGTTTTTGGCATCAGTGCTTCTTTAGATGTTCACACTCTCTTCTGCACATATATCTTGTAGAATTGCAAATATCTCAATGGAAATTGCAGTCAAGTTTGAAGAAATGCATCTAGGCAGGCCTATAGCTCATCTTGTAGAGCAATGCAGGTGTCCTGCTGGTTACACTGGATTGTCCTGTCAGGTACAGAATGCTTGAATCCTTTTTGTGTGTCTAATAGTGTGAAAGTGAAAAAAAAAAAAAATTACTTACATGGCTTTTAAAATTGTTTGTAGCTGTTGATAGCTGTGACTTTTTCTAAATTTTATTTTACTCCCCTTACAACTAGAGCTGCGCTCCAGGATACTACAGGGGAAAACATCCAGAACTCAGTGTAAGAGAGCCTCACACTCTGACAGCACCTTGTGTGCCATGTCAGTGCAACAACCACAGTGAAACCTGTGATCCTGACACTGGAAAGTGCTTGGTATGTACATCTTATACATTCTTTTGTTGATTTCACCTGAACATACATAGGCAGTAACCTACTGAAGGAGTTTTTGGGAGAAGTATATGTCTGTACTACTTGGATAAAAAATGTTTTTTTCCCCTCCACAACTCTGAAAGATGGAAAAACTGAATAGTTTCCCTTACAGTCCATTCAGGAAAATGAGCAAGGTTTTGGGGCACTAACATACTCAAAATCATTAATTATTTTAGTTTTAATTTTACTTTTAATATTACTTTTGTGTCAGTTGAGTTTGTCTGTTTTTCTGTGAGACTTTTTGGGCTTCTGGACAAGGTCTGCTTATGCACATAAAAAAAGAATTAAAGGAAGCAGTAAGCCATACTGCACCACAGACTTAAAGGCAAATTAAGTCTTCTCTTAGGAAGAGAATCCTCTGGGCAGATCTAAATGAGGCTTTTTAATGCCCAGGGACTAAAGTATTATAGGGATATGCCTCAGCTAAGTTAATTTGCTCACTTTTCTCATTTTGTCCCAAAGGTTGCAAAGACGGGTCACATATGACTAACACATTTCCTCTCTCTTATGGTCTGACAGCCTGTGGACAGCAAATTCTCAGTTAGCCAAATAAGGCACATTAAGTCCATTCCCTGGTATTGCTCAGTATTTTTTCCTAATTTTTTTTCCAGTTGCTTTATTTTTCCAGTGGTGAGCGGGTTAGTTCAAAGTCAACTTCTGCTGAATTCATTCTTGAAGTTAGTTTTTAAGTGAGTTTCCCTAGTCCTTCCAGCTTTTCTAAGCCATTCTTTTGCTTTCAGGTTTGTCCAAAAGTATGTATCTCATGAGTAAGAACTAAGGTTCTCACTTTTACAAGGCCAGAATGCATAGGTCTTTCACACAGGTGAATATACATCATTCTTCCTCTTAATTTCTTGTTGAGGGTTAGCAAGTCATCTGTGTCTTGAGATTACTACTTAGACATTTCCAGCGGAGTGGTGTAGGCGAGGGAGCTGGTTTTCACCTCTGACTTCTGCTCCCATATAATAGGAGGTTGCATTGCTACTGTTTACTCTTGTCAGCTGACCTAAAATACACACTAGCAAGTATATGAAATAAAGAAAAAGAAAAAAGAAAGCTAAAAATGAAATGGTGGGGGGAAGTAGAAGATTATTTTTTATTCACTTGTGGGACTAGTCAGTTAAACTGTGTTTGTAATACCAATTTAGTGTTTTAATAGCACTGGTTATTGATCAGTACCCTTGACAAATTAAATGTAGTGTCTGTGAATCCTAACTGTATTTGCTGAAATGCTGAAACTGAAACAGAAAACCCAGGTATCCTGTTTAATTTTTCCATCAGGTTTTGTTTGGTTGGTTGGGTTTTTGCTTGGATTTTTTTTGTTTGTTTGCTTTGGTTTTTTGGGGATTTTTTTGTTTTGTACTGTGATGCCATGGCTTGAATTGGATTAATAGTAGCGGAAATACATAAACTTTAATGGCAATTTAGAAAAGAAATTAGGTCAGCCTGCTTGAAGAGGCATTCACATAAGAGAAAATATGCTGCCATTCTGTTTATTTTTGCATAAAAGATTTTTTCACTCAGAGAATGCTGACCAATGGGTAGTGACATGTAGAGATGATTGTTGGAAGATGTACACAGGTATTGACTGGGGATAGATAAAGTTACTCCTGTTGTTTGTTGTTGTTTTAAACCATCTCAATTTCTTTTTGTGTCTCAGAACTGCAGAGATAACACAGTTGGTGATTACTGCAGTGCTTGTGCCCCAGGCTACTACGGAAAAGTAATTGGATCTGCCAATGACTGCTCTCTTTGTGCCTGTCCCAGAGCCAACCCTGTTAGGTAACCAGAATTTACTAAATCCAGTGTGCATTTTACCATTCCTTATTTCTTGTGTTGTATGTCTAACCTCCTACTCCTTCCGCTCCTCCTACACTATGACAATAGGGGTTGGTTATCGTTGTGTGTCCTTAATTTTTAGACATTTGAATGCTGCCTATTTTTATTTAGTAAATGGAGCTTGCATTCCAAGATGTTCACAGGTACTGGTAACTCTGTGACATTTTAAAATAAAAAGATCAAATGATAGATGAGTCAGTTTTTTCTCTAAGGCTAGAACAGACACATAGACTGTTTTATAGATAGTTGACTAAGTTGCCGTGACATTGTTTAGTTTGAAATGCGAGCCTCTTTCTTCTTTCAGAGAATGGTACTTTTGTATTTACAAAGATTCAGGCCATGCCCACTCAATGCAGATACTTTTCATGAGATCAGTCCAAGGGGAAGAACAAGTACTCTTTTGTCTGAAGTTTATACATCTGCTTGTTTGGTAGAGGAACAGTTAACTTTGTATTTTGAAAAACAAAATGCTGTGCAAGCTGGTTGTTTTCTCAGAAGCTTAAGAAGCATATTTGTTGTTTGCTTTTGTATAATTGAGTCAGAATAATTCTGGTGTCCTCCTGCAAATCTCAGTTGAATACACACTATAGCCATATCATACAGCATCCATTTCATACTGTCTTACCTTTCAAAAGGAAGGCCATAATGTGCTCTAGCATCTTATGCAGTAATGGAGCCGCACTGGGAAAGTAAACTTAACACAACTAATTTAGAGTACAAATTCGAGAGCAATGCATCAAATTAAACAGAAGATGCTGTTGCTTACAGTATTTAACCTGTGGCTGAAGGTCTTGTCTGTCTTTATATGGTCTTTTATTTATATCATAGCAGGTGTTTGTTTATCCTTCCTCCAGTTTTAGTCCCACTTGTGTCCTGAAAGGTGTTCAGGATTACCTCTGTGATGCTTGTCTCCCAGGATACGAAGGACAGTACTGTGAAAGGTGAGTTACACATGATGTTCCCAGTTATTCCCAACTCCCAAGGACAGTTCGGTTAATATGAGCTGCACGTGTACTCAGATTATTCAGTGTTCATAAGTAAGTGTATAAATGAGTGCTCAAGGACTTAGAGTGATTTGCTAGTTGCTGTTGAACTATTAATAAAAAACCCAACCTATCAGTAAATGTAACATCTGATGTCGTGATGAATATCCCCTGCTGCTCAGTGTGCCATTCCTCCCTGTGTAGGTGCTCCCCTGGCTATTACGGTGACCCTCAGCTCCCCGGTGGCAGCTGCCATCCGTGCCAGTGCAATCCGGGCGGTTCTGTTCACGGGAACTGCGATGGTGCCACTGGGCAGTGCCTCTGTAAGCCGGGGGTGACGGGGCAGCTCTGCGAGGAGTGTGAGCCGAGGCACCTTCTGGTGGAAGACGAGTGTCTGTGTAAGTGGTGTTTAAATTGCTTACTTTCCCACGGGGCTGTGGTCCACTCCAGTGATATTTTATGTGCACGTGGTTGTTCCTTGGATGGGTTTATGATGTCGGGCCCTGTTCTTTCTGTGAAGGAAAGAAATCTTAACAACTCATTATTTCTGTAAAATGGAAAGGTTTGGAGGAGGTATTCTCTGGAGGTCCCATCTGACCTCAGCCATTCTGTGAACACAGAGGATGATACAGTAGAGATCACAACATCAGACAGGCAGTTAATCCTTAAATTGCTTATTCTGTGTTACAAACAAGTTTAAGGAAAGATAATTTTAAGGCTTTTTCTGACTGTATAATACCTTTATTTACTGGAAGACCTTGAATTCCTATGTCATTGACCCACTGGACGTGAGACTGCTGTAATAATACTTTTGGAATTATCCCAGGTTTATAGGCATTCTCCATCAATAGTAAGTCATATTCCCCCAATAATTAATCTTGTAATTCTTTATAGTGACTCAGGATTTAGAATTCAGGTTCTATTTTGTATAAATAATGAAAAAAAATCTGGGAAGTAAATAGAATTACAGGACTGTAGGCTTGAATTTCCTGTCTGCCTAACCTGTTTGACTGAGTGGCTTCAACATGGATTTATTGCAAAATAGCTAAATAGGCTCAATAAGCTTATAATACTGCAGGCATCTCAGTAGTTAGCAGGACCAATAAGGCTCTAATGCGTGCTAACCTAAGGGGAATGTGTTTGGAATAAGTTCACTCTTGGGCAGGAAGGGAAAGGCAAGACTACAAATCTGTGTATTTAGAGTTATTATACTTTATCACTCTTAACTTAAATGATGAGGGCACATACTATATTTTTTGTCTGTGTTTTAATACTACTATTGCTTCCTTAAAATTGTTTATTTAGCTTGTGATGACAACTGCACAGGAGTTCTGTTAAACAGTTTGGATAATCTCAACGAGGCCATACTTTCAGTGAACCTCACTGGTATTGACCCTGTGCCCTATGGGATATTGTCAGAGTTGGAGAATGCGACACAACATCTGAAGGTAAAATGAACACATAATTAGTAGAAATACTCAGTCACACCTTTAAAGCAAAACTTGCAGGTACTGGTAATTTACCAGAAGGCTTCCTGAAGTTCATGGCTTGAATATGTGTAAGTGATACCAGATTAAGACCATTATGTTTGCTATGGAAATATACCTTAAATTATTTGGCTGCCTGTATTAGTTTATATTCATATGTTGCACTGGCAGTTAAATAAATAGATTAACGTATTTTTCAATCAGCAGTAGGATTTCTGAATGTGCTGTATGTATGTGCTTCACCTGGATTATATGCATTCTTAAGGCTGGCCAGCAAGGGGATTAATTTTCGGTGGTGAAATAGAAACAGCAGGCCAGGTCTTCTCCCTTTTTGGTCCCTTTGCTAAAAAGATGCCAAGGCATAGATCTAGAGGCTGTTCACTCAGAGTCCCCTGCATCCCTCCCTGGAGTGGTAGGCTGTTTCTCCATTAGCCAGGGTGCTTGGGGTGCAGCAGTTTGCTTCCTTTTTGGCTGTGTGGCAGTCCAAGTGCCTTACTCTACCCTCCACCTCAGGACACTAAAGTCAGGTGGAATGTTTCAGTCTCGGACATTTTCAGGCTGCTTGGGGCAAACTTCCCTTCAGCTCCTCCCCCCCATAAACAAAGCATGAAATACCACTTTTTGTGATTCTAGAAGGTCATTTATTGTTGCTGAGGAATAAATTCATGTGGCCTCTGCACAAAACCAGAGATAAACAGGATCCTCCCTGCTTCATGACTACTAAAAATAGAAACATTTATTGATAAGAGTCTTCTCAGCAATACTCAAGCAGACAAGTTCTGAGTCAGAAACAAAGCTATCTTCTTTGTATTCCACCATATCACAAGAAAATCAAAATAATGTGGGCCTTTTTGTGCTGCTAAATTCAGCAAATTAAAGTTGTGAATTATAATTTCTTCTCTTTAAGATATAAGGCAGAATGAATTCCAATCAGTGTACTTCAAAATGTTAATAAGTACAATATTTGATGGCAAACTTGATTAAATTACATGTTTATGCTTCAGCAGAGATACTCTTTTCCTTTAATTTTAGTTGCTAACCTTTTCGTTTGAAAGCTTTAGTTATGCTTCCCTTCCTTTATGTCCTAAGGCATATGTGTACTGAATTATTGTAATACTTCAAGGATACAATTTACTTGCTTTCTATAATTATTTTGTGTTTGTAAAGGAGCATCATCATCTTTTACTTGGAAATATTATTCATCTGTAGCCTTTGTTTAGCACTTAAATTGCAAAGAAAAGTCAAATCTTATGTAAAAATAAAGGTGGTTTAAGTTTCTACTTACTTCTTAAGTAAGTTTAACTTTCTTAACTATAGTAAGTTTATAGTAAGTTTACCTTAACTACTTAAGTAAGCTTCTACTTACTTCTTACTTTTTAAATTTTTGTACAGACATTTTTTTAATATTAAAATTAAATCAAAGCCAGCTGGCACTTTCTTGGAAGTGGGGCGCTTAAAGTGGTATAAAACTTCTTATGACTCATGTAATTTTGTTTATGTCAGGCCAGTGTTTTTTGAACAACTAAATCTTGGGGGTAAGTTAATAGTCTTATAATTTTTCTCTGTTTGGAAGCAGGTATTCCCCTTTTTCTGGACTGTTAGATTACCTTTCCTTTTGCCTTGCACCAAAATAACTGTGGCCTGAGGCCAGAAAATCCCTGAGGTTATTTTTGTGAATTATAGCTCTTCCCTGAAGGGCTGTCCCCTGCACTGTGTTGTGTCTGCCTCGTGCTGGTAGCTCAGGTACTTGGGTACTTCCTCTTTTCTGTACCTTTCTGTGGGTACTTCAGTAATGAAAAGTTATCAAATCAGGTTATCCACTCCTAATTGCTTCTGCACCTCTAGTCCACTGGAAGACTTCAGTTGTTCTGTTTTTCTAGTTAAAGCCTGCTGCTTTACTCCTCCTGGCATACCTAAACTTGGTTGCTGTCTCGTTCTGCTTTTTCGAACTAGGCTTTTAAAGAAACCTGCTGGGCTTTATTCCAGGAGGCTCAAGAGCTTTAGCTTTCTCTTTCACTTCTTTTTCATGCTGAGGAAAAGCCTTTGAAATTTCCATTTGACACAAGGCTGTTGGATACTCTCATGTATTACTTTTTAAAAAATTTGGACTTTACTTATATGTGTGTGTGTATGTATATATATATGTACACACTATACTTACTATGGTATTTACAATGGTTGGCTCTGAAACATCTGAAATCTAAAAATAACCTTTCCTAGACTTGCTCTCTCTGTAAGAGATGCCCTAGGTTTCTCTGCATCTTTAGAGAAGTGGTATTCTGTTGCAGGCCTTGACTGTGTCAAATATTATAGACTTGGGCACAGTGACCTATTAATTGCCGTATAGAGCAGGTTTGAAGTGACCTTGAAGGCAAATGCAGCATATTATTCTTTCTCATTGACAAAGGGACCACCAGGACTGCTTATTTCCAGGGTCATCCTCACAGATACACCCTAGTGCAGCTGTTCTGACAGGACCAGCTGCTGAAATGGTAGCAGCTACGGGACCGGATGAAATGTTTAATTTGAAAGGCCTTGGAACTTCTCAAAGTAGTTTACTTGGGCACTCAGACTGTGGTGAAGTTGAGAATAAAGGAATGCAGAAATGCTGCTTCCTTCCTTTTTACTCAATTAAAAATACAACACGGCTGGATTCTTGCTTATTTAAAGAAATGGTGCACTGTGTTCATGAACTGTATGTATGTAATTATTTTATATCGTTTGTGTGCTTTGAAAATCAGTCCTTTCAACAGCATATAAATAATCTAAATAGTGTGCATAGTTATTTTCTTCCCAATACTTTCTGGACCCACAGAGAAGTCTTCAAATTACAGTGAGCTGTTCCTTCTCATTTCTTATAGAGGTCTATAGTTCCTAGGGAAGATCCAACTTACTCGTTAGATGAAGCACAAGAAAGTCTTCTGAATTTATCAGGAGGAATTGATCACTTGCATGAAGAGGTAAGTGCTGGCTTCTTTGTTCTTAGCCTATCTGGAGAAATCATTTGAGATTTCATAGCATAGTCGCTTAATGCCAGAGACTTGTTCAGAAATTATTTAAAATTTATAGAGTTCAGTGAAACAATTCAGTCCATTCTGTAGTCTTCCTGAAAAGGGGAGTTAATTGCTCCGTGGACTTCCGCAAACATGGTTTATGATATTGTACAGGAGATTTACGTGGTTTCTGTTAAAGTTAAGTTTTTTTGTACTGTGGTCATTTCATGTCCTAAAACTGGAGAAAGTGAGTTACTTTTTTCTCATTGGTTTTAACATGTGGAACGTTTTAAAAATCATGTCATAGCTGAGTATTCACCAGAAAGTGCTTGATACCTGTAGTATTGTGTTGAAAATTATCTCAGGAGAATTAAATCTGTTGAAATCTCACAGGAAAAGTAGACAGCATTTGTATTCTTTACCCAGTTTTAACAGAAGAATAATTGTAGGTAGGAAACAGACAATAGTACTTCAGCCACTAGATCTCATTTTCTGACCATATGTTCTTATAATATTCTGACCATGTATACAGAATCTAAGCAGGTGCTTCCACTGAGTGTTGTTATTGTTAATATTGATGTATCCAGAACAGGGATTTTCTTAACAAACATTAGTTGTACCTAAAAAATTATATAATATTTACTTAGTTAAAGAAATAGCTTTGATAATTATGAGCTCACTGATTATGGAAATAATTGATAACTCTGATCTGAGAGTCTGGAACCTAAAACATAATTAAGGCATCTGCAAGCATGGAATCATCAGAGATTTATGAAATAGTTAGATCTACCTTATCAAAAAGCATTGTTTCCTTACATTAAAATATTCTCAATATCAAGAAAATAAGCATAAAAACCATAGAAAAGTATCAGGAATTAATCAGTGTTTTAGGAGAACTGTTAGATATTCTCTCTGATTTTATTCTAGACAACTAGATTTTTGAAAAAAGCTCAGCAACTTGACACAATGACTCAGAAAACCAGGAATAAAAGTCAAGAACTGACTGGCTTTATTGGCACAGTACATACAACCATCAAAGGTATCCTGTTTTTAAGATATTTCCATTTCTTTACAAAATTTAGTAAGGGTATGTCCTTTGCAACTCTTAAAGTCCTGTTTACATAGAAAATGTTGCAGTTTGCACAGGGGATTCAAATATGTTCTTTTTTTTTTAATGGTGTGACTAAATAGTTTACTTTCCTACTCAGTACTTGCTGAAGTTGCTATGTCACTAAATGAAACACTGGGCCTGGATCTGCCACTGTCAAATGCTACATCTCAGAGCCTGCAGGATGACATTTCTGCCCTTTTGGATGCATTGCGCAAGAAGGATTTTGTTCAACAGCACCATAATGCTACCACAGTCCTAAAGTAAGCCTGTTCTACCAAAAAACTTTATTTCCCATAATTCTCTGCCAGGCAACACTGCTTTTTTGAAGAGGTATCTGGAGAAACATTTTGCCATAATAAGTGGCAGTGTGACAGATAGTTAGCCCAGGTGGACCTGTATGAACTTTGTTTTGGAGTTACGTGATTTGATGACACTTGCTTATCCCATGTGATACAAACCAATAATAAAGTCTTTTAGAAGTCTGTTAAAATCAATAGTAAAGCCTGTTAACTTGGATGTGATACAAAATTCCCTTGCAATAGGTGAAAAGACTCACTGATTTCAGATTCTTTCTGATCTGACCCTAATGCACATCTCTGTGTTGACTTTGGCTGGGAGATGGCATAAAACTCTCTCAGTCAATTGCAAACCCAGGACATGTCAGGCCTTCTGAAGGACATGACAATTGATTGTCTCTGGAACATGGATAATAAAGATTTGCAAATGAAACCAGGGCATTTTTTAAAGCATTCTGAGCCATTGTTTATGATTGTGTTCTGTTGTATTGATTTGTCCCCAGGTAAAGGCTATTTTGAAATGTCTTTTATAGTCATTATTAGTGCTTATTGCCAGACTTGGCAAGATAAAAAAATTGCTGTTCCAAAAGTCAGCAAATGTTTTGTTCCAATTTCAGAAATGCTGACTAATGCCATAGCACTCCAAAAACTGTAGGAATGTTTATATTGTTATATATTATATATAACAATATATTGTTATATATTATATATATAATATAAATTATATTATATTCAAGGGACAAGGATTTAGACCAGAGTAGAATATTTTTGAAAATTTGACTTCTTTTTTTATTAAATGCTTTGGATTAAGCAGGATAGAGTGTTTGTGTTGGTAGCATGTCTCATTTTGTTCAGCAGACTCTTCTGCTGAATATAGAACTGTATAGAAGCAATATAGACATGAAAATGGACCAGAAATGTACCATTTATTCTTCTTCTTATTACGAACTTCAAACAGATTTTTTTGCACTTACAAATATGTCTCAAGATGTTTTGTTCCATAGTAAAAGAATGTTCTGACTTTCAACATCAACAGCTTTTGAGCTGTTATAGAAGGTGTTTGTAAATTAACTTTTTCAATAATAGTCTCTGTTGAAATTTCTGAAAACTCTCTGATAAGAGTCCTTTGACAGATTGAAGAAGAGAGTTAATAAGTTCTATAAGGTTGTTTGCTCTGCAGAATTTCTTATGCAATGCAGCTGCAAATTCAAAAATTATTTAAATAAGCAGCTTGCTAGTCTGTATTTTAGGCAGTAGGCATTGCTACATGACTCACAGTGGACTGAGTTTGTGATCATGTATTTCAGGCAACATTTGTAACTGAGGTCTCCACACATTTGCCGTGAAAGGCAAAGTCCCCAGACAATTAGGAATATAACCTTTTTACTCTATGCTGAAGCAGAAGCCATTATGGACTTGTAAAATACTTTAGATCTTGTAACATTTTAAGACTCTGAATTATTAGCTTTAGGAAATACATGCAAATGCACATCTGCTGGTCAGTAAGAAAGATGGAATGCATTTAGCTGTGTATATCTGTGAAATAAACTAGGTTTCTTTTGCTTTGGCTAAAGATCTATGTGATATGCAGTCAGATTAACAAGGACAAACATTTATATAAAAATACCATTACAGGAGTTGCAATGTTCAGCGTATGTGCTGAAATGCAGAGAAACAAAGGAATAGACTTTCAGGATAATTTTCAGTTCTGTTCCTTCAGTTCTGGTAAGTGTCCAAATGGAGATGCAAATATTCCCAAATAGAGCAGCTGAAGAAAATAACAACTGATAGATTTGGGAGAATTTAATATTTGCCAGATAATCTCTGTAGCTGATTAAAAATGTAAGTGCAGATATTGTTCATTTCAGTGTTCATTTTAATGAGACTTTTTATTTGATATTTAAACATTTCTGGACTCTTGGGTATATGTCTTTCAGTTCTGGTTACTTGTTTCTTTCCGGTGCCAATCCTCATAAATGATGTTTTGATCCTACTTTCAAAATATGAATCACTACAATTAGGATATAAAGTACTCCCAGAGGAAAGTTTCACAGAGATTTTGATGTGGGGGGATGTCCCAAATTAAGTCCAAACAAATGTGATTCATACTAACCCCTTTCCCCTCTGAACTGTATTACTCTCATCTCCCCAGGCAGTCATCATTTTGTGTGGTAAGATAAATATCTAAACTACCATGTGTATATGTTATTCTAGAAAAAAAGGGCAGACTTTGTAAGAAGATGCATATAAATTAATTTCACCTGACCCCATTTTCTCCTTAAGAAATCCATAACTAAGTGTCTCCTTCACTGTTTCTTTAATTTCTGATTCCTCTCCCTTTTCAGAGCTGCAGAAAAGTTGTTGACCCAGGTTCAGAAAGAGTATTTCAAACCCCAGCAAGAGCTTTCTGACCTAAAAATGGATGCAAGCCAGTTCTTATCAAAGCACAACAGCAGACTGCAGGATGCCCAGGACCTGGTGAATGAGGCGCTCGCCAACATCAATGAGACCCATCGTTTGTTTCCTCTTATCTCCAGCAACCTGGCAGAGTTAAATGTAAGACTAGACAGTCAGTGTTGTTGCATAAAAAATATCAAATATATGATTGTTTTTAAAAGTTGATTTTTAAAAATTTTTAAACATATTTAAACATTTTAATGTTTAAATAGGATACCTTAAAAATTTAAAGGAAACTAGACCCCTGTTTGAAAACTATAATAGTATGTGTTACGTGAACTCATCAGTACAGCTGACTTTTCAGACTACTATAAAACACTTGGTTTATGCTATAGGACAAAAAGCTAAATATAAAGGAAGGTGAAGAAGTCTCGAGCATGCTCATTAAAGAAGGGAAGATCCTAGTGAATGCTGCTGCTGCTCTTGCCCAAGATGTAAAGAACTCTACATCTGTAAGTCCTCAAGTTTAAACATCCTCTTTGAGACTCTCAAGTGTATTTTACTAGTGAAAAAAAAAAGGGAAACATTTTGTTTTGCAGAGTGTGGAAGTCCACCAGGATGGGTTATTCCTGTGGAGCACCAAACTGCGGCATCACGTGGATGAGCTGGTGATGCAGATGTCTGTGAGAGGAGTGCTTGACCTGGTGTACAGAGCTGAGGAACATGCCACCCAGTTCCAAAGACTTGCAGATGCACTAGAGAGGTGATAAACTCAAGAATTATGAAATCATGAGATTGACATTAATGTCAGATTTAATATAAATAGGTAGAGGCTTAATTCACTAGATAAATTCCCTGTCCATGGCAGGGAAGTTTTAGTAGATTATCTTCAAAGGTTTCTTCCAGCCCTAAGGATTCCATGATCAATTTTTATTCCCCATCTAATTTCAAGTGCTTTTTACTTTTAATGCAGTGTAACTTTATGAAATTATGTGGAGGATGGTTGATTAGTCTTGCATTTCATGTGGCTGACTTAGACAGTAACTGGTGAATTATTAAATGCTCAATGAGTATATCATGGTATAGCTTGAAAAGCATCTGGTCTACATATGAAAAATTCTTGGCAATACATCTTGGAATGCAATCAGGAAGCTATTCTTACTATGCCTCTATTATTGTTGCTTTCGAAACGTTTTGCAGAAATGAGTGGGTTGCAATTTCAAGCCCACTCAAATGCACTCTTACAATTTGAAAGTTGCGAAGTCATTCCAGTTAATTCAATGGAAATTAATCTTCTATCCCAGGAATCCTTCTAGGATGCTTGTTGTTTTGTCTTTTAAAGTCAGCAGATATGTGTTAAAAGTTAAACTATATCAGATTGGAAAATTGACATCTATTTTAAGTTTAAAACCAGAACATTTTGCTCAGAGTAACATTAAGCAATTCTTGACTTCACCACAGCCAGATAAATTCAATAAAGCAAAATTTAACATAGATTAGATTTCAGATGCTTATAATCTCTTCCTAGATTCTGTATCTGTACTTAGTTTTTGAGGTCCAGATAGGGGCTTGCTCATGTTCTGTTTAGGTGATACGATTTGTTTCTTCTAAGAGTCTTCATAAATTGAAGAATTAATATAAATAAAAGGGAACAAAATAAAAGAAAACAAAAGAGATGGAAAGGAACAAAACAGAACAGCAGCTAACAAAATAGAAAAAACCCCTGCAGTTGAAAACTTTTTAACTGAGTTTTTCAGTTCAAAATAATGAATTAAAACCCCTTATGCAACACTGGGCAAGGTGTGCTTGTTTTTTTTCAGAGTGCATCATGTATTCTGGAAAGATGTGCATGTTGTAATTGAAGACATGGAACTCAATGTGTGATTGAAAACAGATTTGCTTGTTAATTGTCTATTTAGTGGCCTCTCTAGAGTAAGAAATGTGACTCTGAACACAACTGCAGCTATCTACGCTCACTCCAGTGTTAAAAGTGTGATTGAAAGAACAGAGAGTTTGGCAGATGATGCATCTAGAGTTGTGAATGGCCCCTTGGATTTTGTGAGTATCAATATTAGTATTTTAATTTACATCTTCAACTTTCTCATTTTGGAATATTTGTTCTAATTGTTTCTGCACTTGCTGAAAACTTGAGTCTTCTTGATGGACGTATGTCCTTGATGGCAGCCTGTCCTACCAAGTATTATGTACTGTGTCCTGAATCCATACTCCAAGGCAGTAGTGATACCACATTTCAGGTTCTGTTTATCTTGCTTTTCTCTCTGCCACAGTACCATTTTCCCTTTGTTTTGTTTGCTTTTTAATGTCTAATGCATGTTTAGCTGGACTGGACTTGATTCTATGAGCGTTTATATCAGTCATCTGACATGTATTCTTGTAAAACTTAAATTTCCAGGCCTCTAATGCTCCCTTCCACCTTTGGAATTATTTAACAATCTCCTTATTTGACCTGTCCCTCTTCCATTTCTATCTAGGTATTCCCAACCACAGCTACTTTGTGTAGTAGAGGAGATTTCATAACCAAATATATGTCTGTGTCTCATCTACCATCCCTCTGCTTTCAAAGATTATCAGATGATTACCGACACTGTAGATTAAAAACACCAGACCAGTTCCCAGTCTGATATTAACAGTTTCTTATTATTTTATTTCCCCCCTCACATCTCTTTGTCAAGCACATTATACCTGCAGAAGAAAATGTGTGATAATGCATTTACATGACAGAGATCAAAATAGTTGACATTCTTTAGTGAACTTGTATGTTATTATATAGCACTCTGTCTTATTAAAGCTTTCTACAGCATGAATCCTTCAAGGTGTTTTTCCAGATTTTTTCAGTTGGAGAAATGTAAAAGAATGCTTCTAAGACTGTGATTCTGAAATATCTCACTTTAAATTGCTCAGTGCTGGAAATTTTGAATTAGGCCTGGAAGTAGAATTTCCAGAAGACAACGCTGAATCACTAGCAGTATTGAAACTAGAATTTTGTAAGTTTTGTTTCATAGCCGTCTCTTTCTCTAAATCACAAAGAGATTCAATGTCACATTCTTGGATAAATGATAGCAACTTGTATTATTTTTAAGTGATGCTTAATAAGGTAATGAATAGAATATCTCATAAATAACAGGAATGTTCAATAACTTTAAGTAGGTGTGTGCAGATACTTAAGTGTTTTCAGTTGAATTTCTGGTTTTCATATGTGGCAACTTGATGTCTGTATTTTTTTAGCCAGAGGAGTCTTTCAGTCTTCTGGGAAAAGAAACTCTACTGCTTAGCTCCAAATTTCAGAATGAAGCTAAAAATCTGAAGAAAAAAAGTGATGGTCAGTTCTATAGAATTCACATTTCTGCCTCTATTTCTTTTTGCTATTTTCTGGTTTGTGCTGGGTTTTTTTTGTCTTTTTAAATTTGGCTTTCTAGTGTAGGGTTTTTTGGGTTATTTTTAATGAGCGTAAGCTGATCTAAGTATATATATGACTATGTGCATATTTTCATGCAATTAAGATTAATGTTTTATGGATTCATATATTATTCTCATTTTTTGGGTAAGAATATTTTTCTCTGTAAACATTTAAAAATTTGTCCTTCCTTATACCACATTTACCTATAAGCAATGCTTGCAATGGCTGTTTTTCCAAACTTTATGAATTAAATCACTGGAGATTGTGCAGTTGAGAAAGAAAAAGCGTAATTCTTGAAAATTCCATTAATTTGTTTTTATTTAATAAATCATAGATGACACAGGTATGTAAGACGACATGTTTAAATCCTAATCCTTTTTGCTTATTCCTGCTGGACAGCTGAAATTCAAAAACAAGAATTTCTTTGTCTCCATAAATTAAAAAATACTTTTGTTTTTTTCATTACTCCAAAGATACCAGCAAGGCATTGAAGTCTACACCATCAAAATTCAAAAGCATTTTGAACAAAGGCTTTGTATAGGAGTAGAAGCAGGCCCTTAGTGAAATTTTTGACAAAATTGGACAGAAAGGGAATGTTTCATGGAGATAAGCTGTATCTGTAAAATGGTCTTGTCTTGCAATACCAGTGGTTTACAAATATGTATAAATTTTATGTAATTTAGATGGACAGAATTACATACCTTTTTTGTTCCTTGTAGTCTACATATTTTAATTTCTAGTGAGAGGGTTCTACAAACAGATCACAAATATATTGAAAAAACTTCTTTGGCTCCTGTTACATGGTATAAAATGTGCAGAACACGGTAAAAATTATTAGAGTTCAAAATCATGGAATAATTTTAACTTATAGCCTTTTCCTCATGATGTTTGTAGGCATTCAGTCTCATGGAATTGGCCGAAAAGGGTAGCTTTGAACAGAACGGTGCCCACAGGAGCTTATCTGTTAATAATGCATTCATTTTGCATTCCTGTTTGTGAAATTCTCTTTCTGTTGGGAAAAAAAAGTTCCATTGATGTGATAAATGAATGCTTCTTACCCCTATACTTTGGTTTTGTGTGGGTTGTATGGTATTTGTTTATGCATACGTTACTTCTTTCAACAGGACTTCTATCTGGATTGAATGGGTTGAACAAAAAGGTAGAAAAGATTCAGGAAAGTACTAATAAAATTGGCAACCAACTTAATGATTCTCTGTTGACACTCAGAGTATTGCCTAACAGTAAGTGAAATTTATGTTGACATTCTCCTTATTACAGAACTCTCTAGTACAATTGTAATAAAACCCTGTTCATTATCTGATTGCAGAGACCTAGAAATAAACTATATGGGAGACTTCATTTAGCCTTCTAAATATTTTACATTCTTTTTAGTAAACCCATTAAACATAATTGGGTCTGTAGTCTGATTCACATTTCACATTGCTGTAAATCAGGAGGGGCTCTGGTAGAAAAATAATTACACTGATATGAAATGAGAGTGAAGTTACAGAATATTTAATCCCACATGCAGAGAAACTTGTGTATGGAACTGTGAGATTTCACTTTCTTTTCTGGCTTGTTTCAAAATTGTTTATACTAACCTGTCAATTTTACAGTCTGCATGTAAATGTTTTCTTGTTGTAAATGCTGACTTCATTAAACTGATTAAAATCAGTTATTTTCTGTGGTTTTCCAAAATGAAAGAATTCCTCTTTTTTCAGTCATTATTTTGAATAAAGGCAAGACCTAGAGTTCATGGAAACTAGTAGAGAAAATTACTTTGAATTTGTGAATAAGAGGGTCCAAAATACTTTGCCAATCTTAATAATGTGTTTTAAGTTAGAAAAACACTGATTAGGACCTCTTGGTAGGGTTGTTTGATTCTACTGTGAATCTGGATTAGAATGCTAAGTTCAGAGCCTTAAAATAACCATTTTGCAATTCAGAGAATTAATTCATGGTAAAGAGTAATAGTAGTGATGATGTTACACTGACTATGAATTGCAGGATGCTATGTAACATAAAAGCTACACATTGAAAATTAAGTAATTAAAATCACAGGAGTGTTCTCCTTAACTCACAGCTTAACATTGTTTGATTTCAGCTTTGTTGTTACATTTCTTGAAGTTGTCTCCTTTTTTTTTTCCTGTGGTCAGAGATTCATGGTGGCATTGCCCTCTGTGTAGAGGGTGGTGAAGAGGGATCCTTGGAGGTCCTAACTCAGGCCTTTTTTGCCAGCTGCAGTATCTTCCCACTATTGTGGGCAGAGGGTGTAAGGGCCAGGCTGAGACTGGGAGTGGTGCACTCAGTAAACAGGTGATTGTAGCCCAAAACAGAGGGTGTAATAGACCTTCTGCCTCACCAGCTTTGCATAGGATTCAAAACTTAAGTCTCAGATGAGTGTCTCTGGGTGCCAACACTCATTTAAGGAACTTAAACACTATGAGCCTGATGTATTCACACAAACTTCCTGTTGAGATAGGCAGAATCAAGTTCCCCAAACAAACAAAAATACAATTCTTACTATGACAGGAATGTAAATGACAGCATTTCTAGTAATTTGACTATGTTTGTAGGTGCTGTTAGGAAGCCAGGCACTTGTTAGTCATAAGTATGTATAAAACTTTTGAATGTTTTTTTAACCTGGGAACTGTGTTTCAGATACCAGGAAATACTTGCTTGAAGTGAAAGAGCTGGCTGTGTCTGCAAACACCAGTGCTGTGGTGGATTTAAGTCACTTTGGGGATTTCAGTCAAAAGCTGATGAATAGATCTTCTACGTTGTCCCAAGTTAATGACACTTTGAGGAAAACAAGTGAACTCATAACTGATTCATCAAAAGCTGGTAAGTTTGCTCTCTAGAAATGTCACTGCTTGCAGAAGCAGTACTAATATTCAATTTTAACAGGCATTAAATATGAGTCTGATGGGCTGAGAGTTTCTTCCTAATTCAGTAAAATATGCTACCTTTTTTTAAAAGACCTCTAGAGGATTCACATGGGATGTATATCCCTTACTGATGTTTAAAATTGCTGAAACCAAAATGATCACAAACTGGCTACCTTGGCTAAGTATTTTAGCAATGAACAGTACTTTTTGCTTTCACTCTGCCTCAACATTTGTTTTGTGTTTTCACAGCATTCACAGCTGAAAAACAAGTTAAAGAAGTTGAAGCACAAGCAAGTCTTTTATTAGATAGACTCAAACCTTTGAAAATGCTAGAGGAGAACCTGAACAGAAACCTGTCTGAAATTAAAGAACTTATCAGCCAGGCCCGCAAGCAGGCAGCATCTGTAAGTTCCATCATCCCAGTCTTAAATGGCTTTTCGCTTTTCGCAGGGAGGTTCTTTGAGATAAGGAACCTAAAATTTACTTTCAAGGTACCTGGTTGTTGTTGTGGAGTCTCAGTGAAGTCCAAAGAGCACTGACTGATGCTAAAAATCATACTGGCAGGGCTGTTGGTGCATTTTAAGGTTTTAGCATCAGGTTTCTTATTGCATTTGTGAGTTTGTCAGAACAGCTAGCTAGCGATTTATCTGCTATTCCCTCCTGTTTCCCATAAAAATAATAAAACACAGTATGTCAGAAAGCAGTCATGAGAGATTTTGATGAGAAAGAGGCAAGTCGGGGGATGGCACTGCTTTAGTACAAGATGTTAATTTTTGAGATTATTTAGAGACTGATGTGGTGTGCACCTATATAACATCAAGTACCATTACAAACCTTTTGCCAAGAGTATTGATTCTATCAATAAATTTGCCATCTATGGCCTGTCAAGTCCATATGTTCTTTGCAGGAAGCAGCTGAGCATCCCGAGTACTTTAAGACAGTGTACTTGCTTTTAAATCTCTGCTTCTCCCTTAAAGACAGCGAAAGTGAATCAACTGTACTATGGATCTCATTAGACTGAGAAATGTGAGAGAAATGTGAAAATGGGTTTGAAATGAGTAATTTTTGAGATGCCTTTGACTTAAGTGTGGGTATGTTATTGTAAAGTTTAGGGAGGTTTTGTTTAAAAAAACAGAAGGCACTCAGTTCTTTCTGCAAATCTTCTTAATTATATGGTTATTGCTTCTCTGTCACAGTCTAGTGAAGCTTAATGAATCCACTGCAGAAAAAAAGGGAATGGTATTTTCTGAGGTGTCATAAGCCACAGAGGTTCCTGGCAAGGTGAAAAGAAGTATTAGCAAAATCCCTTTTTCCAGTTTGGGGGAGTTTGTTCTTTTTTGGGGGTGTATGTGGGAGGGGTTAGGCTTTTTTGTTTGGTTGGTTGGTGGGGTTGTTTGTTTGTTTGTATTTTTGTTTGTTTGGTCTTTTGTTTGTTAGTTGGGTTTTTTGTAATTTTTTACTACACCAGATAAACTTGATGTGTCTGTGTCCAGATGCATGCATACACACGTGTGCTATATGCATTTAGTAGTTCCAGGTATATTCCATGAAGTTAATGGAATTAAGGCTTTTCTCTTGCTAAAATGGATTTTCTGCCATTATACTACCAAGCTGCTGGAAGTTTGGCTGCATTTAGCTTGGGTCAATGTTTCATCAGTTTACTAAGCAGTGGTCAATGGAGTTAAGGGTATGACAACAGGAATATGATTTATTTAATCTTTAAAATGTTGAACTTGCAATATAATCACAAATGTATCTTTTAATATTGTGTAAATTGCTACAATTTTGACATAATCAGAATTATTGCAGACCGTCTGCCTTCTTAATTTGTTTTAAAATAATTCTCTCAGCAGAGACTAGAAATGGTTTCCTTAATTTTAAAACATTTTGAATTTCTGTATCTTTATTTTCTGATAATATGACGTGGCTTTTTACTGATATATGGCCTTCTGACCCAAGATTTATTGTTATTGTCTGAGGTATTTGAATAGTTTATTTACTGGTTCAAGCCTCCTAATTGAGTGAGTGTATTAAGGCAGATTTCATTCTCTTCTGTTGTGAATCTCTTTATCAAGTGATAATTAGAAGATTGTGAAAATCTAGCCCAGGTAGCAATACTTAGATTGCATGAAAGTATCTCAGCAAAAAGCTGGCTTTTGTTGGTCAGAATCTGAGTACGTACTCTAGAAATGAGTGCTGTGTAAACTGAGACTTTAGTTTAGATTCCATTTGCTTCTTTTCCCCCCAGATTAAAGTTGCAGTATCAGCAGACAGAGATTGCATTCGTGCCTACCAACCCCAAATTTCATCTACGAATTACAACACCTTAACACTCAATGTGAAAACTGCTGAACCAGATAACCTCCTTTTCTACTTGGGTAGCAATGGAAAGGTAAGTTTCTGGTGTACATTTGCTGAAGATGATGGTAGTCAAAAGTTTTGAAGTTTTTTTCTTACTTGATTTCAAACTAAGTAACCAAGTGAGGTTACTTACTTGCAGACAGATGTGTTCACTAGGGGTGGAAATATTTTTGTGCCTTAGATGTTTCCAGAGATTCTCAAAGGTGGAGAATAAAAGCACCAGATTACTTAGCCATTGCCTCCTGGCCCTGTGATGAAACTGCCCATTCCTTTTCCTGTGTTGTGCATTAACCTCATGGAGTCTTAACACCCTCTGTGATACTTTCATATGGCATGCTGGAGTGTATCAGATGATTTGCTTGGTAGCACAGCTAAACTTCTTGAAGCTGGCCCTCATGAGCACGGTGTGTCCACCCACTTGAAAGGGAGCATGATGGCTCACTGTCACATTGCTCTCCTCTTCATTCCCTCTGTAATCCCAATAAACGCACAGCTGTTATCTCTTTGTGGCACTCTATCATGTGATAGGACTTTTTGACAGACTGTTAAGCCATCTCACATACACTCAGGAGTGTATATTTCTGTACATTTATGTATCTGTGCATCTCATGTACATTTATATATATATAAACCCATTCACCTACTTGGATACAACCTGAGGGAGTTTTGTTTCATTAGAAGTGAGTGAAAAGCCTGATTTTGCTAGAGGTCAACTCCTGTAATATGGGACGTAGGGACATGAATGTGGAAAGACTTTCTCCGTGTTACTGGTGAAAATACACATTTGATGCCATGAATTAGAATAGGCTCTGCTGTTTCTCAGACAGACTTCCTGGCAGTGGAGATGCGACGTGGTAAGGTAGCTCTTCTTTGGGATTTGGGCTCTGGCTCAACGAGAGTGGAATACCCTGATTTTCAAATCAACAACAACAAATGGCACAGAATACATGCCAGCAGGTAATTAAAACAAGAATGTCATAAGTGTTGTACACAAACCATCCACTGAGTTTTTCAGTGTTGAGGTTTTTCGTGTCCTTGGAAAGAGAAACCAACAGTACTTGTTGATTAAGCCTGATGATATCTAAGACTATTTATTAGCATTTGTATTTGGCAGGTTTGGAAAAACAGGTACACTCAGCATAGAGGAAATGAACTCTGATCAGAAGCCTTCACCTAAATCTGGAACCTCTCCGGGGACAGCCAGCATACTGGACGTTAACAAGTCAACCCTAATGTTTATTGGAGGACTTGGAGGACAAATCAAGGTTAAATTCTGAGATCAGCCTTCTTAATTGTTTTGAACACTTTTGAGAAATACTTTTGTGTTAGAAATAATTGCATGATTTGGTTACTTCATCAAGAAATGCCAGGTACTCTGAGCATAAAGCAGAGATGCTGTAAGGGTCTTCCAGTGTCCTGAAGTTAATTTTCCCTGGAAATTTTTGCATAAAGTTTTAACCAGGACAGGCTGTATGTGCATGCACCAGGTATAGACATTATAAAATGAATTTGGGTTTTGTTTGCTTCTTCCACAGCTTCTTTTAGTTTGCAATTGTTATTCATGCCATGAGGCATGTAAGTAGGTCAAGGATATAGTTATTTTACTTCTTTTATGTACTAATCTATTATTATTTGAATGATAATTGTTAATAGTTATGCTAAAACATGTTCTCTTATTATGATTTATATCTAACAAAGTTAAAGTTCAAGGAAAACAACCAAGCAAAAATTTTGCTGCATAATTTTCAGAGTACTTAACATTAATTGTATTCATGAAGTATTTCTTGTCTTACAGAAATCACCTGCTGTTAAGGTGACCCATTTTAAAGGGTGCCTAGGAGAGGCATCCCTGAATGGCAAATCTGTTGGTCTTTGGAACTACATAGAAAGAGAGGGCAAGTGCAATGGCTGTTTTGGAAGGTATTTTGTCTCACTCTCTCTTTTTTTTTAACACATTTAGAATAATTTACATTTGTAATACTATATTTTTGTGTTAACTAAAAATAAGGAGCTCAGACATTGCAGTGTTTCACTGATCCTTAACTTACAGTTTTGAGCACATTAATCTGAATGTGCCAGTGGTGTCAAATAACTTCATTGTGGGAATTCTAATTTTTTAATCACTTTCTCAGAGGAGTTTTATTGTTATCCTCTATTTTGTGCATTGGAAGTAGGGACTACCAGTGAACCAAAATACTTTGGAATCTTTGCTTTCCAGTAGTTTTCCCTGAGACAAATTTTATTCTTTCTTTAGGGTAAGAAACAGTGTAAAGCAGTTTTATAAAAAAAATCCATAGCTAAACTGTAGCCGCTGAGCTTGGTACCTTTTGCAGACTGTGCTACTTTTATGTTTAAGGAATTAAAAAGAAATATGCTTGTCCGTATTCCCTTTGCAGAACATTTCATGTAGAAACAGCAGAGGGTGCTGCTTGATTGTATGAAATATTTTTTACAAGTCTTGTACTGCAGGGAAAGGGGCTAACAGAACATGTATTGTAAGTGCAATTACGCAGAGCATTTTGATAAATGGATGTTTTAATTTAGAGGGTGTATGCTGTAACAATTATTTTTTCCCTTAGGAAATCATTGGGTTTGGCTTTTATTTTCATACATAAAGGAAGAACGCTTGTGTGCATCCTTTCCCATGGCTAAATCATGTGTTGTGAAGTTCTATAATGAAAGAGGCCTTTGGCTGGAATCCTTCAGTTATTCATTACATCAAGGTTCAAGTGTTTTCCCACACTTTCTAAATTACTGCCTGGGGGCTGCACTGACTGAGCAGTACCTGAGGGGAGCTGATCAGAAAGCTGGAGAGAGACCATTTACAGGGGCATGGAGTGACAGGCCAAGGGGGAATGGATTCAGACTGAAAAGAGAGTAGGTTTAGATTCGATATTAGGAGGAAACTCTTCACTCTGAGGGTGGTGAGGCACTGGAACAGGTTGCCCAGAGAAGCTGTGGATGCCCCATTCCTGGAAGTGCTAAAGGCCAGGTTGGATGAAGCTCTGAGCAACCTGCTCTAGTGGAAAGTGTCCCTGCCCATGGCAGGAGGCTTAGAACTAGATGACCTTTAAGGTCCCTGCCAACCCAAACCATTCTATGATTCTATGATCTAACTTTTCTTACATTGTATATAAAAATTACTGGGAAAAACCAAATGTTCAGTTAACCTTTTTATACTGGTTTTCTACTTCTGTAGCCCACAGGATGAGGACACTTCATTCCATTTTGATGGCAGTGGATACTCAGTTGTGGAGAAGGCACTCCGCTCAACAGTGACTCAAATAATAATATTTTTCAGTACCTTTTCACCGAATGGGCTTCTTCTGTATCTTGCTTCAAATGGCACCGTAAGAAAATGGATCAGATTCCTAAACTGTCATAAACTCTGTTTAGATCATTTAGTGGTTTCTTGCTTTATTTTTCAGCTTACTTATATTAGAGCATATTACTAATTGTGTGTAGTTCATCACCTGTGACTGGCATCATAAGCCAAAGGATTAAAGACAAGAACCCTAGAGACAACTCATTAGAGCAAATACTCACCTAAGCTAAGGACAAAATTAAACGATGAAAAGAATTCTTCACAATTTATTTTAATTTTAGAATAAAAATAAATTATTTTAAGCTAAAATTAATGATTACTTAACTAAAGGGTAGAAAAGGAAGCAGTAAGGACAACAAACTAGTTTGTTTCAATTGAAGGAACCTTTTCAGGATTTTAAAATGTTTTGGAACTGAGCTTGCAGAAGGACAATATAATAATGAAAAGCCATATTGACTTAAATCCATAAGATGAGAATTCAGTAAACTGAAACAAATTGAATAAAACTCCTGTGAAAGCTATATAACCCAGACCCATCACCAGACCTTCACTGTCATGTCATGCAGTTTACTGCATACTTAGATGGTGGTTTTCTGTTCCTGATGGAAGGAAAAGCTTTGTTTGGATACGGATTCTTTCAGAGTCACTGCATTATTCATTTGCTTTATGTACTCACTGACTGAATACATTGCACAATAATATCTGATTTAAGCTTTACAGTTCATAGGGGGCACCTTTAATGCAATTCAGAAAGTCTTTTTTACAGTGTGAGGAAGGTCTTTAGGTCTTTGCTTCTTGCAGGAAGAACATCATTGTGTTTGATCATTATGCTAGCTGTCAAATCAAATTACTTTCAACTTCATCCAAAACCAGGAAAACGTGACTTTGTTATTTAACCCTTCTTCTGCTGAGTAATCAAACTTTACGATGCACTTAAGTAAGAATAATAACAAAACAAAACAAAAATACATCCTTGTGAGATACTTGTAACTTAATTTTCTTAAATATAGTGAAGATGAGCATTTTGTTTGGACTAACTAATAGTCCAGGTACAAGAGTTACTAAATCTTTTCCACACATAGCCCAAACCTGCCAGGGATAT
The DNA here is from genome assembly GCA_013399875.1 of Gymnorhina tibicen. Taxonomy (NCBI): domain Eukaryota; kingdom Metazoa; phylum Chordata; class Aves; order Passeriformes; family Artamidae; genus Gymnorhina; species Gymnorhina tibicen. Next base: position 2,309,416 of record VXAZ01004522.1, read on the forward strand.
GTTCTTTAGGAAGATTTTATTTCCAGGAATGTAATCTGTTGTTGGTTTGTAATCAATTTTTGTTTTGGGTTTTTTTCTTCCTCTCAGAGAGATTTCTTGTCCCTTGAGCTTGTTGATGGCAAAGTGAGGCTGACTGTCGATCTTGGCTCAGGACCTCTTGCTCTTACAACAGACAATCATTACAACAATGGAACATGGTATAAAATCTCATTCAATCGGAATAAGAAGCAAGGTAGGCTACAGATTGAAAAATCCAGATGTCAGCCCATTTACAAATACAAATATCTAAGATAGCTGCAGGGAACATCACTGCAACCAAATCTGATCACTTCCAATGCAGTATCTTCAGCAGCCACATCTATACTTCTTTGCTTTTAGAAGGACTACAGTGTAAATCTTGTGCTTGGTTTAGCACATCTCATAAAGAGCAGGTAGTGTAGAAAGTGCTGGATAAAAACATACCAACAGGCTTTAAAGACTGAAAGGTTTTTGTCCAAGTCGGTAGATGAGGGATCACATTTTCTCTTCTGCATTTTAATATTACTTAGTACAACTGTTTTGTGGGGGCCTGTGTTTTGGCAATAATGCATATGTGCTAATAGCTATAACATATTCTCATGTGTATCTATTTTCCTGTAGACTTCTCCAGATTTGGTTTTGGCAGAGAGCAATGAATGAGATTAACAGAATAGTTGGAAGTACAATAGATTTCTCATTCTAAAAATAATAAGGTTGTCCATACATGTCTGAATCAATGACTACATTTTCCTTTATTATGGACAAGATTGCCAAAAGGGCGGAATGTGTATTCATGTCCTTCTCCAGATCTTTACTTTCTTTTCTTTGCAGGAATTTTGGTAGTCATGGATGCATATAACCTTAATTATAAAGAAACAAAACAAGGAGAATCTCCTGGGGTTGCCTCAGACCTGAACCGCTCTGATAAGGACCCAATCTTCGTTGGTGGTCTGCCAAGATCGAGGGCTCTGAGGTAAAGTGTCTTACTCTTGCACCTTTGCTAAGACTCTTGTAAGGTGAGGGGAAAAACTTTTACACACTGTATCTCCACTGAAATTAGAGAAAATCAGTGAATTCTGAAGTCTGGTTTATGACCATGTATACCATAGAATTATCTGTCCTTGGACTTCAAACTCTAATATGGTGCTTTCCACTGGTAGGTCTAACGCTGCGGTTCAGATCAGAAACATTTTTGTTTTCCCCCTGCAAGGGTGATTTCCACCACAGCAGCTGCCACAGCAGCCCCCCCTGCTCTTTGGGGCAAGCATTCAGCACTGCTGTCTGCAATGATGCTCCTTTGATCTCTACCTGTGCAAGCCTTGAATTTTCCAGATGGCATTTATGGGCAAAACTGTGCTTAAGGATAAAAGTTCTACTTTAGAATTCCTGTATTTCAGTAACTTGGAACAGAGGAGAAACAACTGTGAACAGATCAACAGAAAACATTGCAAATACATATTTTATAGCATGTCTCTAGTTTATGGGGCTTTTTATATTGCACATCCGTACTGAACTTGCAAAGTCACATTTCTTCCACTGGCTTCACAGTGAAAGGATAAATTTGGCAAGAGAAAATCTAATTAAACTTTCTGCATGCTCTTGACAATAAGGTAAATTCTAGTACATTATTGGTCTCTGCACAGTTATTACGAAGTGCAGACTTGTTAATCCTAGCTGGCATACCAGCCTGTAAGGGATTATGGCAGGGTAGCCTTAGATTTCTCAGCCTTAAACCGGGAACCGAATTAGGCATCCTCCAGACTTGAAAAATGAAAAATAAATACTGCATAGGAGACAGCTACTGTTACCCTTTCACACAATCCATTTTATTTCAGCTGAAGATTCACCCTAAAGTTTTGGCAAATGACCTGACCTGTCAACACAGCATTACACACTTGTGTGTTTTCATTTGGGCAAAACATTATCTTGACTCTTTTTAAGACTAGGTTTAGTATGTGAGAGTAAAACTTAAATTACGTCTCTTTTCACTTACACCAGACCGACTGCATTCTTTAAAACAGATCTCTCTTTCTTTTCTTATTGAAGAGAAATTAATCTTTTCTCCCAGGAGATTCCAAGCACTGCTCCTTGGAAAGAAAGCCTTGTTTTATATTTCAGGAAAGGTCTTACTAGTAGAATGTATGTGGGATGCATCAAGAATCTGGAAATATCTCGTTCCACCTTTGACTTGCATAGAAATTCATATGGAGTAAGAAAAGGCTGTGTATTGGAGGTAGGAGACTTTAAAGTTTTGTGACCTGATCTTTCTTTTTATGAAATAGTGAGTAGTGGTGTTTACAGTGAGTTGAAATGGATTTATCTTTAAAAATTCTAAGGTAATCTAATCCATATTTGATTTTTTTTTCTTACTGCACACTATGTGGGGATAAATACAGTAATTATTTCTGTTCTTCATAAAATAGCCTATTCACAGTGTGAGCATCATGAACAATGGATATATTGAGTTGGTACCCAAGTCTTTAAGCCCAGAGTCAGAACTGATGGCAACTTTTGTTACAAAGAATGGCAGTGGCATCATCCTTGCTGGACTCAGTAGGGGACTGGAAAAGCGACGACGAAGACAAGCACACTTGGCAAGTACTGAAAACAAAGATTTTTGGGGGATTGTTTTTACCATTTTTATTCTGTAAAACCAAGTCAGGTTGCTATTGTGTATCTGGTAGACAGTTGGAACTTCTAGAATCCGAAACCAAAATGTTACTGTTTCCTGCACTGAGAGAAGGAATGTGTGTGTGTGTGTGTGTGTGTGTGTGTGTGTGTGTGTGTGTGTGTATGTGTGTTATTTTGACCAGAGAAATGTCCAGCTTTTGTGTTTGCTGTTAGAAAGCTTTGCACTCTGAGAGGTACCAATACAATTCCTACTAGTCTTTCAGCTTCATTAAAAAGTTTACAACAAGGTTGGAGGTAAATTTTTCCCATGTGTGTTCTTTTTAAACATTAAACGCGTGTCTGAAGATTGAGCTATAGTTAAAAATTAATCCTCTGATTAAATCTACAGCCCTTCTTTTCCATCATGCTGATTGATGGTCATCTTGCAGTGCATGTTAATGCTGGAGATAGAGCAAGTACTAGGAAAGTAGTTCTTCAGTCTGCTAATGGAACATACAGTGATGGACAAGAACACTCTGTCATCCTAATTCGGAATAAGAGGTACATGTGACTGCAAAGAGTACTACCTGTTTAATTATTGTATGTTGTTGTCAGTTCACTGCACTCTCTGAGGAATTGCCTTTGCTAGCTTATTAGGTGGGATAATCAGGGCTGTGTTTTTCTGCTGTCAATGCAGATGTTCTGATTTACATGGTAATTGTATACAGCATACAGCCACTGATAGAGGTGCAGCTAAAAGCTCTCAAACTCTCTAGACAGCTTGGGGCACTTGAGTACAAGCCTACTAAGTAGTGTCAGAAAAAAGATATACAGCTATCAAAATAATTTAGAAAGATATTTCACAAAACTTTACATGTTAATAATCATCTAAAGAAGGACTTCCAGTTTTAAGACATTGAAAAGATTATCAAAGTGATGAAATCTTTATTTATTAGGAGACGATGTTTTTGAGGCTGATAGGAATGCTTTTCATCTGAAAATGACTCTCTAAGACCTTGTTGAATGTTTTCCCTACTTTATCTTTTTCAGGATCATAACTGTCCAGGTGGATGAAAGTAAACCTGCAGAATTGAGGCTTGGTTCAGCAGCAGAAATGAGCCCCATTAATATTTCCAACTTCTATGCTGGTGGCATTCCAGCAGGAGAGGGCATCTTAGGGCTAAAAATGGCTGGCTCCTTTCATGGCTGTATCAGCAACCTTATTTTTAACAAGGAGTAAGTCAGAGGGGTAACTGCCTTGTTTTGGAAAACCGTGTGTAGTAATTGCTGAATGTAGTTTGTGATCTCTTGCATGACACTTCCATTTGCCTGTTTTTTAACATAAGATATGCGTGATACTCATGATCTGGGTATTATAACAGCCAGAAAATGGATATTACCAGCTATATTTCTGAATAGCATTAAAAAGGTCTTTGTTGTTTATAGAGATGCTGCACAAAATACAGCGTTCTCTACTATAATTTCATCTGTACTAACAGACAGAACAGTTTTCCAGAAATATTGTAGATTCATATTGTTCAATGGACAGATTATTTGCCACTTCTCAATCTGTTTGTCACAGATGCCTCTTCTTTCCTTTTCTCCTGTTACTACTGAAAGACCTTGTAAAATACTCTCCTTCTGCTTGGGAAATAAGCAGAAATGCACCTCTTATAATGTATTTTTTTAAAAAATACAGGCTTTTATATTTCACCACTTCCATGAAGTATGAACACGTGGATATGGACAGCTGCTTTCTGTCAGAGAAGCCTAAACCAGCAGTACAGCCATCAGACACTGCGATTCAACCTGAACTTCAGGCTTTACCAGTTCCTCTGAGACCTCCCACAGACACAAAAAAAGTATGTATTGCAGCAAAGTTTTATTGCCCCTGCTTTTGTCCTCTCTTTGTGGAGAATTACCAAATTACAGACTGTGTATATTTGCTTCCTCTGTGGTATGGAATGGTTCAATGGATGTATATTTGAAATTATTATTTCCTATAGAAAAACTGATACTAACCTTTGTAGCAGCCTGTTATAGAAATGTAGTTAGGTTTATCGCTCTTCAGGCAGCAGCAACAGAAAAAAAGAAAAGAAAAAGTGGAATGATAATCTCCCAACAGAAGGACTTTACAGTAACTATTATCTCTAGTGCATTCCTGCCAAAGGGACTGTGCTGAGATTTGCATTAGCTGTGCAGTTCTGCATTCACATATTCCTGGTCACACACATGCAGTCTCTGCTCTGTGTGAAAGAGGAGGCACAGACCACTTGAGAGACACACAGTGTCTGAATGCAGCTTGCATGGCACCTGTTTCCTCTCACACAGTCCCTGTTCCCAAGAGAGAAGGCAGCATTACTTCTCTCGTCCTGCAGCTGCACATCTTTATAATGAAGGGTTTCCAAAGCATCCTGAAACCATTTTCCTGTGGCAACAGAAAGCGAGATTTTATACATTTGATTTTATAAAAAAGCAAGATTTCATACATACACCTGTAACTATAAAAAGAAGTAAGTTGTCCTTTTTAGAGCTAAGGTATAGCTTTGGCTCATACTCTGTTACTCAGCTTTCCATACCCCAAATCATAACAAAAATGTGTGTCCTCATAAAATGGGAAAATATTCCTACCAAATCTGTAAGATTTTCATACTGAAATTGTACTTCCAGCATTAGTTATCAAAAGGGCTCTCAATTAAGAAAAATAGTGAATTTATCTCAAACTACAAACATTTCTCAGTAGAAAAGGCTAGTATTGTCAACAAGACATAGCTTAATCATTAGAACTTGTTCTTTTTGAGCCTGAAGACAGGTTGGAATGCTTGTGAGTTTAGTTAACTGATGTTTTGCTGTATACTTTGTGGTTATCTTGTGGCTCAGTTTTGCTTTCTGCAAAGCTCTATGCAGGCACACTGTCTTTCAAGTTGCTGGCAGCACCTGATACTGTTCTTCTTGATAAAGTCGTTTCATTAACAGGTAGTTTGTGCAAAAGATGAGCTGCCTGATCATGTTCAAGGTGCCCATCAGTTTGGACTTGCAAAAGGCAGCCACTTGACCCTGCTCTTCAATCAGTCTGCTGTCAGGAAGAAGTGAGTATATCCTGAATTACACATGCACACAGTGTTATTTTGTACTGAGCTACAAGAAGTGCAGTGATGGTTTTCATGACTGGTCACTGCATTGCCAGCTTTAAACATGGCCCTCACTTCAGGTTTCTTTGGGCTCCTCATGGAAGAAAGTATCATATCCCAGGTTAGTGATCACGAGTTCAGTAACTCATGGTCAGAGTTTGGCATTTTTTTTCCTCCCCGTTCAGTAACTCATGGTCAGAGTTTGGCTTTTTTTTGCCTCCCTTAAGGACTTAAGAGAGACTGTACCTTCTGTAAGTACTTTGATTTCTTTTTCCCAGATACAGAGGTCACATCTGGTCCCTGTTCCTTTATCTGATACAGATAACATCTCACCCTCTCCTCTCTGTTTTCTGCAAGTGCACCTTCCATGTTTGAAGGTGCACTTGAAGGAGACAAGACTATTGAGAACAATCATTTTGTTGAGACTTAGTGTGTGATAGCCGCTCTGCCTCTTTTACTTATTTGAGAGGCTCCCAACAAGGTCCTCAAGACACAGCCTGCAAGTCACTTGTATTTGCTTCTTTCAACTCAGGAAGTCTCCTGCAGGCATTGAGAAAAGAGTGATTTTTCCTTCTAGCCCTTCTGTTACAGCTACTGAGCAAAGGACATTGCAGAGGATTGATGCCATGCAGTCTGAACCTGGTGTCTCCATAATAAATGGCTCATTCATCTTCTCCACCTTTTAAGCTTCCCTCTGTTCTCAGTCTGCCCATTATATCCCAGCAAGCCTGGCTAATAGTAATGGATGCCATAAAGTTATCCTGGAATGGGTCCCTTTCTTGGGGCAGTAGGCAATCCTGCAGTCACAAACAGCTGAGCCTGTCCCTCTTAAAGTTCATCTCACTCTTTGACAAGCACCTTTTCTGTTTCTGACAGGTACAGCACTGATTTCCATTATGAAATACATTATAAGTCATGCTTTCTTAGAATCAATGCAAATTCTACTTTTCTGGCCTTTGTAATAATAAATCACCTTTCCTAATAATAAATTGGTTCAGGCTGTTCTCTGTGTCCAGAAAAGCTTTTCATCACTGCAGAAGAAATACCTTTCAGTAACACTGAATTTTTATTGTCTAGACTTTCCGTCCAGCTGAATCTCAGAACCTTTGCCTCCAGTGGCCTGATTTACTACATGGCTCACCAAAACCAGGTTGATTATGCAGCCCTACAGCTTTATGGGGGACAGCTCCATTTCTCATTTGATTTAGGCAAAGGAAAAGCAGTAGCTCTTCACCCTGCTGTTATCAGTGATGGAAAATGGCATACGGTAGGTGGTCACCAATCTTGTGCTCCGTTTTCTCTTCCCTGGAGGTACTGGTATGGATTTTACCTGCCTTATCTGTATGCTTGCTGTGTTGCAAAAGCAAACTGGTTCTAACCCAATCAGCGTATCTCAAACTATTTCGGAATTAAATAGTTCACCAACTGTGTAGTGATGGTCATCTTCAACAGAGAAGGACCTAACAGAGCGGCGTAAAAAATCTTTCTTTTTCCACAGAGAGCTTTCAATGTGTTATGTCCCGTCCCCAAAGACCTGCACTTCCTTGTGTGACAGGGCAGCAGAGATTTGTGGGTGCACGTTTTTTTTTTTCTCCCACTTACCACTTGTTACTTGAGCATGTCACCTGAGCAGCTAGTGACAACAGGGAAGCACTGTCTTTCCTTTCCTTAGTTGAAAGCATGAGAAAGGGGGACATTTGAAATGAGTGGAGGCTGGAGGGGGAGGACTTGCCTTAAGCAGAGTTTGAGCAGAAACTATGTCTACAGCTTGGAGGTGTCACGTAGCACTCAGGGCCTTCTGCACAAAGATTGCGTCAGTCTCTATTGGCCTGGTTCCTCTGAGCAACCCACCTGCTGCTGGCTCTGGCTTTCTTTGTGAGAAGTGACTGTGATATTTGCAGGAGTTTTAGAAGTCACTCTGAGGACAACACTTTTCCTAAAGGCAGGTAAGGATGACAATATTCATCCTGCTAAGCTTCCCCTCCTTTATCCATATGTGAAGCCTTAAAGTTAGAAAGTGGCTTCTGTGGGACAAAGTGATTGATGACACAAAGCTGCCAGCTTTCCTAGGTGCCTTGGGAATCAGCAGAGTTCTTTTGATTTTTCATAACTAATCAGCAGAAGAAAAACCAGCAAAAACTAACATGAAGAAAGCAAATGTGAACTTCTGTCAGAGACATCGCAGTTAAACTCTGCTGCCTACCCTGAAAGGAAGAACACTCCAGGACTTACAGCTGCATGTTTAAGATTACATATATTCACATAAAACTCATACTGACACTATCCACATTTTAAGAGATGAACAGATCCCATACAAGAGCTGACCTATCTTTATTACCCAGGATATAAAAGCAGGAGCTGCAGCCTTCTTCAGAGATTAAGGCTGAGTCACTCCACTTCCCAGCTGGGCGGGGTGATCATTGCAGTCCCTCTGCAATCAATGTAAACTAATACACATTGCTACTGAAAGGAGCACCACTTGTTTTCATTCTCTGCCCTCTGCTCATATCGCCCTGCTTTACCCCTTTATCCCCTTACCAGCTCAAATGTTGATGAAACTTCATGTTGAACCTAATCATGATTCTGAGTGGAGCTAAAAGTAAACAGAGAAGAATAAATGGCTAGCTGACTTCAAATAAAGTCCCTCAGCCACACGTGAGTGATTGTTTTAGGGCAAGGAGGACATAGGGACATGAGTGAACAAGATGGGCAGAACTGCACAGCTTTTTGGTCATAGCAAATGTAGCACTGCCAATCATAAAATGACAGCATAAGAACGTGCACTTCAGAGAGCTGAGACAGCTCAGCTGTTGGGCAGCACAATAATTGCAGGAGACTGGCACAGAACGCCTTTCTCCAAACTCAGTGATGTACACATATCCTAAGGCAATAAACTGGTGATTTGAAGAAATGATAAAACACTGAAAGCCTTAGGCAGGACAATATGAAATCATTGTGAGCCCTTGGGAAGGCAAGGAAGCTATTTAACTGCTCAGTTGCATTTGGAAATGGTCTCAGCCTCAGGAAGAATTTCAAGAGCATGTCTGAGAACAGAATGTCATAGCAATTGAACCACTAAACAATTGTCTTGCTTATTTCTGTGGCAAATGATGACTAGGTAACCAATTTAGCTTACTCATTAATGTTTGCATGCTTTCTTTTTTCCAGGTAAAGACGGAATATGTTAAAAGAAAAGGCACAATCATTGTGGATGGACAGGAATTGGTAGCAGTCAGTGCTCTGGGAGATGGTAGCACCTTGGACGTGGAAGGGAAGCTCTATGTGGGAGGACTCCCCTTGGACTATGTGCCAAAGAATCTTGGGAATGTAAGAAGGTTTGGGGTGGGGGCTTGTCTCTGGCATTTTGCAAGACTAGAATAAGCATAGTGCAGCAAACCTGTCTAATTCAGCATCCTGTCTCTGACAGGCAAGAAAGAAGTACTTAGGGAAAGAAGCAAGATGGAAAGTAATGACCCTTTACCAGATAAATCTTTCTAGCTTTCTATGGCTTAATGACTCCAGCTACAGCTTGTATCCTTCTGTGCTAGTAATAGCCCTTAGCAGAACTTTTTTTCATTCTGTTTCTCTGTTAAAAATGGATAAAGAATATAAATTCCTGTCTTTCACAGTATAAGGTAAAAACATGACCTACAATCTCAGACACTTCGGTACCTGAGTCCTATTGCATTCAAACAATAGGAATTAGGTGCCTTAAATATCTCTGAAAGACTGGGTTTAGCTGTCTTTAGTCTAAAGCATATTTTTAATACATGCTTTTAGAGGGTAGGTTTTTGTCACCTTCCTTCTTGTGCAGCCCATTATATCAACGAGGATTCCGGTGATGATGATAATGTGTCTCATAGAATTGTAGAATATCCTGAGTGGGAAGGGATCCTCAAGGATCATTGAAGTCCAACTCCTGGCCCTGCACAGGACACCCCAAGAGTCACACCATGTGCCTGAGAGCATTGTCCAAATGCTTCTTGAACTCTGTCACGCTGGTACTGTGAACACTTTCCCTGGGGAGCCTGTTCCAGTGCCCAACCACCCTCTGGAGTGATTCAGATGAATCTTTTTGATGAAGAGAACTTGCAAAATGTCATACAAAATCTCCATTTACTCATTAATTTGCTGAAGTATGTTTGGAATGTTTTTAACTGTTGGGTGTATCCCTGCTCATAGTCAAGCAAATACAATTCTTTCTGTATGTTACAGACAGTGTACTCTGCTTCTAAACTATTTGATTTTGACTCTAAGACATTATGTACCTTACATAATTATATGTAATAATAGAAATTTAATTATGTAAATATTTTCGATTATGCTGTGTTTTGTTCAGATAATATTTTATCTACAATAACATCAGGAGAATCACTAAGAGAGCATCACAGCTGTTTATACTAAACATTATCTCTTATATTTCCATATGCTTAGGTTACTCACAGTGTTCCTGCCTGCATTGGTAGCATGACAATTAATAGCAAACAACTGGACAACGAGAGTCCTGTCTCCATCTTTGCTGTGAATAAATGCTATGAAACGGTGCAGGACGGTACTTTCTTTGATGGAAGTGGCTTTGCTGCCCTTGGTAAGTGTCATTAAATGAAAACAGTACCTTACTGAATTAATGTTAATGGAAACGTACTCCTTTTAGGTCTTACTGGAACTGTGTGTAATTAACTGACTCCTCACACGGTGAGTGCATGCCCTGCATATGGATTTCTAACTGAGTCCCTTTAATCCATACATCCAAAAGTGGTCATTTCTGCAAAGGGCTATCTTGCACAAATAAAAGAGCTAATGATTTTAGCACTGGAAAGAAATGAGCTACATCTTTCTTCAGCTAAGAATATCCATGTTCATGATGTTAAGGTCTGTTAAAGAATATGAAGACAAAAGACTTTTGAAGTAACATGAAGGATTACATTTGTGTTCTTTACTGTTTCTTACAAATGAGATAGAATGGATTAAATCTGAATTAATGAAAAAAAACTTACTTGGGAATTTATCTTTTCCAGTACTAAATGGGATTTATGACTTTGGAAAACTTATTTTCCAGAGGTTCTGCAAGGTCATATTCCAGCAGCATAATTAACACGCTTTTTAGACCTTTTAATGATGATGTATATATTTTACTTTGTACTGTGGGTTGCAAGTCTTCTGCTAGAGGCTTCTAACTTCTTTTCAGTTAGAGAAGGCTACAAAGTGCGGTCTGATGTGAACATTACCCTGGAGTTCCGTACGACAGCGGTGCACGGCGTTCTTCTCGGGGTCAGCAGTGCCAAGGTTGATGCCGTCGGACTGGAGATTGTACATGGCAAGGTAGGCTGCCCTGTGCAAGGGCTTTCATTTCACAAGGCTCGTTTGAAACTGGGAGGCTAAAACTCTTGGAAGGCGTGAAATACACACCAGTGAAGTGTGATGGAGGCAACTTCCCACAGAATGAATATGGGACAGACTTTCAGTCTCAAGGTTTCTCATTGCCATCATATGATAAAGAGTGCGATTAGTAGAAGTCACTGGAACTTTTTGGATTTTTAATTAGTGTAATTTATGTTAGTATGCGGCCACTCTGACCTCCTGTACTATGTACCTTGTATGTTAGACCAAATATATATCTTTTTTATGGCTTAATACTTTTTCTGCAATGAAGCTATCCTTGTCCTTGAGAAAAATACTACATATACAATGCACACTGTTTTGTAACCTCTTCTTCAATATTCATGAGCAATTAACTCATTCTCTACTTCTACTGGCCATTATGCTCCATAAACCTTTTAACAATCAATATACATAGTTCTCCAGTCATCTCTTGCATAAAAAATATACACTTGATTGCTCTTAAGTGTTTGTTTTTGCAGAAATAGCTCATTTTTTATTCAAAGCTTCCTAGCTAGAGACAGTGTTAAATATCAGTGTTTCTGTGGACATACTTTCCCAGTTAATACTTACATATTGATCCTCACCACAGAGTTGAGGAAATGTCTGCTGCTTTGAAAAATAAATACATGAAAAAAATCAATACATTTATTGGCAATGACAAGTGCTTTCACACCATTCTTCTTTCTATTCAGTTAGATACAGTGAATCTTCTTTCAGATTTCTGAAGTCTCAGGTTCTGTGGAAGACCTCTTGATTTATACTTGTAAGAAACATTGAAATCCCTAGTGAAGTGTATCAATGGACCATTGCACAGGTAGACATAAGTCTTTTAGATTTTAAAAACCACTTTAATAGGGATCTACTCTATCCATCGAAGTAAACATTAACCTTGCATAATGCCAAACATTTAAAACGGAAATCTCTGCAGCACCATGATTGTGCTTTTATCTAGGCAGATTAGTTCATGTATTCTTACTTTATATCTTTGTTGGCATCTGGCTGTTTGTACAGGTTTTATTCCATGTCAACAATGGAGCTGGCAGAATAACGGCTACATATGAACCAAGAGGCACAAATAGTTTGTGTGATGGGAAATGGCACAAGCTTCAAGCAAACAAAAGCAAACATCGCATTTCACTGATAATTGATGGGAATTTGGTTCACACTGATAATCCCTACATCCAGTCAACATCTGCAGATACAAACAATCCCATTTATGTTGGAGGTTATCCTGGTAGGTACAATAATACTTCCCTTCCCTTCTGTCCCTCCTGCGCTCACTCTCACAAGATTGACACTTAACACGTGCTTGCTTTTGGTTTGCCATGGGAATTGTGACTTTGTACAGCTCAGCTGCTGCTTCATATTCTGCTAAAATAGTTTCTATTTAACTTCAAAAACACCCATGAAGAGTGGCTTTCTCCTCTGTTTTTCTCTCTCATCTTCCACTGTCCCCTGGGAAGAGCTGTTTCTGCAAACTCTACCAAGTTATAGCCGTGCATGGCTTATGCTTGAAGGGAGCAGTGACTGTCCACATTGGGATGTCACAGTTCATCCCAACACGAATGGAATTTGATGCTCCTCAGGTGTTGGTTTTATCTCTCATTTCAGAGGGGGGAGAAGTTCAATAACGTGGATCGTTGTATTTTTTTGGTTTGGTGGAAATAGATTTGACATATATCATGTTTGTTTTTCAGCCGATGTGAAGCAAAATTGCCTCACAAGCAAGAGCTCATTCCGTGGCTGTTTGAGGAACCTTGTTTTGACTAAGGGCCAACATACAGAATTGTTTGACTTTAACAGAGCTTTTGACCTGCGTGGAGTGTTTCCTCATTCCTGCCCTGGGGCTGAGCACTGAACTGTAGCAAAGCCTGTCTGGACTGAGAGAGGGTGTTTTTTTTGTTGTTGATCTGTTATTTTGCATTCTCATTTCATAATGAAAAAAAGAACTGGTAAGAACCTGCATCTCTCTGATTTTTCTGGTTGTTTTCCAACTCAGGTCATTTATTTTTTTAATCAGAAGCTCTATGCCTGCATTTTAACTAAATGGTTTTAAACAACAAATACCTCTAGAACAATTTTAATGGCATTTATTGGGTATTTTTCTTTTGGGAATTTTTATTAATCAGTGTTTACGGTATGTTTTCTTTTGATTACTTGACAGTATTTCATTATATTGTGTGTTGGCTGTTTTATAAGAACATAATAATTTTGGACCACATAATAAAACTACAATAAACTGCATTATTTCATGTAGTTCAGTTGTCCATGTATTTTAGTTAGAAGAAAAAGAGCCAGAAGGTTAAGAAGTTACAAGTATGCCCACTGCAGGGAGGTTGGAACTAGATAATCTTTAAGGCTTCTTCCAATCCAGGCCATTATATGACTCTGATTCTATGAAATGTAAGTGGACATAGTCCAGCAGAGGGAGCAGCAGACTGAGTAAATTTTTTGAAGACATAATTTTGAAGGTCTCAGATTCAGAGTATAATGAATAGAATTTCCTTGGTTACACTTCATAGGGTAGCTCCAGTTCCTTTTCTTTTTGCCTTAATATCCAGTGCTTCTGACCCTCATTATAGATACATTGGCTAGAAGGATTGTGTTGCTGTTTATGCTTTCATGGAATCAGCTTCAGGACAAGCAGCATCTCTATGGCACAGAGATGCCTACGAAGTGATGTGTTGCTGAAGGAACAATTTGGGTCTTATTTGGGAAAAACTATCTATTTTGGCAATGAAAACTAATGCATCATTCTTTGGAAAATAGTATTTCTTACAGGACACAGGGAGGCACTTTTGAGGCCAGTCTGCATTTGTATCTTTGTCTTTTCTTACCATGCCTGCCTCTGTTTCTAAAATGAGTCTTCCAGTAGCTCTCTTGAGCCAGGTTTGGGGGACGTGTGCTCAATCTGAATCAAGTAAGGACATCCATTCATCAGCTGGCCAGATCATTGAGCAGTGACAAATGTGTCTCATACTTTAATATGCATCTGTAATAAAGATAGTTCTTTGCAAGTCACTTCCATCTCCTTTTTTTTTTTTTTTGTCTTTAAACTAGCAGCATTTCTCTTTGCTCCTTCCAGTTTTATTTGGCTTTTACTATGCATTAGTACAATTTGTTCTAAAGTTAGTTCTTCTCTATGTATTTGGTACTACTTTAAAAAATACTGGCTGAAATGAAACTGCCAAAGCAGTTTGCCATTGCTTTCAATGAGGCAGGATTCCAAGCAGTGTGTTTTGTACATTGCATCAAGGTAGTCCAAGAGAAGAACTCCCGGAGCAAAGAGCTCCTCCACTTCAGCAAGGGTGGCAGAACATGGTCCTCTGTACAGCTGTTCAAGTGCTGTAACAGCACAGCTGTTTTTAAAACAGATACAGCACTGCTTTTTGTAATTTCTGCCCCCTGCTTGTATCCAAAATACACGTGTTTAGATTTGAAGAGCTGGCTTTGTTGTATTGTTTTTATTTTTGACATGGATACAATACAATGGACACACTCTGCTGTACAAATACACTTACATGTTGGCGTACTTCAACAAAACACATAACATAATGAGGATTGTAAGGGAAACATACATACAAACACTTTGCTTTGATTAGTGGCATTGTATTATTTTCCAGAGAAGACACACATTAATAGAAACCCATTGAAAAATAAAAATGAAACACCGTGTGTTTGTGTTCATTGTCTATTAACCCCAACATCTGATCTCACAAGGTTCACATTACAAGCATAATTTAGGCAACATGGTTTGAATTAAATTTCATCCATATCCCAAAATATGTTTTTTGTAATTTCAAATCTTGCCTCATACAAAAAGAAATACTTTTTCAGTGTTAATGTGAAATTGATAATAGATTAAGTAGTAAATGTCTAAGCCAAAATATTTTTCCTGGAAAATGCAGAGTGAGGTAGTTAATATTATACATGGACACAGACATCTTTGCACACATGCACACTTTCTAATGACATTAGCTGCATTTACAGGTTAAAGCATTCCAGTCTGTTTTGCAACACCCGCTTTTTACAATACTCTCTCTCTATGTGTTGGTATGCAAAATGCTGTCCTTGTAGAACCGTGGGGTATATAAATGCTTGAGGCATCTTTGGAGTTTCAGTAAATTTCTCCCTGCTTGCTACCACTTTCTTATTAATAGCTTTCCACATATGTTACTTTTTGTTAGGTGACAATCCTCTTGTAACTTAGTTTTGACTTCCACTTCTTTTAGGAGGAACAAAATTCCTCATGCCTCCACCAGCATCTTGATGTACAAGACCTAAATTTGAGACCTCGTATCTCAAAATGCCATTGAGATTGTTCCATTTGTCTGCTGCATATTAAATCAAGTTAGTGTACCAAAACAGTACAAAACAACTTAATGTGGAACAGTATTAACCACAGTACACATGGGTCATTAGGGCCATTTGTATCAAAACAGAATTTTGACATTCTGTTTCAGAGACAGGAGGTATTTGGCCACGCTGTAATAGTCTGGGCACTCTATGTAGAATCTGGTTCATCTGCTAATATGCATGTCTTATAAAGTTCTAGGCAGTTTTAGAATAAAATAAGAGCTCACAGGGTGGATTTTATGACATCATATTTGACTTTCCTAAGTTGTGAAGTGGTAGAAGTCTTCCAAAACTCCCTTGTATTCTATACGGAACACAGGGAGATCTATTTCAGAAATAACATTGATGAGGTCCAGAACATGCTGAGCAAGTTGCAGTGTGAACACAGGGCTGCTCTGTCCTTTCCCTTGCACAGCCACTGAGAACAGAGAGTGAAGAGACTGGGCAAGATGGAGGAGGTCAATGTATTTGTCTGTAAGTATTGTAGGAAGTTAGCTCATTTGCTATGACATTTCAAATTATTTTCTTAATGTTTAGGCTTTCTGTATAGTCACAGAAAGCCTTTTACTTGGCTATAGATACAATGATGCTTAGCATTTATATGATTCTCTTTGTATCCAAAGCACTTTCCACATAAAAAGCCTTTGCTGAATTTTTTCTTCCCAGATGGATGTTTATAACTCCTGATCTGCTCTGGGAATTGTTCAGCTGCATCTGAGAGTAGAATTTAACTCAACTAATTCTCATGCTGCCTTTATAGAGAAAGTACTAGTCCTGCTTTACAGCTGACAGACAAGGGCAGCATAAGCAGAAAGAGCTGTCCATTGCCACAGAGGGAACTGAAGGGTATCGGGAGCAAAGCACGTGACAAAACGTTTATGCTCAGTCCTACAAACAAGCCACAGATCTACTATCTCTTGTATACTTAAAATAAATAGTTGTCAAAATAAGGAGTGTATTTTATAATACCACTGTCCTGTTTTTTTCCTGGCTATAACTATGTCTCCTTTAGTGTTAAGAAGAAAAAGGAAAACCAAAACCAAACCAAAAAAAAAACCAAACCAACCAGAAAGTTAAAAATGTCAATGTTTTAAAGAAAATTAAAGGATAATGTTGCTAAATTTTTATCATTTTTTTATCAAGAAAGAAGACAGGATCTTCCCTCTGTAGACATTATTGTTACTGGTAAAGTTACTGATTTAATGTTGGTTTCTTTCACTGACCACTAACAATGAAAGTTAACTACTGGAGAACACAATTAACTTGACACATTTTAGAGCTCTGCTTCTGTTTCAGATCCTGATTACACAGCTTCAGCAGAGCATCACAGGTTACAGGCTTTCTCTGCAGAACAGCAGAATTTATGTTCGTCTGGAGGACTTGGTTCAGAGTGCTTTTACATCGCTATGTGATAAACTGAACTCCTGCCTCACCCCTGTGTCCAGATCAGGAACAGAAATCATTGCTCAGGCTGGAGGTGGTTTCATAGTGCAATATCATCTAATGATGGGGACATTGCAGTGCAGTTGAAGGCATTGGTTCCCACTTATTGCATATGACACAGATGAAAAAAATACTTGGCTCTTTTCCAGAGATTTGTGATTTCCCTACTCAACAAACCTCCTTTAGTTCAGCATAGCCCAAAGTGAGATGACCAAGTGAAGAACATTGCTTGCTCTTGTGATTAGCTCCAAACCAGACATCCTATGTGACATGACCAATGCAGTTGCAGCCTGCTATTCTTTTGTCAGCCTGTGTGTTTTCTTAGACTACATGCCAGCTGTAATTTTTACAATGTGTTTGTAAAATCCCCAGCACAACTAGGCCTAGTTTTAAAGACCTAATGTGTAAATTATTAAATCCCTTTTCTAATTGGAAGCCCTTTTTCTTCTCCATGCTGTATTATACAAGACCTGAACAAAGATCTCTCTTGTCGATGCAGCTGAAGAGTATAAAAATTGCTTACATATTAAAGCTAAAATAAACAAAATAAAAAGAATTAGGTTACAAATGAGAAACTATAATGTTTAACAAAAAAGGTGATGACTGTAAGTGGCACCATTAACACATCGCATAGTCTGGCATTACAGATTTAATTCTGAGGGTATCAAGTAAAAGGCAGAGCTAAGGGCATATGCCCCTTCTCACCTAGCCTTTGCCTCCCGAAACTTGAGTGACAGGGGAAGGAAGGAGAGCATGGTTTGTGGCATTACAATTGCACACAGCTAAGGGATCCAGACAAATGATTTTGGAAGACTGGTAGTGAGATATACAGTGGTACATACATTGAGCAGTACAGTTGTCTATAGTTGTTCTTCCTGCCTCCCTCCCCCAGTATCAGGTACTCATGAGGAGTGAATGAGAGACACAGGTATTGCAGTAACACACACTGTATGGGTTTACTTTCAGCGGAAAGGTTTGGTTTTTTCACACAGCTGTCTTGGCACTGCTGCGTGTTGAGCTCCCACCTTCCACACCTGACAGATGCCTTCTCTTCTCCAACGTCTCTGTTGTGCTTCTGTGTTATGCTGTTGGTCAGTAGTGTTTCATTCATCTGATGCCACTGCGTTGTTTCCAAAAATCTGTGTTCTGACACCAGGTCAGGAAACGAACAACCCATATGTGACAGGTGGTTTTCTGTGCACCGTACCTTGGTCTGCCCTCCTCACCTCCTGGGCCAACTGGCACAAGTGTAATCCATATGAAAGCATAACAAATGTGGTATTTTTCTGATGGTTCAGAAGCTGGAATACCAAAAGTACTATGTGCTGACCATCAGTTGGACAGTACAGTAGGAAGGAATGATATCCTGTAGCTACCATTTTGTTTTGTCTCAACAAGAGCTGCTTAAAATGACAGGCATCACTCTTGTTCATTTGGCTTTTGTCCAGTATACTGCTGCCTTCTGCTTCAGCTGGCTTTTGGTTTTATCACCCATTCTGCCTGAGGATTTGCACGGTAGACATCTAACATGAATGCATCTGGATCCAAACAGTGCTGACCTGAAAAGGAAATTGTCAGCCATGAATCACAGGATGTTCTGAACACATAGGGACAGAGCCGTGTTAAAATGTCCTTGAATGTTTCTCTAGCTTGCACACAGCAAATCTAGTTTGGTGTGTCCATCCAGCTAACATCTTGCCTGGATACACAGAGTGCCTTCAGTAAATTTGCCAGTGATTTTACTCTCTGAGAGTCATGAATTCACTTTCACTTCCAGGCAGGATGTCCTGCATTACACTGAGTTATGGACAAAACATTTAGTCAAATGGTGAATATGGTTTCTTTAGAAGCATCAACAACACTGTTTCAGTGCTACAGTATGGGGGCTTTTATTTCTTTGGATTTACTGAGCTGGAATTACAACTCTCTTGTGGTGTACCCCTATTCCACATCCCTGCCTGCCCTTTTCATGTGGCGTCCCCTTCCCCCATGTCTAGTCCAAACCACTCCCTCAGGTTCCCCTGTTATCCTAACTCTGCCCTTGTACCGCCCCTATGCCCTGACATGTGCTCTCTCCACGCCCCCTCTGCCCCGGATAAGGGACTCTGAATCACATGAACCTCTCTCTCTGCCTTGGGGTTCAGCCAGCCACCAGCTTCTCTCTCTCTGGCCACCACGCCATGTGCCAGCCCCCTGCCTATGAGGGCTGATGTGTACTGGTCCTAGGTCTTGGGGAGTTAGCATGGAATAAAGACCTGCTGCAGTCTCCATGCAAGAGAGCCTTCTCGCCTCCTTTACCGCTGCCGCGTTGCTGTTGCTGCGTGCAATACCCTCATCGCACTCTCTGACTTCTCTTCTACACTATTTATAAATGCTGAAAAAGTAGCTCTGTAAGCAATGTGTTCCCATCCAGCAGGATCTCGTAAAGAAATGCAGGGACTGTATCAAGGTTTTTGGCAGTTGCCAATTTGTTGGTTAAAGAAAAAAATCCTCTGAACTCCGGCTGTTTCATTAGCTGGTGATTAGGAAGTTGCAGCTGCCTTTGCCAGAATGAGCCATTTCGTGCCTCTTAGTTGAGTAATAAGGCAATAAATTCTAGAGCTAAGTTGATTTGTTGGACTATATTGCATTTACATGGGGTAATGAAGTCATTTAACTCGTGAGGTTACTTTGCTGTGACACAGGATTATGGTAAAATTTTTGTACGGTTACTTATAAGGTCACTGGGGTCTTAATGATTTTATTCAAGTGAAAGCAATATAAATGAACTAATGCATAATCAGTGGACTAAGGTACCCTGAAGGATCTAGGAATATAAAAATAATTTTAAATGAAGATGCAAATTAAACGTCCCAATTTTTTGAAAGCCCATGGTGGGAATATTTGGGATTGTTTCAGAAGGCCCTTAGGATCTTTTTTCTGTTTTAGCATCAGTTGGTCATCCTGTTTAGACAGGCAAAACAAGTCACTAATCCAGTTTAGCTTTGTGTATCATCAGTAATAAAGACTGATTCATGATTGCTGCTGAAGTAAGTCTGTGATGTTTTGTAATAACTTTACAGAAACTCTTTAGAGCTGAATCTAGAAGAAATAAGAAATAATCTAATCAAATAATTCACAACTGACTCCAACAGAGCATCCAGAATTTTGGTATGAACAGAGAAAGGAGAGAGCCAGGATTGTGCAATATCAAATTAAAATCTGATTTTTGACCTTTAGGCCAGAAACTTGTGGGGCAAGCCACGGTTGTTGTTTTTATAAGAAGTGTCACTGCATGAAACAGAAGAAGACAAAAGCCCTATTGCAAGGAATTTTCAGTCTAAATAAAGCACACAGGTTAGTGTGAGTATAGAACACCCATACGTGCAGGGGCTGAATTCTCAGTTCTGTGGGTTTTTGTTTGAGGGAGGTTAACACTTAGATACAGTAAGAAAGAAAGATGTCTCAGAAAAAGGCTTGACAACAAGGTGAAATGTGCTTGCAAGAGGAAGACTAAGGATCTCTTAACCATGGAAAAATGCTCAGTTATGAGAGTGAGAGAGGTAAGCAAAAGGTCAGATGTATTTGGCAAGACTAAGGAGTGCTGCTGAGATCCAGCCGCTGGGTTCATTCTCTCCTGTAGGGTGCCCCTCCAGTAACGCTGAAGTTGGAATAAATAATGACGTTGATTTTAACAGCTTTTGGGTCAGGCTCCTTTCCTCCAAATGGACTGGAGAGTAGGGGAGACCCAGCTGTGTCAAAGCAGTGCTGCCCTGAGGTGTTTTAGGAGGTTAAGGACAGTCAGAATTAATTTTCAAAATTGAGACCTACCTATATTTCCTCCAATTTCATGTAAACTTTGGATCTGGCCTCTCATATTCTGTGATGATCCGCAGCTAGGATGGAAGAAAACCTTTCAGTTTGTCTTTCTGTTATAACCACTGCCTTATCACCCACCATCTATTGTAAGCTTAAGTTTGATATTGTTTCCCCTGTGAAGTACCATATCAAAAGCAACAACTACCAAATGGACCACTGCAGAATAATGAATCTGCTACAGAGTTAGATTACTGCATCACAGTAAACTAAACCTTCTGTATTATTTATTTTATATTATTTATTCAAAGAACAGAATTATGGTGGTAACATGGGAAGACTTCACAGAAAAGAATTTCAGATACAATTTACCATTTCCCATAACAGTTACCTTACAGAAATAAAAACATTTTAGACTTATGGACAGATGTAAAACAATCCCTTTGGGTTCTCTATGTGGCAGGTCTATAACACATATGTTTAATGTACATTTTTAGTAGTGGTGTAAGGGAGGGCAGATTGATTCTGTATAGGAGCCAATTATTAAGTAAAATAAAAAGAGTAAGATCAGTGGTTAAAATTTCTTTGACCAGCATAACCACAAATTAGCAATTCTAGATTAGAAAAAGAGTTCTTGTAACACAATGAATCTCTGAAGAGAGAACAATCTATTCATTTATAATTCTGACATTGTTCAGGAAAAACAAAATGTTCTGCTTTACCCACCTGTTTTCACAGTGGAACCGAGCCAGGATGTCTTTGGCTTTTGTTTGGCTGTTGAGTTGAATTGCCATAGACACTTTTGAATGCAGTGGAGCATAAACTCTTATCACCCCCTCGGGTATGTCAGACTGCAAGTATGGAGGAAAAGTGACAGCTCCCTAAAATCAATGTTCAGTAGAGTAAGTCTAAGGCAAATATTGCCCTAGCTCCATTCAGAAGCAGTTCTGCAACCTCATTTGAGGTTGCTTGCAAAAATCACTGTCCTGCATTCACTTGGTTATTCAAAAGACATTTACAGTCATACAAATGCAAATTTGTAGACACAAATCAGATACAACACAAAGACACACCACAAACTCTTTGGTAAGTATCACATAAATGCACACAGGGTAAAGCCCTTGAATTGTAACTTTGACTTATTTCTGATAACATTGGTCAGTGAACCAACTGCTTATTTAAAAACATAAAAATTATTAAGAATATCTGTTCTTCCTTCTAAAGATGAAATTCTCCTGAGGCATAAAGATCCAGTTCTGTTTCTGCTTCCTATAGCTTCAAATAGATTGAAGTGTGTGTACAGTAAAACATCAAAGTACCATATGGTTTCTGTTAATTTGAAATTTGACCTTGTGTAGGGTTCAAATGATCATCTATGAAGTTTATGCACTCTTCCATGATTAATGGTGGATAAATCAATTAGCAAGGTTTGCATTCCAGTTCTAATCCAGTTAATACCATGCTGACCAGAACACAATAGTCTCTCCAGTCTCTGTCTCTGTGTAATTTAGAACATCTGAGACCTGGGGATTGCGTTAAGTGCTCTCAACATTAAACTCAGTTATCCAAACAGAGTTTGCCTCCAATTTACCCTTCATATTTCAGCTCCTTGCCATGGCTACCCTCATTTTTATTAGATGTAAAGCCAATTACTCTGATCAATGGACTTGTCTCCCTGAAGGTGCAATGACTGCAGTAACTGACTCTCCTCAGAGAAGGAGTCTATCGGTGCTCATCCCAGGCTGACTTTAACTTTGCAACCCGATAGTCTACACTGCCATTTTGAACAAACATCTCTGTCTACATCTGCAGCACCAATGTATGTCTTACCCTACCTAAAATATTTCAGTCAGTGATGGAAAATTCTTGAGAAAGGCGAATTAGAATGGATTCACAATTCATAAATAACATTTATTCTACTTTTTTCTTCATACATTACCTTCTGCATTTTCTCTCTTGTCTATACTAGGTGTCCCATTCTCTATTTCTTATGAACCTTGTGATGTCATTCCTTCCTAATTTGTCTTTTCTTTTGTTCTTCAAGACTATTCTTCAACAACTATAGAGTCCTTTACCATTTCCTTGATTGCTTCTCTTACAATTCACCAGTCTTCATTCTCCTAAACATTTATGGAAGACTCTAAATACTTTCTCTCCAGGTTATTTAAGGTAGTTACTACATGGAAATACATGTAAGTTGCTGTAGGGACTGTGTATGTTGTGCATAGAGATATGACATGCCTTGTTGCCCAAATTGTATGTTGCACCTAATATGTCAGATAATTTTAATTGTCTATCAAAGCAGCATACCTCAAGAAAGTTCCTAATCTCTGTTTCTAGGCAGTGGAGAAAAGCTGGTGGCCTTAAGACCTTCAAAGAAAGGTTTTTCTATCAGATTTTCTTAAGTCCAAACTGCCTCTGGAGCCCTGAAAATCCTCTAAAGTATCCACCTCTCTCCTCTGACTATACAGGGAATAACAACACAATCTACTTCACTGGGGACTTAACATTTAGACCCAGTTTAGGTGTCTATGGTAGGCAAACTGAATATTCTCTCTGCTTAGGAAGTTAGTGCAAAGCTCTAAGACTAAAGCTTGCAAGGAGAATATCAAGTGGCCTGTACCAGGACGTGGATAAATGCAATTATTCCTAATATAGACCATCTTACTACTCAGCTACAGATCCACGCATTGGTTGAGTATCTACAAATCATTGCTGTCAGGGACAGTCCACACATAACCATTTTCTTATGAAACAGATTTAAAAACAGCATGTGTTTGTAAACAGCTTGCAGCTTTGGCTGCTGGAAATCATTCTGCCTTCCTCACCTTTTCTCAATCAATTCCCAAAGCTTTGTCTTACCAGGCTGTTGGGCTGGGAAGCTCACCTTTCAAGATAACTCTCAAATCAGCTTATTTTGAATGGCAAAATTTCCTCCCCACACCCAGAATCTTTCATGAGATAAAGGAGGGAGGCTGTTTAAAGCTGCCCTTGAAAACTGTATCTTTTTATCACACCTCTGGTCTTTCAGGTCTCTCCCGTTCCATCGTCTTTCTCCTCAGAAGTTTTCTCACTCCTTTGTCAAACATCAGCTGTCTCTTGCTGTTGTTCATTGCTGCCTCATTCATTTTTCTCACCTGGGAAATCAGGAAGGATGGGACCTAAAGGGAGGAAACCAGAGCTGAGAATATACAGGAATTTTTCCCCAGTATGCTGGGTCTTTAGAAAGGCACCAAATTTTAGGCAGCAGAAACTGTTTATTCCTAGAAGATACATGCCATCAGTAGCTTCCTCTAACAGCCTACAGTTATTCCTTTGGTGAAACTTTAGATCATTTTTCATGCCATATGAAACTTTATAGTGATATTTGCAGCTGCAGGAACTTTATTAGCAGGTAGTCTCTGCAATCCGCATTATACCCTCCCTCTGTTATGAGGAAACAGCCTGAGACTGTCAGTGTCTTCCTGCCAACCTTCAGAAGCCCAAAAAGTATTACACACTTTTGGCCCATTTTACTGTGGGCTAGACTTTAAACAGATGTTTAATCTCATTCAAGTTTAGACATACCACCTACACATCCAGATTAAATAATTCTTCTATGCATTACTCTGTATAAACAGTGGTGTGGGACAGGTACTTCCAGAGGGCAGCTGATGCTAAAATAGATGTCTCAGATAGGTGAGCTAACTCAAAATCCAGAAATATCTGTCAGGGTGTCTCATTCTAGATATAGAAGACTCCAGTCAGTTTCCAAAGAAACGGTTTCTCCTTGGAAGGTCAGTTTACTCTGATTTCTGCAGATCTCCTGCATTTAGCAAAATAGTGCATTGTAATGGAACCATGAAGGGGGAACCAGCACTACTCACAGTCCACAGGATGTCCTGGTACCGAATTAAAAGCCGCACAATGTGCGCGGTGGTGGCGGCTGCTTGCATTTCTTGCTGGTTTGCACGTTTCCCTTTGTAGATGAAGAGGTTTGGTGCAACAATCATAGACACGTTCCACAAATTCATCTTGTTTTTCCCTTCATTAGCAACCACCTTCTTCAGGAACTGAAGAAAGGCCTGGAAAAAAACCAATATTTTAGTCTCAGGAAATAATTTACTTCTGAAATGCACCATTTTCAAATGCACGTCTGGCTGCTATATTTGCATTTGGAGGTGAAATTTAGTGGTTTTTTCATTTTATTTGGATTAATCTATTATTTGTTGGTACAACACATATGTTGGTACAACTACAGAGGAATAATTAATGTTATCAAAATACACATTAGTAAATTATCTATCACTTAGAGTGTAGTCCCAAATTTATAAGGTGAATACGGTGTCTACTCTAAGCCTCTGAATCCTTTAGTAGAGGTAAGATGTACATGTACTGCAAGGGAATAGTTACTTTTTTCATAGATTACCAAGTGTCCGTTTTGATGTATCTGGCCAATGTCTTTTTACATCACAGTCACTGAGGTGATGAGTCTCTCTTCAAATGTGCACCAATCCCACATGTAATACAACCTGAAGAATTTCTGCCAGTAACCCCCAAACTTTTGTTCTGAGATAACAAAAGCAAGAAGAGCTAAGTGGTTGTTCATTGATATGACTTCTGCACGTGCTTGGCAGAGTCAAAGGAAATTAATTTCCCCTTTTGGGTAGTTTATTCAGAATTTTGCTTGAATGACTGAATAGCACAGATTGCAGCTATGGTTAGAGCTGGGGTCTACCAGTGAGTCTTTCTGCAACATTGTTCTGGTTTCTGCTGGGACAGAGTTAATTTTCTTCCTAGTATCTGGTACAGGGCTGTGTTTTGGATTTAGGATAAGAATAATGTTGATAACACACACTGATGTTTTAGTTGTTGCTAAGCAGTGTTTACACTTAGTCAAGTGTAATCTTTAGCTTCTCATGCTGCCCTGCCAGCAAGGGGACTGGAGCAGCACAAGGAGAGTGAGAAATGTGCCTCTTTGAAATGAGTGTTCCACAAGAAATGATGGCTGAGATCCAGCAGTTGGATACCCCCAGCAACTATTTCTTAGTTGCTTGTAAAAGAAATGACAGCCAGGGAATTTGAACATCTTTTCAAGAAAATAATCAAAACCACAGATGAATGCTTTCCTGGTGCAGCATTTGAAAAAAATGGGTCTCTCATTTAAAAGTCAAAAGCAGCACAGATGGCAGGTGATAGCAAATGAAGAACTTACCTTGGCTGTGTCTCTGTTGGCTTCAGGCATCAGCATGATCAACAGATGCAAAGCTTGTAGCTGTAACTTGATCTTGGAGATTTCTAAGGATATGAATATTTAATACTTTTGAAATCCCAATTGTAATTGTTTTGTTCTAAAAACCTTGTGTGTCAGCAGTTCTAGAAATACCAACTAGTGCCTGGTTGAAACTAGGCACATGCTTAGGTGTTCATTAATCATACACTTTTTCCCAAGTATAAGATCACCTTAATGAGTGAGTTTTTCCTCATCATCTTGGATATTTGTCACACAGGGACACAAGGCTCTATGAAATTCTATCTTCATAGTAACAAGCCAGTATTTTTCAGTACTAGCTAGTTTCTCTTAGATATCTGTGTATTTGTTGTAGGGAATGAAGTCACTTTGTTCTGCACAGACTCCTCCTGTTCAGTCTTCTTCAAACTGCTGAGCCAGTGTAACTGCATGCAGCCTGGGACTCACAAGGAGCACACTCAGATATGTGAAGTTTATGGGAAGAGGTCACCTCCTTCTGCCCTTTAAAATACTCATGGAGACACTGAAAGCATAACTGCAACCTTATGTAAAGATCCTCACTTTTCTGTATCAATTTGCTAATAAATTCACCATCCCGAGACTTTCAGTCTGTCCTAGCTCAAGTGACTTTACAGTGAAGTCATAGGTATGGCAAGGTACAACTGCATTCTTCCTGGAAGAGAAATGAACAAAATGTACTGAGATTGAGAGGGTGTATGTACACTGAAAACAAAGCCCAGCTGCCTTTCTGTGCTCACACATATCTCTGTACCAATGGTCTGACCTCAACATAAACCTTAACAGAAATAAAACAGGTCCAGTAGATCCAGGAGATAAAGGACAGTGATTTGGGTTTACCTTGCAGAAATTTTCATTTGTGAAACCTACAGTTAATGTGAATCAGAATCTATATATGAAAGTTGTTGCTCAGTCATTGTTTACTCACAGGTTTCAAATTTTGCATTAAACAGTTGTGTTAATCACGCAACAAGCCTATGCTATTAGCTAAATGCGGACACCTTTTCTCATTTGGAAACAAAATGCTGCAGAAAATTAAAATGTTTAGGCAAAACACTGGGCCTGTTTTTCTCTCTACTAGAGAGAAAAAAATTACATCATTTTTCTCTATATACTTCAGAGCAAGAAAAAAGTATAGCATCTACTCATGCATTTTATTGTATTATAGCCCATACTAACTCCATTTCCACATACTTTCTACTAGTGTGATGAATGCAGGCAGATATTCTACTGTGAAGAGTGGGCTTGGGAGTTCTCTTATAAACATTTTCAGCAGTCCCGCTGCATCGTTATTTCGTACTTGGTCCCAGTCAAAAGTGTCTTCATAAAATTTTGCCTCAAGTTCTTGATGGAGATTCTGAAAGATAAAAGAAATGTTTGGCCTTTAATCATTGCTGCTGATCCGGCAGTTTGTGATCACTTCAGGAATCCATTACAAGCAGCAGGCAGGTTTGTACAGCACTTGAACTAAAGCAGCCCTAAACCAGTGGCAGTCTAGGTACAGCCATGTGGAGTTCAGAGCAGGTTAACAAATCAAGTTCCTGCAGATATTTGGCAACCCAGGCTAAATTTGGGTTGCTATAGCTAGATTTCTGCCAGTGAACAATGTGAACCATCATAAAGCAAGGCAATTTTGTGCAATGTCTTAGAACTAGAAGCAGAAAACTCAGTTAACACAGCTATTCTTTTTGTTTAAAGCACTCTCCAGAGGTTTTGACCCTTGAGTCACAAAAGAGTGGTGTTTCCTCCTCACTGCCAGTGAACTTGCTAGATAGTCTGAATCCCTGGGCCTTGAGCAAATGGCTTAAAATTCAAGCCTTCCCACCTTTAAAAGGAAGTTTTATGTTAGGATAATTATAGTTAGATTTGGTCAAGTTGTAGAAAAATGAAGATACAAAACCACTACTGTCAGAAAAACCTTACTGCATAAAAAAACCCCTAAACCTCTAAAAACACAGGGGAGGTCTAAGATAGAATTAATGATGATACCATTTTGGGTTCCCATTTAATCCCTTTGTTCTCCGATGGCAGCATCTTGCTCCATAACAGAGGTCTGTTTAGTTCTGGAAGGTCACTAACTGGTGCTCAAAACACGTATGTGACTAGGAAATACTCAGCAAGGCTCTAGTAGGAACAGAATTTGGCTTCAAATCCAGATCACTGTTCAAAAAAAGCAAGCTCCTCAAAATATTGTTACATTAGAAAGATTGAAGGCCAGTATTGTAATATACGGATATCCACAAATAATGCAGCTTTCACAGTTATTACTGGCCAAACACTGTCTTATCCGTAGGAAGTTTGCTGCTGCTTTTTAGGAGACCATTTATGACAAAATATATCTGTAGCAAATACTCAGTTTCAGATCACGATTTTGTCAGATTCACTTTAAGATTATGCAAAAGGTTCAGTCCATTCAGGCAGAAAAGCTT
Organism: Gymnorhina tibicen; assembly: GCA_013399875.1. Classification (NCBI taxonomy): domain Eukaryota; kingdom Metazoa; phylum Chordata; class Aves; order Passeriformes; family Artamidae; genus Gymnorhina; species Gymnorhina tibicen. The sequence continues at coordinate 2,337,828 of VXAZ01004522.1, forward strand.
TTAAAAATGAATTCTGTTTGCCATGTCTCACATGAATGGAAGGAAATTACATATCAAGTACAGTCACACATAATGAAGAAGAATGGTTGCACAAACGGAAGTAGAATGTTGTTCAGGATTTGGCATGTAATGTTACAGTCTCATTTTTACTAGCACGTTTTACTGGTTTTAATCTGAGCTATCTCAGCTTCCTCTGTATTCACATCCTTTGCAAATAAGTGATACAAACACCTAGATTGAATTCGCTCCTGTAACTGACTGGAGCTGTGGAACAGAAATCCTCACCTCATCAAAAGCACAAGAGGACAGAATTCTACTCCACATTTTTCTGCTGAGAACTGGGGAAAAGCCACAAAAATAGAAAGCAAGATTTTGGAAACACAAACATTATATATATATATATATATACACACACACTTCTATACACAGGTAAGCATATATTTTATATACTCAATTCCCTCCCTCCCCTGCCTTGCATACATGTATATATGTATGCATCTAATACTTTTAAAACATGTGTTGCAATTTTTTTAACATGACTGATCCTTCACTAGACAAATCATACAGTTTTGGTTCACTGGAGCTTTTGTTACAGAGGAAAACTTGTATTCATATCTTCTATTCTTTGTTTTATAGAAGAGTAACCTTTAATCATTTCCACATGCCTTTTCTTTCTCCAAACAAGACTGAAATGAAGTTGGAATGCCCTCAAGTCCTAATGTCATAATAGTGTATGAAGGCTTTTGAAGGATGAAATCTGGATCTGTTTTGAAAAAATCTCTCTCTTGCTCATTGGCTTGTTGGACAGACTTAAATGAAATCAAAACTCAAATAATTTAAAACTTTCATATGGGCAGTTTAACTTACCACCTAGTGTAGGAGAGTTGCATATAAAGTCGAATCTCATAGCAGCTCCCAGGATACAGGTTGTGAAAAAGAAGTGAATAAGACACAGTACAGTGTATGCAAAGAATATGAAAATAATTGAATCAGAGCACAGCCCTGCTGTGTAATCTCACTGGAGAGGCTGGAAAAATTTGAGATTGTGTGAAATAAGATTTAACCATTTGTATGAAAAAATGAGGAAGCTGAAAAGTACAGGGCAAGTTAGGAGCTCCCTTCTGCAAGATGTGACACTTTTCAAAGCCCGGGGTACTTTTATCAATGCAGAGAGTCAAAGGAGCTGGGATCCCCTTGCCTATCTTTGGTGTGTTCCACGTAATGCTGCTTTTTCTTATTCAGCCATTTTTTATGATCCCCAGCCCACCAATGTTTAGCATTTGTGTGGCTGCTACAATGTTGAGACTTCCTGCCTCAGAATGCAAAACTAGCTTTCTTGAGGATGGGAAAGTAGGAGTAGGAGGCACTGTAAAGTGTTGCTGAAAACAGATCAAAAAAAGCCTAGGGAAAAAAAAGCAAAAATATGGGAAAGAGGTAGACACTACTAAGGCCAGAAAAAAACCCAACCAAACAAAAAACTGCCTTGTTTTTCTAATTTGCCTCCTCCAGCTTCCAGAATCAAGTTGGTCTGGAGAAACAGTTGCCAAGTATTACTGGCCCACAATGTCAGGTTATTGGGTTCCAATTATCCTGTGTTCACAGCCCACAAATAGCCTGTGAAAATGCAGTACTTCAGGCTGCCAGCAGTGAACAGAGGCCAAATTTCTCTCACTTGGAACACAAAATTGCAAGATCACAGATGATAAATGAAAAATAAAATGACACAGAGGTTAAAATGACATAGAATAAGATCTTTATCTGATGTTCACTCAGTTTAGCAACTCTGAATGTCTGAAATAAATTAAAACAGAGATAAGATCACAGCAATTTTGGATGACAGAGATAAACTGAAGGGATGTCTCAAAGTTTCGTGGGGAAAAATTGCATTCAGCATTAAGTCTGTGCTTTATATAGAACATTAACTAAAGCAAAGCAATAGACCAAATGTTCTGTGATTTATTGGTTCCCAGGAACTAATCTGACCTTTCACTGGCAGGAGTAGGAATGCTGAACTACACAGATCAGTATTTATGTGCAGTTTGAATTTGTGTGTATGCGGTATTATTTTTCATAGAGTCTGTGGTCCAGAAGATGGAAAACTGGCTTGAGTGTATACCTTGACTCTGGAGGCAGATCCAGGAACCCGCAGAATTCCTTCAGTTTCCAAACCTGTTTCCTCAAGCTTAAGCAGCAGCTGAAAGAAGAGACAACAAAATCCAGGAAAATATTCGGAAACGCTTAAGAATACTATTGGCTTTTTTTCAGTCCAGGTATCCTTGAAACTAATCTGGAAAAGATACATTTCTATGGAATCTGCTAATGAAAACAAGCCAGCTCATGTAAATAAATCTGCCTGATTTGTTCTCCATATTCCTGACCCTGAAGTAAGGAGTATGCAGAGTATAGAACACTGCTAATGCAATAGACCCCTCTGTCCTTGACTCGAGAGTTGGCACTGCTATAGAACAATTAACACATAAATGTATTAATAAAAGAGCAGATATACTTAAACACAATGGTGTTTTGAAGGAAAAATAACCTCTGAGAAATGTTTAAGTGTGCCCCAAGAGCACGGTGGAAAGGTCTATAGATAATGTGGGTTTTTGGAACTGAGAACTCAGATTAGAAAATTATCCCAGGGTATTTTATTTTGAAATTTCTGTGAATAGAAGACTAAAGTTTCTACTCTAAGTCGTTATTCTAAAAAAAAAAAGTTTTGGTTTTACACAATTTTGACCATTGTGGAAAAAAAATTTCCCAGCATTTAATCATACAGCTCTGGATTTTCACCACCAGATCTGTTTCCTGCCCTAACCTGGATTCTTCTCATTTCACATGGTTTGATGCCTTACGTTTTAACTTTTATAGTTTTCAGATCCTGTACTGCTTAGTATGTAACTCAGAAACTTCAGATAGCCTGTTAGCTACTGTTCTCTCATGCTGGTTAGACATAACAAACCCTCTCTAGGTTTGCACTTCAAGGACATCTTGTTGTCCCAGGCCCTGAAATACGTAAACTAAAGCCTCTGAACAGGGGGCAAGCTGGGGGTAATTACTTCATTGCCTGAAATTGTGATTGGAGAATTAACCCCGATATGCAAATGGACCAAACTTATAAAACTGTGAAAAACCCATGACCCAGGGTCCGTCTTGGCTGGACCCCCTCAGAGGCTTTTGATTCCCAAGGTGTACCTTTGAAGGCCCATCAAAAAATACCCGCTTTTATTCTCTTAATCTTGTCTAGCCTCTGTTTTCAGGCAGCCACTTCAAGGCATCAGTTCCTTGACAGGGGAGCAGTGGAGCTGATTGCAAAGTCATGTAAATATTCAAGTTGTGTCAGTCCTTCCTCTGACACTCCCCAACACTTCTCCTTTTGTCAGTATTTACAGGGAAATCTGTTGCAGTTTTGAGTCCATGTAAATCTGTGCAATTGCACACGTACTTGTGTGCAAGTGTACCTGCACACAAGGTGTGTGTCTGTGTACCTGCCTCCAAGACATCCACTGGGCATCTCTGTACAGCCAAATCTCTCATAGAAATACCCTTGTCTTGTCGTACAAATCTCAACGAGAAGATACCCCTTCCATTCTGGAAATAGTAGCTGAGTAATACCTTGTCAGAGACCGAAAATAGTTTGTGCCTCAAACATTGATATAAAAGAAGATATAGCCACAGAAACCTCCTTGAAGACTCCTGGGGTGGACTTGGTAACTTTGGACTGTAAGTCGAACTGCTGATTAGATTAAAGGAAACCCATTGTTCAGTCACCTCAGGCTGAGGGAAAGGTGTGCATCCACAATAAGTCAAAGCCTCCAGCTGCCATCCCAGCTGAATTTGGGGTGGGGGGAAGAGCACAGCTCACAGAAGCCAGGTTTACCCAGACTGCCCCCAACCGAGGGGGGAGGAGGAGGTTTTGGGTGCACGGTGTAACCTCTGGTCAGAGACAATTAACACCCATCCTCTGATTACACAAACTGGCCCAGCTGTGGAACCCCCAGCCCCACGGGACATCCACGTGAGAGGCTCTGCCCCACAGGTTTGTTGCAGGTGATGCAACAAACCCAGACACTGCTGTAAGAGACTGCCCCCTCCCCCAGGGGGACATGCCCGGACATGCCTGCCCAGCCTGAGCGTATATACCCATTGGATTCTGTGCTTTCTGGGGGGACCTTCACCACCAAGAAGACCAGCTGGAGAGGATCAACAGAACATCACTGGGATCCACGGAGTGGTGACATTTTCTTTTTCTGTCCCTGTCACTTTCTGTCCCCCCCACCTATTTTCTACTTCTTTCTTTCTTTCTTTTTTCTTTCTTTCTTTCTCTCTCTCTCTCTCTCTCATATTTACCATCAATAATTGCCGTATTATTATCACTGGCATATGGTGTCATTTGCACCTTAATTTGGGCAGAGGAATTTCTAAAGAACCTTAATAATAATAATAATTAGATCATAACAGACCTATGGTTTGAATTAATAGGAAATTAAAACTCCTGAGACAGCTCATCTCTGCCACTTCTGCACACACACATGATTTTGCATGGCTCTCTAATTTAATGAAAAAGGGAAACAGAAAGACATTTGTTTCCCAAAGCTTCCTGCATTGTATCACATAATTGCAAAAATCAAAAAGGGTCCCCACTGCAAATAAAACACCAAAAAAGGAGCAAATTTTCTCTCCTTGTCACAAAGTTTTCAAACCACAATATTCAGTCAGGAAGTCTATAGACACCTGCCAGTCTGTAAATGATGTAAATGACACCTGCAATCTTCTCTTATCTAATGACTCTTTTGAGTGTCAATGCAAATGGTAGAAAAGCAAATATTAGTGAGAGACCAAGCAGGCCAGATAATACTCACTTTTTGGAAGATAAGGGGCACTTTTATTCCAGGAACCTTCTTTTGATCGTTCTCCAGCAGTACGGTAAGAGGGACTCCGAAAAGACCATTCTCTTAAAAACAATAACAACACATGTGAAAATGGGAAAACACAGCCTCGTAAGCGTCTTCTTTCAAAGCTGATCGGCATGAAGGTGACTGCGAAGGGGATGCCACGCACAGTACCTCGTCCCCGCACTCTGTCCACACGGTTCCTCTTCAGTTCCACACCCAGCGCATCGTAGAAGGCCGTCAGCTCAATCAGGGAGAGGTAGCGGATCTTCTTCATGTCTTCAGGAGAGAGGTCCCCAACCTCTGTCAGTCCAAACCGGCTTTTCCGAACAATGAATTTCTGCAGTAGAGATGGGTCTCATCTTTATTTGCATAAAAATTGCAGGACATGAATTTTTGTTTTGAAAGAAGTGCCCGTATGTGATTGGAAGTCGTGTTAGGGTAGATGGATAACAACAAAGAGACTAACTATAGCCCTATATACTGGCCTGGTGTGGTGACCTAGCTTGCCTGAACATGAAATTGAGCTTCTTGTTCACCATGCTCCCTTGCAGTGTGACTGGGAAGTGGTGCTGGAGTACCTCAGTGCCTGTACTCCAGCTGGGACAAATGAGTTACATGGTTCTTTTAAACTTTTTCCCAGTTTCAGCAGGAGGTAGCATTTTGCTCTGCTTCTGCCTTCCCCAAAACATCTTTGAATGCTGTTGAAGTGGCTGACACGGTTACTCATGGATATGGTTATATATCAACTGGTGTGTGCAATAAATCCATGCCTGCTTTGCATAAGGCTAATTATTTATGAGGTCTTACAGGGAAGTTCAAACTAAAGATCTGAGGAAAAGCCCAGAAGCAAAATTGCTTAGTCCAGAAGCCAACCTGCCAACTTAGTGGTATTTTTTATTACTCAAGAAGCATTTAGGCTTAGAAACAGGACTCCTAGCAGCTAAGAAATAATTTACTCAAGTAGACTTGAACTAAATGAAACTGAGTAATTTGCGGGCATGTGAAGATGTCTGCATATTTTAGAAACTGCAGTGTCACGGACCAGAGCCAGGAATGTTCCGTCACAACAGATGCATTTGCACAAATGTCAAAAAGAACAAACACCCCTCAGTTTCTGACATAATTGTTAGACATAATAACAAAGTCATAGTAAAAAACATGCTTTTCAAAGAATTGTGGATCTTTGGTATTGTATTTTTTTTTAATTTATTGTAATTTAAACCAGGAGTTGTTAGTCAGAGGTATAAATAAATAGTATTACAGAATCATCTCCCTCCTTTAGGGAGCTGAGTGGAAACCCAGCCTCTAGTAATGTTTTACTTCTGGAGATTTCAGCTCAGTCCTTCATAGTTTTTAAAAAATTTGGACCCATTTTAAAAAATGTTTAACCCATTTTTAAATTAAGCCAGTCAAACTGATTAAGAAAAAGGTAAACAAAAAAACCCCCTAAACCAAACCAAACCAAAAATTAAACTTACACCAGATTTAAAAACTAAGAGAGTACAAAGGACATCTAGATCACATAGTTTAGGACTTTCTAAACTACACTGCACGTGGTCTTTCAATAGGGGTTAATAACTGGGGGAGAAAGAGTGTAGGGAATAGAGTAACTTATTTACAATGCTGTCTGGAGCATTTTAGGCCAGAAAATTCCCTCCTTAGAATGCAGCAATTTCACTTTTAACCTTATTCTGAGACTTAATGTAACAAAAGCTGCATGGAGGATAGTCTTCTGAAGACACATAAGGAATGTTTTGGCTCCAGTGATGCAAAAAGTCCAAAAGCAGTCAAAACGCAAAAAATCACCTTGAAAAGAAGGAAAAAAATCAGATTGTATACATCTATTTTCTATGGGGAAAGAGAAAAAAATTCCAAGCACTGCAAAACTGATTGAAAAGGGTTCTACAAATATTTTCCACAGCGGCTGTTTGACTCCTAGGGTCACTATGACGTGATGCTGTGGTTAATACAAGTTTTAGGGCTGGCCGTCTTTCTTCTGTCTTGTGTCACAATTTTCCAGTGTTTTTTCTTACAGTGGTGTAGTACACAGGTCCGAAGGAGGCTGTGCTATCCTGAAATTAGATTACTAACGTTTTGGCTAAGGATCGTGTCTGATATGTTGCAATGTTGTTTCCACGTGGAACTATGCAGCGTACTCGGACTCGTAATTCTGTAATATCTTCAAATGAGTCACATGGATCATGGTCCCACACTGGAGAAATCACATGTACGTTGGGGAAATCCCTACGCTCCTGGGGATGTCCAATTGATTCTTCTAGGAGTCAGGGCACTCCCTGCTGCAGGGCACATGCTGTTTTACGAAATATAATATCTCTCTGTGCAGCTCTGTACACACCACCAATGAAGTTGGCTATGTTGTCAGACCCACCCTGGAGAAAGCGTGATGTTGCACAGCCTCCAGAGTAGCCCCGTTGTCCCACCATGGGAAAGGAGGGACAGTCCTTCTGAGTGTAAGTGACTGGTTGCTCAGCCTAACACAGTGAGAGGTGATTTTTCTGCTGAGGCCCATTGCTGTCTGAGTCATTATGGGAAAAAACCAAATGCCACGAGTGGCAGCAGACGAAGTGAGGGAAAGGCCAACATCAACAGCTGTGATTGTTGATTTTCATCAGAAACTCTCTGCAGTGACCTGGCAAGTTTCTTGTGTGGTCTTCTGAGCTCCCAAAATTATGTCTTGCATGCAGAGCAGTTCAGCACAATACTGGCGTTTTCTAAAACTTATCAATTATGACTCCATAATATTCAATGTGGCATCTGCTCTTCCCTCTTTGTCATCAGTTTCCCTGCTCTGTCATCTGGGAATTGTCTGTGCTGTTGCAGACAACAATTTGTGAGTGTGAATGTGTTGCAGTAAAGGCCAAAATCATGATGAGTGCAGCGATATCCTCACTCTCCACAGGACAGCAAGTTATTACCACAAAAAACACCCCAGACAATCAAAGACACAAAAAAAGCACAGGAATTTCACATGAGTTATGTAATTTACTTGGTGTCTTATCATTCAGCATGGAAGCTTGCTTCTGCATCTCAGCTTCTTCTTCCTTGGTGGAACCTGAGATGGTCAACTGAATAATTCTCAGATAATTCAATGTCTGTGTGGATTGTAACGATTTCAGATTAGTTTGGGACCTCAGGACATCACAACATTCAGGAAATTTTTCCAAATAACTCACATCCATTTCATACGTGTCACTAAAGAGGTGGTATTGGAAGCACTAAATTAATGCTCCAGTTTTCAGTGATGGAAGTTGTGAGGGTTGATAAAAGTAGAAAATTGACTTCCATGACTTCACGAAATAATTCCAGATAATGACACAACTGTTCAGTGTATATTTGGTTGGATGATATGGCAAATGTTCCCTGAACAATTAATGTATTACCTCCTATACAGTGATTGCAGTCAATATTGACTGGAGACAGCCAGTACTGCTGCAGGACTAAGGTTTACTTTCCTCCCTCCATCTGCAAAGCAATTTTAAATCCATGCGTTAATAAAGGCAGATAATCTGTGGGGAAAAAGGTAGGAAAGCAGACCAGTAATGAAAATGATTGTTAGTTTTAATGCCAGTAAGCAGTTTTCATTTCTGTGTGAAAAAACTGCGGATGATGAGATACTTGTGGACTGAATTACACGTACTCATCTGGGTGCACATGTTCATGATGGGTACGAGTGAAAACCTGGCTTGGATATCCATTTTAACTTTGGTGCCTCGCTGGGAATCAATCACAGGCAGTAGGCAGGCACAGTGAGAAGTCTCTACAAAGCACACGCTGCAAAGGACAGGTCACGTATCTTAACAGACTCCAGTGTGCTGGGGATATAAAGCAGGAAATTGCTGTGTTAAAGAAAACAATCCAGGAAATACACGGAGAAGAAACTTACTGGCAAAGCCGAGTCTTCCTTTTTGAACCTCTGGTTTTTCGGCCACTCTTGGGTTTTTGGAAGGACTGTAATGGATTCTGAGAAAGAGACCTCATAGGAGAGCTCTTCTGTTATGGATGGGCTGCCTTTATCTATTCCACAGTCTAGACAGCTCTTAGCTGAAAATAAGGGAAATTGCATATGAATGATGAATATATGCTTTCATTTAGTACAGAGACATTAAAAAATTGAACCAAGATGACAAAATTCTTGAGAAAGTAATAAAGAAAGTGCTTCAAAGAGGAATTTCAGTGCAAACCACAGCATGTTCCTGTTTTGTCTTGAGGAAATAACCCCTTAGAAATAAAATCCCTATTTTCATTTCAGATTATTTAACTTGTTGCTTTCTGTGAGAAAGATAGTCAAGCTGGAACTTCCTGTTTATCAGGAATTACCAAGTTTTTGTACTCCATCCTTGTCTACCCAGGCCAGCAAACTGTGGTGGCACTTGTCAAATGAACAATTAAAAACAAAAGGTCTTGACAGAAAAATGCTGTCGACACAGTTTCTCAGGTTACTGATGACTTATTTAGAATCACAAGATGTTGTGCATATATTTTATGTGGTCACATACACATATTTCTCATTGTTGATAGTTTAGGTGTGTAGCACCAAAACAGGAAAAAATGTACAGTATTCCAGTTTGAAAAATGCTATATCTACTGGCATATCTAGAAGATATTGTGAAATGACTTACGGCTCTTCTCTAAAATTTAGTCACCTCCTTAAATTACCAGACGTTAGAGGAAAATTTTTGAAATCAGTACAATCAAGTCCAGAAATACACTATTGTCATGGAGGCCAAAGTGTGATAACATAAATGAGTTCCAGGGTTGCCAACTTTCATGGTGGATCTCCAGTATCTCAGATCAATTTTTAGTTTTCCTGTAAGGTTCAGCTCCTAAACCCAGTTGTGATGGAATAATAAATTTAATTGAAAGTGAAGTAAAATTTCAGCCCCCAGGACTGCAGAGAAGAATTTACTTACAATTCACAAAGTGTATTCAAAAGCCATGGCAATCAGGAAGTGAATTAAAAATCATTATGTGTCTTATAAACCTGTGCATGCCCCATGTTCTCTGAATCGTTTCATTTACAGATACAGGGACTTAACTTTTTTCATACCAGACTTGCAAAATAAAGGGTGTTGCAAAAAATGTTTAAGTGTGTTATTAAGTGGCTTCTGGTTCCTGAACTATGTCTTTAGTTGTCGTCTAGTGTCCAAGCCATTTAAGAGGTTTTCCACCTCTCTTTCTGCCCTTGGACCTGGGACCACAGACTGCTCATGGTACCCCATGGCATTTGTTCTCCATCTGTTTCAGTAAAACTGCTTGCAGAGCAGAAGTATCAGCAGAGCAGCTTTTGCCACCAAGGAAAATGTCTGTGGCACTGTATCCAGAGATAAACATCCAAGGGACTAGTTTGGGAATTTGGGTATTAATATCCCTTTAGTTAAGCCCTGAACAATGGTGCTGGGAAGAGTTTCAAACTGAAAGATGGACATTCTTGTGGAAGTTTGCTGACAATTATCCAGACACTGAGTAGAGAAGAGCTATTACTTTCATTAGCACTGCCAATCACTGTCAGGGCAAAGCATTTAAGGGATAATACCATTCATAGATCAGAATACTAGGGCAGAACCAGGAAAATTATAAATTTCTAATACTACAGTTTCTGCAGTACTGGAGAAGAAATGTGGAGGAAATATGCCTTTTTCTTTTGATTTGGAACAAGAAAATATACTGATGACATATTTTGGACAAATTCTGCACCATATTGTTTGCAGACTATTTTTACATTCCCAGCCTTGCAATGATCAGCATTTTTCAGATGCTGATCCCTCAAGGGCAGCAGTCTGTGTCTGTTCAACACTGGTCTTTAGTGGGAAACTTTGGTTCCTGCATGACAATAAGCTGACAATGACTTTAAGGAAATATATGCAGCACTGCCCCAACATGAAAGAGGGGACTAACCTCTGAACCCCAAAAGGGTCTTTCTCTCTGTCATTTTACTAGGAGGAAGTGAACACTGGTTACATGTTGTCATACTCACAGCTAACTGATTTCCAAACTGGCTTCTGCCCAGGAAGCTGGATACCATTAGAAGATACTGGTGACACTGGAACTGTCTCAAATGTGGGCTGATAGGCAAGGAAAAATGATCAGACTGCAGTGAAGGCAAACGTCTATGGACAGAAACTGCTACAGTTCAAGCAACGGTGTATCATTCTCAGCTTACACTCTTTTGACAAGATTAAACAACCTGTTGTGATTCTTCAGATTATATTTTTCATAGCCAAGCCTGAAAATCAGTCTTCCCCAGACTGCACAGATTTGGACCATGTGGAGATCAGTAATATTGGAGCTTGCTGTACCTAATGAGTCCTGTGCTGTAAAATGACTGAAATTAGCTAAGTAAATTGCTGCACAGAATTAGACTAACCGAAAGGTCCTCCTCAAATTGTAATTCATCCTGGCTTTAATAATTTTGTCCACAAATCTTTTTGAAGACTCTGGCACCTGTTGAGTACTGCTATTCTCGGGGACCTGTCAGAAATCACTCTGTCTGCTACTTCTTGTGATTTGGGCACCAGAAAGTTATTAATGGATGGATGTCCTCCCATAGGTTATACACTAATAGTTTTACCAGTGAACTGAAAAAACAATTTGAGGGAACACAGAAACATTTTCTATAGCCAAATTCATTTCTTTCCTCTCCAGAAATCATTCTGCACTGCAGAGAAGTGGCTTGGCAGCCCAGGGTGTGACTATCAAGCAGTGTCACCTCTTCTTAGCAGTGGAGTTTTGGCCTTGTTCTCAGCAGTTTTGTGGCTCATAAAGACAAATCTGAGTGTTTGTGTTCCATGGGCAGTAGCAGCTCAACTATTTGTTCTTGAGTAAAAAAACCAAACAAAAACCAGGTCAGGAATTAAAAAAATGCTCTGAAGGTTACTCAGTGAAAATAACTACAATGTTCCAAACCTGTCTTACTTTTTTTTCTGCTGTTATTTGCATCCTTGTGGGAGCCCCTGAAGCCCCCAGCCTTTCTCAAACCTGCTGTCTCACACACCCTGAGCCTGATGGAGCAGACCCAGTTTCCCAGCTGAGCCTGCAGCTATGGGCTCCCATAAGCCCTCAATACCAGCTCTTTAAATTGTTCTTTAAATCACTAAGTCGGCTGTTTATCAACAAGTAGCAATGCCTCGGGGCAGAAATTCTGTTTTCCCCAGTTGTAGTCAATGTATAAGAGAAGCTGCTAAAAAATGTCAGATATTTAAAAGACAGGCAGCTCTTCCAATTGGAAGCCTGAAATAATGTTGCAGTTGTTTTATTCAATCTTATCCCCTGAGCTATTCAGGTAAAAAAGTCAAATGTAACATGAATAAAATCTCTCCTGAGAGAGTCCATTCAATGGCTTGTGAACTTGATAGCGAACAGGATTTGACTCACATGGACTTCCTTTGCCAGAGACTGTAAGGACCATTGATTTTTTAAAAAAGAGAACTGGATGCTTTTATGATAAAATCCCACAACATTTACACAAAAAGCTTCAGGACATAAAAAAGCACTATAAATTTCAGGTGGGCGTATAGAAGTGGAGAGGATGGCTAAACTTGCCTCAGCAATTTGGGAAAATCAACCATAAAAGTAGTTATGCTTCTGCTTAAGATCCAGATGGAGAAATTAATGGTAAACATTAGGAACTGGCTCATCTACTTTCAGTGCTCAAAACGTCGGACCCTGTGAACAGTATTCAGAATAGATTTACATTCAGTCAGGTTTATTAAGAAAAAAACCACTTCCAGCCTTGTTACACAGGTGAAATGAGTCGTGAAGCACCTGCAGTAACCCAGTTCTGATAAGCAGGGCAGAGCTGGCAGACATGGATGTGGAAGATGGAGTGGACTGCACACGTCTGCCTGGCACCCAGCAGGGCTGGCAGCAGGCTGCTCTAGTCTGGAGCAATTGAATAATGTGAACTGTGCACAATAACTGGGGTACCTAAAAATGTTACATTCACAGTCCCATTTCCCAGCCTCCACAGTGAGTGTATAAAGAAACCAAATCTATGTCTCTTTTGTGAAAATGTCTTCCTTTTCCCCACCCTGACTGTTTTTAATCTTAGGATAATATGTAAAAAGGAAGGGAAGACTGGGAATAAAACTTTTAATGCATGTATTTAAAGATCCAGATTATTTCTGTAGTACAAAAGAAAATTAAAGAACTTTTGAAGACTTTCTCTCTATGAATGTGAAAGACCAAGAGTCAAAGTGTGTCCTTAACTAAACTAGGACAACTTTATTAATTTTCCTGGGGCTCCAGCAAAGGTGAGGCTTCCCATATCCTGATTTCTGACTGAAAGTGATTCATTAGACACATGAAAAATGAGCCCACTGTTTACTGCCACAACATACACAGGAATTTCCAATGGGAAGAGCGAATCAGAAGAGCAAGGAGAGGATGGAGATGAGGCAGACAGTATTTTAGTAGCTACCCTCATTGTAGAAGATGTAAAACCAAATCACTGGAGCACCAAAGAGACCAAATTTTATTTTCAGCCCTGCAGCTAAGAGAAATAAAGGCAAAGGAGGATAACCTTACAGCTCTGGCCAGGATACAATTTGCCCATGCTTTTAATATATTCATATTTCGAAGCACTGCCATCATAAACACCTTTTCATGCTAATAGCTCTGGATTAGTTAGAGATTCTTCGTTAACTAGGACATGATTTTGTCATGCATTGCTGAAATAAAATGCTTGTAAAAACTCAGGAGTTTTAGTTAATTGCAACATACAGGGTTGGGCTGCTAATGAGCACAGTGCTTCATTTCCTCTCTCCAGTAACAGAATCAATGTATGTGTGTGCCCCGTTTGTATTCTGCTGTTGATTTTTCTAGGCTCTGAGCACTAGCAGAGACGATAGGTTCTGATGGAAGCAGCAGGGTATCAGCAGTGAGGAAAATCAGGCCACTGCGATTAATAAACCATCCAATTTAAAACTTGGTAGTGTGGCTGTCAGTCGGGTCTGCTGTCTGTAGACCTGTCTGAAGCAGAGCAAAAGCACCTCAGCTGGGACAGGCTGCTCTATCTGCCAAGGCATGGCTCTTGGAAGGGTGGTCTCCCACAGGGGTAGCATTTTGCCCCTAGGGATCATGGCACCTTTCCAGAATAGGCAACAGAAAAAAAAAAACAAAAAACCAATCAACCAAAACTACCAAACAAGAAGAGGAATAGCTGCATTTCCCTTTATTTCAGTCCTTTTTGTCTGTTGAGGGGACACTCCTGCCAAGAGGGCATGGACCTGAAGGCAGGATGGCTGCAAAAGCACCCTTTGTTCTGTGGTGACCCATGCAGAGCCTGGCCACGAGGCAGTAGTAGCAAAACATCTAGCAGGCAGGGTTTTTTCAGAACAGAGAGATAAAAACTAGGGCAAATCTATCTTTTTCTTCCCCCACTCCAGATGACAACTAATTTATGCCTCTTTAGTGGTCCCCTAAATCTCATCTCAGGTGACCCTAGTGAGCTAATCACCTTTTCTCTCATTAGCCAAGGAAGAGAGTAATCCATCCTGTGACCCATCCCTCTATGCTCTTGTGATTCTTAGGTTGTTGGGAAGAGGGTGTAAATCCATCCTCCTAATGGGGAGGATTATAGAGTTATGTGAAAACAATTAGAGATGGTTTGCTATTTGCAGTAGGTTTACTTCTTCCCTTCCCAACTAAAAGGCAGGATAGGAAAGCAAAACTCCATGTCATTTCAAGCAGCCTCCTTAGCAGCCTCTCTTCAGCAGCTGTGCTGAAAAGATTTGCCCCTCCCCATCCCCTGTCACTCTTTTCTTTTGGCTGGCTTGTTTTCAGTGTGCTTCTCTACCCTAAACTGATTCATCACAAAGGTTCACTGGCAGCTGTAGGGACAAGCCCACAGAGGAAGAAAAGCTCCGGGGGCCGCTGACACTCCCTTAAAAAGACTACTTGGGAAACCCTTAGGTCAGGGACACAAGCCCTTCTGAGGTGTGTTTATCCCTGAAGGGCTGATAATTAGGACAAAATTTCTAAATCCCATAACAAGCAGCAGAGATAGGAGCACTGGTGAATAGGAAAATTAAGAGTGTTGGGGCCTTGCAGGCTTTTAGAAATACGTTTCACAGTCTGTTGGAGAGAGGTGATGGGGTGTCCTGCAGTTGTGTTTGTGCATCTGTGTTTAACATCTAGGTAAGCACCTGCACAACTGCATATTTTTGTGGGAAGAAGAATTAGAAGACTTAATTACTTATTTGATCTTATCTTTCAGACTTTCACAATGCAGAACTAGTGAGTGAACTGAATTTTGGAGAAGGTAAAACACTGATTTGAAGGGCAATGGCTCTGAAGATCCAAATTCCTTTTCCAGTTGAGGAACTTTAGCATGTGAGAAGGGGAAAAATAAACAGGTCAAAAATAGATCAATAATGTGCCCATCTGAGAGGGATTGTACAATGTTTATTTGGCTGATTGAAATTTATTAGGAAACTTAAGCTCTTGTAAAAAAATTAAACACCTTAAGGTTTACAGATACTTGAACCAGGATAAGCGGGCTAATCTAATTAGAAGTACCACCAGCTTTTTAATGTTCATGCAAACATGCCTGATGTTTTCTCATGGAAGAAAGCCTGCCCACAGGAAACTACTGGATGCTTCTGGATGTACTGGTGGAATATGTGCAAGAGGTTCAAAAGAATCCAGATCCTTAATTTGGAGACAAATAGTTTAATTATCTGGACATCATATCTTTGTAATCTTAACATAAATATGCAGCTACAATTTTGTTTCCCAATTTTTTTTTAAATTAATCCAGGGTATCAAACCTTGAGGAGAAGGTAGAAAACACAGGAAAGGACAAAGCGATATCATAATGAAAGATAGTTTCTTGGAGTTCTCTAATGGCAAAAATTTTAATATTAATTTCAAAGTTGAGCTTGTGAGCTTATTGGTGACTCCATTTAAGGTATCATGAGTGATAAATGTAAAATCACGCGTGTTGCTTTGAGCAGTGGACTAAACTCACACAGTTGACTGCATTCACCAGAATCAAAATGTGGTGACAGGAACTGGTGCGTTCAGCACTATCCTCAGGGAAAAGTGGATGAAATCTCCAGAGGTACTGCTGATTTCTGAAGCCATGAAGCAAATGAACAGTTAATAGGTTTTCATTTGCCACGTAAGTGAAATGTAACTGCCAGTGTACAAGTTACAATCATGCTGGCAGGTGTTTAATTGTTTATGCATATTTGAACCCCAGTTGCTTCATTAGACCAGTTTTACTTCACCATTGAGACTGCTGAGTAAATAGCAAGTGTCCCCAGAAGCCATCAAAAATTTGAATAGCTGCCAAGAGTAACTCACCAATTTCCAAAAAATAAAGGAGTAAATGTTAGTCTTGATAGGAGGTTGCAGGAGGAAGGCTGGCAACAGATACAACATTATGTTACACGTTAGTTACAAAACTGTGTACCATCTATTGTATTTAGTTTCTTCCTTTCCTCTCAAATGTAGTGTATACAGCATTAAAAGTCTGGTCTTAGGGTCAGAAACTGCTAATGGCTGTCTGTGCATTGTCAGCAGGAAAGGGTTCCTCTCTGGCAGAAACTTTGGTGAGCTGCTTGCAAATTGCATAAAAATTAAGATTGAAGACGCTCACGAGGATACTTACAGAAGAGTCACTGGTGCCAAAGATATCTCGCACATCCCGGACTGTGTGCTTGTTCTTCTTCCTCAGGGTCTGCGTGTAGGTGTTGTACCTTTTCTGTACAGCAGCAGCTTGAGTTCTGGTCAGAGTGGACAGCAGGGCTTGGCCATCCTCCTCTTCAGCTCCTGAGATCAGTGTGGATAAACCTACGTCTTGCAGCCATTCTGCCTCCAGTTCTCCTTCTGTTGAGAAAAAGAGCATGTTAATAAGCCTCACAAGGGAGGGAGAGGGGCTGAAGGAAAGGAGTTGGCATGACGGACTGCTACCACAGCCTTTACTTTGAGAATACTCTAATTCCAACCTTTCTTAGGCCATGAGTGCAAGTTAGGTTTGTAAACATATTGTCAACTTTCAGTTTGTCAGTGTCTGTGCAGGAGAGGCTTATGAGGAGAACAGAAGAGGCATTTTATCAGCATATGCGAGTGAAGAAGGCAGTAGAGTAACCAGCCTGACAAAGCAAGGTCCCTGAAAATTAACCCCTAATTCAAGAGCATAAATCCCCTCAGTTACCATTTATGCCACGCTCACCATTTTTAGCATGCTGTACTGGAGAAAGCCATTTGGCTGATGGAAATTAAATTAATATTCCCATTGAAATAAACAGAAATACTGAAGGCGCGTATACAACAGCATAATGTATTTGCACACTAATGATGCAATTTGAGATTCCAGAGGGTCAGCTCGTAGTCAGACAGCTAGTGAAGAAGCCACACTGAGAGAAGGGTGATGTTCACCTAGTCCAATTGCTTGTTTTGAACAAGATGATTAAGCACCAGAGCTGCTCTCTAAAGAACAAGGGTCAGGAAGGGGTACGTGTCCAAGAGGTCATGTAGGGAAGGAAGATGCAGAAATAGCCATCATTGCATGCTAGGTATCATCCCAACTTCTAATGATTAAAGACTCACTAGCACTGTGCACCCCAGTGTTTCTTGGTATCTCAATTATTGACTAATATCTTCTTTAATCCTGTTCAATACCTGCTTCCCAACCGGTTCAATGCTGCAATTGGTTCCACAGTGAGGTTATGCATTGTGGGAAGAACTGTTTTCTATCCTGGCTCTATTGGACATGGCGGAAGCTTCTGGCATCTTTTCACAGAGCCACACCTGCAGTCCCCTCACTACCAAAACCTGTCCATGTGAAGACAACACAGGTTTTCAGCTTGCTACCTGTTACATTAAATGAATATGCACTATCATTATTTGACTGGGAGAAGGTCGCATCTACCTTCTCTGCATCATTCAGTAATTTTAAACTTTGCTGTCATTGCTTTTTGGTTTGTGTTCTTTTTAAAGTAAACAGTCATAGTCTTATAAAATCTCTCTTCACATGGGAGACTTTGAGGTCCTTCATTTCAGTTTTGTGAGCAATCCTAGCTCAGCAGTAAGTTGCTTGACACAAAACAGTAATTTCATTCCAGCCCTGACTGAAGAAGAGGTACTACAAATAAACACGTCAAACAGGAAATGGATTAATTTGCAGCATGTTCTATAAAACAACTTGTCAATGCACTTATTGTTTTTGTCCCAGCGCCAGTCTTAATGGCAGGTTGGTATTTCCACTCTCCCTTTATTGCCTCTTCTTGACATCAGAATGCAGGCTGATTGATGGACACCAGTTTGCTGCACTTTGGCAGTTAGATACACAAAGGAGAAAATTACAGGACTGGGCTGTAGGGACAAGCAAAAGCATCTTATGCATGTGCCATCACTGACTTCATTGTTAACTGCCCTGCCTCTTTACAAAGCACTACAAAAATAGCTGCTTCTAAACCCGCTGCTCTGTGTTAGCCAGGGGTGTGACTGGTCTTGTATCCCATGAAATAGCTTGTCTCTGCTCTTATCCTTTCTGTATCCACAGACAGGATGACAGCCTGTTCCTTTTCCTTTTCTGTAAGCTTTGAACCAGTGGTTCTCTTGCCATTTTCACTCTTCTTTCTAAGAAGGTCTCTTCTCTCTTGTGTGCCACTGTTGGAGCCACATCTGTCCATGTTTCAACTTTTAAATTATATTAATTTTGGCTTTTGTCCTGACATATTCTTTCCAACAATTGACTCTGTAGTCAAACTTGCTATGAAAAATAGCAGGGCAGACATGAATTTCGGCCTGCTTACTAATCACCCTGTGACTTGTTTTCTCTGGCTTTTGCCCTTTTCCTGTTCCAACCACTCACAAACAATAGACTAAGACATAGCAACAGCAATCAGAGGAGTAAAACTATTAAAGACAAGAAATTTATGCATTAAAAACCCTCAAAATTTTATGACACGCTGGTATTAAATTAAGTTAAACCCCTCCTCCCCCACCCTCCCATTATTTCACAAAGCATTATTGTTATAGTGTTAGCTACTTATACAGCCGGGTCTTGAAACTGTGTTAGATTCTGCTCCACCAGAAGACAAACAGATAATTGAGAGAGTAATCCTTTTTTTGTCATAGAGTTTGCTAGGAAAGAGGCGTGTCTTGCTTTGAATTTCAGATATAACCTGAAACAGCTCACAGATATAACCTTAAATAACTCACAGCAATCAAGCCTTGTAACAGAAGTTGTAAAGCAATTCTGCACAGCATAGACATCTTAAATACCCCATGATTTTCTCCTCCCCTACATTTTCATCCCTTGTGTCACTTGTCATAATCTTCTGTTCTTTTTTGATTATATTTGCTAACATCAGCAGAATAAGTGTGTTGTTGTCTGCCCTTTGCACACGATGTCTGCCAAATCACATTGAAGTTTTGACAGTCGTGCCTGCCTGGCTTCTGTCACACTTTGGCCTCCTTCTTAAGGATCTTCATCTCTTCCTCTCAAAGACATCTCAAAAAGGTGATGAATACGTGCTTTTATTTTGCTCTGAAGGTTTCCACATTGATTTTTTGTGTTTTGATCGTTGGCAAGGAGTATTATCCTATTAGGACCTTAATAGGACTCACTATTATTTCCAAGATTTATAATCCCAGACTGAATATATTCCTGATGTTAATAACTAGGACAAATACTGCCTGATTGTGTGTGGGCGTATGCAATACATATATATATATATATGTTTAAGACAACAATATGGAGGTAAATGAAGTGTGGAGATGTACTGCGTTTTTGACATGCAGTCTCATTTTTAATTCAGGACAGAGGGGAAAAAATCAATGTGATGTAATGAGGTGTAATCAGACAAAGGGTAACATGGGACTGCAGCAGAGTTCGGGCTGTTGAGAGGATTTAGTTCAGCAGCGATGAAACTGATGGAAAAGTTTCTGGAAAATGAGCTCCTGAGTTGCCTTGTCCTACTAAGTTATCCAGCTTGGCAGCTCACAGATTTGTGTCATTCCCCCAGCTGTGCAGACAAGTCAGGGACACCTGATAGTTCATGCTGACAATTGCATGGAGCAGGCACTGAGAGGTTCACAATCTCCTTCTGGAGTCTCCAAGCCAAAGAGTATGATCAGACAGGAATTTTCCCAATCAGGAACAGAGGAGCGTGGTTTGGATTTAAGCTGACCGACCATAACCCTCACAGCAGACCAAGATTTCTGGTGAACTGGTCTTCTCCCTTTGCTTCTGGGAGAGCCCAGCTGGAAACAAGTGAATGGGAGGTGTTTCTGGTGGAAACAGTACATGGCTGGAGCTGGATACCTCTGTGTGGGTTACTTACCATGACTGGTTGTGTATTTGACTGCTTAATGAAGTAGTACTTTTCCACCATTTCCACCATTCTTCCTGGTAGCAGAATTATTGACATACCATTGCACGTCAAGGTAAAAAAAATGCATCATCACTCACGTTAATAACTGTATGGAAAGAACACGCCATCGTTTCCAAATCTATCCCTAGATCAGCAGTTACCAGACTAGCGGCCAGGAGCCACAGAAGGGTTGCAGCAGTTACCAGCAGGTCACGACCTCAGAATAAATTTGGTTTCATTGTATAGTAACACCTGGTATTTTGTGTTACACAATATAATGCATTTGTGAGTGGGGTCCTAACTGGGAAAAAAAAAGAGAACTGCTGTTCTAGATGTTATCAAATCATGATAACACAAAGCTGCATTGCAACAAGCTAGCGCACACTATTGCATGTTTTTCCAAATATAGTACCTGACAAGAGAGGGGAAAACATTAAGGTAACAGAATAAGGTAGTAATACCTTCAGGATACTTGTATAAGTGATGAATGAATTTGGTCAAGTGGGGAGTCTAAACCATGTAGGCCTCCATACATTCAGATTTATCTCTAAGCTCTCCTTGAATGGTATCTTAACTGGGCAATCTCAGAGAAACAGGCAGATATCAAATTCCTGATAATACTAAATGACATCTAACTAAAAACTGCTTCAGGACTCTAATAACTTCAGAATCATATCCTATCAAAAGCCAGAAAATCTAAAATTCCAGCATACTAAATGAACATCTTGCTACTTTAAATATTTTGGTTTGGTCTATTTAATGCTGGAAATTTAGTTTTCATTGAGTGCCTTTTTGCTCTGAATTACACCGTATGTATCCTCCCGAAGCACAAATAAAATCAATGCAAAGAAACTTACTTCAGAAGTTAATTACTGGTTCCAGTGTATAAACCAGACTGAATTACTATTTCTTGCCAGTCATTGACTGTGATGTTCAGAAGTGGAGCTACCATGATCACAGACCCAGCCTAGGACTTTTGCTCAGGCTGTGACATGAGGAAGGAAGATGACTCTTTAGAGAGGAGGCAAAGCCAAAGTATGAAGAAGAAGTGGTGTTTGGGTGCTCACCATCAGCAGGTTTGAACTCCAAGAGCAGCGCTTCTTCAGATCCATCTTCTCTGCTCTCCTTGATGCTCTCTACTTCACACCAGAAGTCCTCCATGGAAGTGCTGTCCATGGAGGCCTGTGAATTGGAGCGACTGAATGCAGGAGGTGCTGACTCGTTGGAAAGCATCCTGTTAATTCTTCGACAACGAGAGAGAGACTTTCTGAAAAGAGAGAGCGATACAAACAAAATTATCTTTCTAAAATGCTAACTTGTGCCATGCAAATGGAGCTGGCAACCAGGGCTTGACCTGTGACTGTACCAGGAAGTAGGGAACAAGATTTCAGAGGCCAAGTACACAGTTCTGGTGATTGTCATGATCTCCATTGCTCGTAACAATTATGGATGGGCATGTATTTTGCATCTAATAATTTATCTCTTTAATGTCCTTCAGTATTTCCCACTCTAGAGGGAACTCAGGAAATGCAATTTCTATTTCTAATACTGATATCCATCTAATGAGACACTGAAAAACTATTTTCACTTCTTTGCATCTCAGTTTCTGTTTCTATATCTTCCTGTTTTGCTTGCTGGCTGAAATGCTTCAGTGAGAACTTCTCTGGGGAAAAATACTGAGACTTGGGAACCCTGAAATATTTTACATACTCATCTTCACTCCAAAAAAGAATTAAAAACCTGAAATATTTTAATTTGGAAGAATAATTACCTTTTCTCTTAAAACCCTTTAAAAAAGATTTGGGTTTTTTCTTAAATTAAGTTAAAATAAAATAATTTTAAACAAAATTTGAATTAATATATTCTAGGTTAGACAGAAGGTTTTGATCACAGGTTCAAAAGATTATGATTCACTAAAAATCAAGTTTCAAGTTAAGATTCAATACAATGATTGAATGAAAACAAAGTTTGTTCATTACTGTTTTGTTCTTGTCTTTTCCCCACTGTAAGTACTTGCAGCTGAAGACAGTTATACAAATTCATTCATCTCATATAACACCCACCATGAAAATCATCTGAGTTTGGTCTTTTGCATTATTATGGCTGCAATACTGTAAACAGATTTTTATGAGTAATTGCAGTAGGTATAGTAATCAGTAGTAATAACCACAACAATATTTGTACAAAGGAGTTAGGAGGTAACACAATTTTGGCACAGACCTAGACCACAGGAACTAATGGAAAATTCTGACATAAGGTCTTCTGACCTTCACTTATTTGAATTAATTCAAATGCAGTTTCCCTTTCTCTTCCTTTTCTGTATGGCGTGATCCTGCCAACACGCCTTTGTTTAAAACCACAGGCATCACTTTTACTCCATTAAAAAAAAGATATTTCCTTTTCAGTGTTTCCCTCCTTATCAAAGTTCTCCTAATGGATGTATAAACAATGTATTATTTAATAAAGCTGACCAAGCATGCTTCTCCCTCATTGCGCTGCTGCCTCTGCTTCATCCTTCCTCGCCAGTGAACGGCTGGCTGCTTCCCTGGGGCTTGTAGAGTCTCCTCACTTTATCTGGGTGGTTTCTTCTGGGCTAGGTCTGAGCCCCAGGCTGGGGAGCTGTGGTGGAAACAATGGAGCACAACAAATCCAGTTCTGGACATAATCAAGCTTTATAAAAGGAAAAGCTCAGGCCTTTGCCTCTTTTTGAACACTCATAGGTGTAATATGGGTGATTCATCTGCCAAATCAGCCCTTGTGCTCTTGGAAGCAAAGCTGGGGAACAAAGCTTTCTGATGAGTGAAACATTGCAGCAGGAGAGAACATGCTATGAAGCGGTGGAGACACATTCTCTGGGAAGAAAAGTGCTGTCTTCAGAGTTTCTCTCCTTTTCTCCCCTCATAAACAGATTGTTTGCTTTAAAACACAGTGCTGAAACTGTTATTGTTTTAATTAGAACAAGCCACAGTCACCAAATGCGAGAGGAATTTGTGACACAAGTGTGGTTAAAGCCATTTGAGTGCTTTCGTTGTAGCTCTCCCTCTGGAGAGATGTGCGTTTCAGTCGGCTTTTGTTCCCAAAGCCTCACGTGACTGGGGTACCTGATAAATTATAATCACTGGAATTATGCATCTGGACATGTTGGCCTCTGGGGTTTTTTTATGGATTTCCCTTTCTTTTATGGATTCACCTATGTCTCTTCCCCACATTAACAAGAAAGAAAAAAAGCAAGGATCACTGGACTTAAATATGATGAGTTGATACTGTACCGTACATCCCCAAGCAGAGGTTTTAACCAGCAGAAGCAGAACCCCTGAGAAGGAGCCAGAAAACCCCATCTCTTCAGCTTCCCAGCTAGGTGGGATGGGGGAAACAGTGCCCACCAACCAATTGCTTGTTGCTGTAAAAACCTGAGCTTTTTTGTTTAAAAGGTGATGGTGAACACAAATAAGGAAAAAGGCAAAATCTCCTGGTACTCTAATGGTGTTTGGGGCCCCTGTTCACTGGATATTGTGCAAGCAGAGAAGATGCCAAGCCTGATGTTTGTCCTCCTGCCACAGCTTCCTGTCCCTCACCAGCCCCCTCTTCAGCTCAGGGCCTGAGACCCCCACACTGCTGCTCACTGAGAAACTCATGTCCCTGCTTAATATAAACCTTTGTGAAAATTAAGTCTCTACACATGCTATATAGCACAGCCCAGAGCTCCCGAGCCAGCAGCTGCAGGAAGGAATGCTCTCACCAGTCTGGAATCAAACACGAGCTGGGACGAGAAGAGGGCATCTCTCATAGCATCACTGGCTTCCATCGTTTAGTCACTGTCAGGGAATTTAAACATTTCCTGCCCTCCCAGTGTGAATCTTGACCATGACCTTTGTGCTCTTCAGGCGCCACACCACACTGATCCTTGGGCTTCAACTCCATCAGCACTTCAGCTGGCTCGGACCAAGGCTTTTTATTTCTCCATATTAGGAAGAAAGAGGCTTGGTGGATTGCTGCTTTTCTCCCCACAGTGAGTGTGCTTATTTTGCAATATTACCATACCAAAAAGCTAAATGCAAAATAGAACACGTAGCACAGCAACAACTGCTGTGGCAACCAGCTTTGCCAAATACGTCTAAGGTTCCTGGGTAATTAATGTGCATTTACAACAATATTACAAGTACGGAGCTTATTTGGAAAATCAGCTGAACAAAGTCTCCTGAGAACTTCATATTTGAGGCTTGTTATCTCTACACAGATTAAATAAAGCTGTGTAAAATTCCTGTAAAAAGAAAGGTTAGGCAGAGGTGCTTTATCCCTATTGGTAAACATCTGGAGCTTTCTTCCAGGTGGTCTGGTACAAACCTTCTCCAATTATTCTGAGTCTGCCTATTAAAAGCTCATGTGTTTGAAAGACTTCCAGCTGCTGTTTTGACCCATATACCTGTTACTTTTGTCCTGGAGGAAGTGGTCTTGCCTTTATGTGATAATGGCAGTTGTCTCCCATTTCCTCCAGCCAAAGCTGCTCAAAACAGTTCCAGGAAAAAAAAATCCTACTGAGGAAGCAAAACATATTCTTCACTGCTTTTAATTAATTCTTGAAGGACACTGTAAGAGCACTGAGTCAGCAATCTGCCTGCCTGTCTCAGAAAGAGCTCAAGAAGCCCAGGTTGCCTGTTACCTGGGAACTCTTGCAGAAGAAAACCTCTGTTCCTGACACATTTTTCACCCTGAAGCTGTCCTTTTTTTTGGTCTTTTTTTCTCAGCGTCTGAAGAGAAGTTTAGAACAATAAAAAGTTTTCACTAAGTTGATTCTGTTGTTCCTACATAAAAGTTGTAAACCAATCCTGTTAAGTTACCAGCGATCACAAAGTTCATGCTCAGTTTCTTTTGTTCCCTCACACACATGGGCACTGGTGAGCTAATCTGAAATGCTGATTAAATTAAACACAGGAGGGATCTCAGATCCTGGCTTCCTCAGTGGAAAACGTTGGGAGAGGAGTACGAGCCTAAAAGCACTGAGCAAAAATTATAGCAACTCCACTGGATGAGCTGAAATGTTTTTCAGGGTGGAAAAAAATAAAAAAAAGAAAAGCCACATAAAGTATCGAAAAAGGGAAGAAAAAGAAGGGAAAAGTATATAAGAACTAATGTTATCAAAGAACTCCTCTGTTACTGGATATTCACAGGAGAAAGAGTTAAAGAGTGCCAGGAAGGAGAAATATGATGATATCATTTAGAAAGCTTTCCGAGGAAAGATTATTGCAGGGAAGGAGGGTATTTCCATGGGGCACTAGAAAGCTGATTCAACTGTGTGTGACTGTGGTTTTGGCCTGGTGTATGTTTATAATGCTGATGAAATGCAACAGCTAAACAGGCCTCCCGACCCTATATTTTATCTTCCCCCTGTACTGCAGTAATGTGCTGTTCAGGATCTGATACCACCTATCGATTTGAGGATAGCTAAGACAGATCCAATAAGCTATTCTTATCCTATCCTCAAAGTAAAGGTTTGTAAAACCACACGAAGAGCTGGCTCAGTGACACTTAATGATTGCTCTCAAGCTCACTAATGATAAAGCCAGGCTTGTATTTTGAGTTTAATTAAGTAATGGATGGAAAAGAATCCATAAAACAAACAGGAGAAATAAAGACATTTTGCAGTTAAAAACAGCACTTAATTGTTGTTTACACAAAGCGACAGGACATCTTATTCTTGTGGGTTGTTATCCTTCATTTCATTCGGTGGGTCCTGAACCTGCTTCACCACAATAAGTCACATTTATAGGAATGGGGAAGGTGAAGGAAGCAAATTGTCCTGGTCGTTGTAAGACAAAGATCCACCTTTTCACATTGCAATCATTCTATCAGTATAACCACTTGCTCGGCTCTTCCCAAATGTAAAAAAGGGGATGGTAGCTTGCATTGACAGGGAAACAACATTTATCCCTCCTTATTAAGAACTGTTCTAAATTGTTAGCAGTCATGTACCATTATTTCTCTTTCTTCTAAATAAAATGTATACAAATTCCAGTCAAAGGAAGAGTCCAGCAATAGGAAATAGTATTTTTGTGCACATTTCACTCTTGACCCAAATCTCTCATCTTCTGGTTCCTTCCTGGTGACCTTGTTCCTGCACTGTTTGTGGTCTGCTTATTTCCTTCTCCCCATGCTTCATGGCTTCTGATCACAGAGAAGGGTATATATCAGACAATATCCCCCTAACTCCATCTACACACTTCTGTTTCTGATTATCTTGCAGATGTTAGGCAAGCTGTAGACAGTGGAAGCTAAAGCTTCCTTGTCCTCTCTCTAGCATCTAGCATAACAAATACTTAAACTGTCATGCTCACTGGTGCTGTCACCCTGCCCTCCTTTGTAACAGAGTATTTGAGTGAGAGGCAGAGGAGGGTTTTATTTCATTATTAATTTTCCCATCCTGTGGCCCAGCAGAACTCAAAAAACATGTGAATCTCATTGCTCTTTGTTAAACACAGATGGGTTTGAAAATAAGCTATCACCTTACTGTATCGGTTAGATTTCAAAACACAGGAATTCTCTATTTTGCCTGTCTTTGTACTCTACAAAAGATTCTTCAAAATATGTTTCTGTCAGCTTTAATTTTACTCCAGATTCTTCAGCTGGGGTGGGTCAGCTCCAGACATATGCACAGATTGAGGAACAAGATGCTGGAGAGCAGCACCACAAAAAAAGGACCTGGGGGTCCTGTTAATGGCAAATTGAATCTGAGTCAGCGGTGCCCTGGCAGCCAGAAGGGCCAAGTGTGTCCTGGGGGCATCAGGCACAGCATCGCTGGGCAAGTGAGGGGATTGTCCTGCTCTGCTCTGCACTGGGGTGGCCTCACCTCGAGTGCTGGGGGCAGTTTTGAGCACTGCAGTGTGAGAAAGACATTGAGCTATTAGAGACCATACGAAGGAGGTCCTCAAAGATGGTGAAGGGTCTAGAGGGAAAGCTGTATGAGAAGTGACTGAGATCACTTGGTTCTTTCAGCCTGGAGAAGAGGACACTGAAGGGAGACTTCACAGCAGTCAACAGCTTCCTCATGAGGGAAAGAGGAGGGGCAGGCACTGATCTCTTCTCTCTGGTGACTAGTAATGGGACATAAGGGAATGGCATGAAGCTGTGTCAGATGAGGTTTGGGTTGGATATTAAGTAAAGGTTTTTTCACCCAGAGGGTGGTTGGGCACTGGAACAGGCTCCCCAGGGAAGGGGTCACAGCACAGCCTGTCTGAGTTAAGAAGAGTTTGGGCAATGCTCTCAGGCACATGGTGTGACTCTTGGGGCTGTTATGCGCAGGGCCAGGAGCTGGACTTCGATGATCCTTGTGATCCCTTCCAACCCAGGATGTTCTATGCTTCTACGATTTTTTGGACCAAAAAGGGTTGTCTAATGAATCTTAAGATTTAAAGACTTAAAAGAGAAAAGATTTGTAAGATTTGCAGAAATTAAAAGTTTCGTTTATTTAATTATAGTTTGTCTGCAATTCATCAAGGTACTAACAGACATTAAGAGATTGAGTAGCGGAGTTTGCGTGCCAGTGTTACCTGCCAACATTTAAAAATGCGCTTCACTTTGGGTTTTTCAGCTGTCTTACGCAACTTCTTTGTAAGTGGCAGGGAAGTACCCCGCTGTAACAAAGGCCACATTGTGGCCACTCTTTAGCCAAGCATGGAGATTGCAGAAGAATCTCTCTCTGTTTGTGGGTTTCAGTGTGAGGGCTCTCACAATCAAACCCTTTGAGCTAGGGGAGCTCAGGGAATATACTCTCTAGGTATTGCCTGCTGGCAACAGTGACCTTTGGGGACATAACCCAGACCTCTGCTCCACACTGGCAATCACATTACTTCAGCGTTGGCCCAGTGCAACAGAGACAGTGCACTGCATGGCTGCAATGTGTCTGTCAAAATCTGAAAGGGACTCTCTTTCACCTTCTTTCCCCTAACAAAGCTATTGCTAAAGGGCAGAAGGGGTTCCCAAATGATTAACACTAACAAGAGTATGTTCTGTTAACCATTTTTTTTCCAGTGAATTGGAAAGAATTCTTTTCATATACATTAAGAGGAAGCAGTATAAGACAGTTTTCAATACTGAAGACTAAAGAACACAAACAGATCATGGCAGAATATGTTACATGTAATTTTCAGTGGGTATGGGCAGGATAAGAAACATCTGGACACGGCCTACAGGAGGCAAAAGCTGGTCATGAGCAGCTGGTTCAAACATCTTAAACATTCCCAACACATTTCTTGTTAGAAGTGACAAATTCTTTTGTTGTGTTGATGCTTGCTTAAGACCAATTTCTTTTATATGAAAATCAAATCCACGTCTCCAGGGCAGGACAAAGTGTTCCAGGAGGAAACACAGGCACGTAGGCCATGTACTGTGAGCTTAGAAAATCCTGTGGTTCCAGAAAATGTTTGCTCTATTGTGCCTTTACAGCACAAATGACTTGTGTCTGAGCATGGAACCCACTGGATGTCACACTTCATCAGTTAGAGCTGATGAAAGGCTCCAGAAGCATCAGGCTTACTGTGCATGCACTGTACAATTTATCCACTCCTGTTGAGTAGATGCCTCCATAAGTTCCATTTGGCACTCATCCAGAGGGATCCTAGTTAGCTGAGCACCCCGAAATCCAAGGCAAACCCTTCAGATTCTACCTGGACTGAATCTGAAAGGACGTTGTGTGGCAGCCCTGCGTTTACGACTATAACATTACCAGTCCTTGGCAGGAATTATTCAATGAAGGCACACAAATAGCATGAGGCAGAAGTGTTCTGTTCTGCAGTTTAGGACAAGCAGCTACCTGGTGTCTTACCCAAAGTAGCAAGCAAAGATGGTTTAGAGTAACATGAAGGAAAAGGAGAGCAGGAAGCACAAATACATTAGATTCTGTCTAAACACTGGTACTGCACAAAGTGCGATGAATGCACTCAGTTGCTCCTCAGAGAGCTGTAGCAGTGAGGGAGATCTCACAAAAGGCAGTGGAAAATCTGTCATTCTCTTTTGCTTCCCACTGCTCTGGTAGTGTCACTTCTAAGGTAACCAGCAGCCTGCAAACACTCCCTGGGTACAGCATGGTCTCATGTCAGCTGGAGTACATCAGGCATCCATGTGCATGCAACTACAAATACCAAAGAGTTAGAAGGAGGAGGACAGTAATGTGCAGACTAATCCAGAATATTTTTTCACAATAAAATTGATAAGCCTCTGCCAGCAACTCACATTAAGCCAGATTCATTATTTATAACACAACAGGATACAGTTAAAACTACAGGAAATGCCCAGGTTCAAGAGCTCCAATGGTGCTTAAAACAGTCGCCAAGCAAAGAAGCAAACCAAATAAAATGCATGGGGGATGTAAACCTGACAATATTAGAAAAGTTTTGTCTCTAGAACCACAAATTAGAGTTTTTAAAGAAAAATAAATATTAAAATACTCAGCAGTAACAATGAAGCACTGAAACTTTCTTCAGCTTTCAATACATCTTCTAACATTCCCTGTGTTTATGATGAAAACATGAAAGAATATACATTTTTATTTTTATATCACTCTAAAGGAGCTATCCTTTTGACCAGCATGATTATTATCATTAAGAAACTCACAGTATTTGTAGGACTTTCTGAAACAAGAAAGTTTCAAAAGACAAAGTCAGTCATTTTGGTTGAATTAAGGTAATAGCATAAAGAACTGGACTGTACTGTCTACTGGAAGGCATCTAATGGAACTACATAGATTGCAAGCGTAAGCACTTTAAGGTCCTGATACAAGCAATGAAGGGAGGCAGATACATCTACAGAGTGAACATGTAAACTAAACAGGAGCTTGAAGTCATGCAATATGTCTTTGAAGTTTTCTTTGTGCTTAGTTTTAAGTGAAGTCCAGCTGTTACTTTCTTCCTTCCTATAATTAATGAATGCTTTTAAGTAAATGTCACCACTCCACCCATTACACTTTTTTCAAAGGCTTCAGGACCTAAGCAAACAAGCATTACTTGACTTATTGGTTTTTCCTTTAGATGTTTTTAATGTATATTGAAGGCCATGGCTGAGCTACAAAATATGAATAAGTAAACTCTAATGTATTCATTTACATTTTCATCATGAATGGTATTAATGACAAAATGTTTTGAACATTGTGCTTAATAGTATTGACAGGACTGGACTGAAGTAATGTAAAGCAACACACTGAACTTCTAAAGCTAAGCAAAACACAACCTTTAAAGTTATTTTATTGAAAAAAATGCATATTCACTGAAGATACTCTTCAGTCTTTTGACAAAGCGATAACAACTTCACATTGTCATGAAAATCCTGGATCAGATTCTCAGATTACAATAAACTGTTACAACCCCACTGGCTTAATTTATCCCTCATGTTTAAATTCGGAACATCCTTCTCTGTGGTACTGCTAAGAGTGAAGTTATTACAAATCACAAAACTTCATGAGCAAATGTACGCCATTTAAATTTTTCTCGTCAGTTCTGGGTTGGCTGTCTGGCAATTCTGGGCTCTCAGCTTGTATTTTCTGTGCTGTTTTGTACTTTGTGCTATACTGAATCAGTCAAAAGGAACAAAAAACTTGCTGGAAAATTCTGCAGCCAAATAAAAATCAAGATGTGAGCTTAATTCTATTTTTTGCCACTCAAGTACATTGGTAAAGATTGTATGAGTTACTTTGGAAAGTGTCCCATGCTTGCTGAATAGTATGTTCTTTTGTTAATGAGACTGCTTAGAAAGCAGTGTAGATAAAGAATGTGCAATGAATAAAGAAATGTAGATGGGTCTTAGAGAATATCTCAAAGCACTGGGTTTCTATTTTTACCTGAAGAAAAATGGTTATATATCAGCTGGAAAGTGATGGAAAGTACATCAACAGGGAAACTCTTGTCAATGTCCTGAGCAGTCTGTGACTTTATTGTTAATGACCTGAGGCAACGTGAGGCCTCATCTCTAATTTTGTCTCCCTTTCCGTCCCTCTGTCTGCAGATGTCCCTGAACCCTGCTTCTTTCCCTTCCTTTTCCATTTTCCAGAAATCGAGTGCTGCTGGGCTGGGTGAGATTTGTGTGGAGGTGTAGCGAGCAGAGAAGTCGAGAAGGGCTCTCTGTGCAGGGGGGAGGTGACACCAGTGCCAAAACACACAGGGCATGGGATGGGCATTGCAGCTGGTGGATGTATTTTCACGTTTCTCCAACAGCATTTGACTGCTGTAATTCCTTATCAGCAGAAGTCACACACCAGCCCCTCCTTCCACCCAGTTCCAAATAGTTGTAAAAAGCTCAGTCAAAGCAACGAGGGCACTTTACATTCTACAAAAATTAATAACTAAAAAACCCCAAAAGCCAGGCAATATTAACAGAAGTAAATCCTCTTGGCTCTGCTGAACCAAGAGAAGTTTTGCCAACGTGGTACACATTTCACCTTCAAGCTTTAAGAAGGAAACTGTATCAGAACAGGTTTTTGACCTACATTTTTGTGGGGAACAGTGAAGGATTAATTTCTTGTTAATTCACTTATATTCTTTTAGGCTATTTCACTCACTTTAAAATTAAATTGCAGTATATTACTTGATAACCTCTCCTATTCAGGACATCAGTAATTATACAAACACAACTATGTAAACACAAAGCCGATTTTAAATCAAAAGCTGATAGAAGACTCCTATTGGAGATTGGCCTAGAGAGTTTTCATTTAAAATGTAGGTACAAAAATGTGCTGGCAAGAACCTCTTGAGTTGCCAGATGAGTCTAGTAGCATTACCAGTACT
Organism: Gymnorhina tibicen; assembly: GCA_013399875.1. Taxonomy (NCBI): domain Eukaryota; kingdom Metazoa; phylum Chordata; class Aves; order Passeriformes; family Artamidae; genus Gymnorhina; species Gymnorhina tibicen. Next base: position 2,369,832 of record VXAZ01004522.1, read on the forward strand.
ATGAAAGGTCATGGTGAGATGATGGCAAATGCCATCATAAGAAACGACAGAAAAGAGCTGAAAATGAAGAGCAGAGGCTAAAATTTGGTGGAGACAAACACAACAGACAGGGAACACCAAATAGGTCATCACAGGCCTCTAAAGAGCAGAAATTCCCAGTTTAAGAGGAAACAATGGACAAAAAAACAATGGACAGAAACAATGGAAAAAAATCAAATTTAGTTTGTTATATTCTCAGGTCTTCAATAGAAGAATGAAGAAGTCAAGAGAAAAAAACCAATGCATTTTCTATGCACTTAGGCTATACATTTCCAATCAGTGGAGTATAAAAGGTTTTCTGTGATCTTAGAGTGATTTCTAGACTTATGGTAAAGAGTTGGAAAGAACATCTTCATGAGAATTGTCAAGGCAACACCCTAGATCTTAAGTGGCAGTTTTCTAATTGTGTCCAAATGTTTGTACTATGTGCCTGTGAAAAACATGACCTTTCTATGTAAGTAGTCAAACGAATCAGTGATGCTTCCAAACCACTGGGACTCCAGTGAGAGCTGGAAATGTTAGACTAAGACACACTTCTTCACAATACCCATAAAAAAGGCAAATGCCAGAACAAGAAAAAATCACCTTTTAAATGGGAAAACTAGTACATGATGCACAGCAGCTTTCCAGTTTCCTTCACTACCATTTTGTTCTCCTGCTTATATGATTTTTGAGGCTTGTCTCAAATATTTCATCCATAAAGACTCTGAGGAAAGCTATAGCATGCCAGGTATTTCAAAGCTAGGTTTTCAAATATACTGCAGCTCCTGAAGCTCTTAGAGCTACAGAGGCCATTAATATTTACAGAACACTGTGCCTTTGTCTTTAATACCTCAGTGATATGAGTAATTCTGAATCCGACAAGCAGCCCTGCTGAAGTCAGCCAAATGACTCCTGTGCGTACGGTTTGACTTTCTTAACTTTTTAAATATTGATGCTGGGGGAATAAGATGTGGCTCTTGGAATTCTCTGAGGAAAATGAGCTCTTGTTGGGAAGAAGACTTCAAGACTCAGAACACATAGAGGGATGGTATTATCTTAGCCTGAAGCATCTTAACATAGGCACAAAATGCCCATTCACATTCTCCTGGGAAGTAGAAAACTTAGATGGCCCAGAACTGCACTAGAAATTTCCTCAGCACCTTTTGTAGACATCATGTATTACAAGAAGGGATTACTCTTGGTTATTTTGACATTTACTGTTTTGTACTGGCTTGTTGTAAGCTCTTTGGGGTTTGCACCAGGTTGTGTTGGGACAATGGAAAGAAGACTTTGCAGAATTGCCTCTTTAAGCTGTGTTGAGTACTTCCCAGCCAGTCACAGTCCGGAGTCTGAACCCAGATATCAAATTATCGTGCAGTAGATAACAGCAGAATTTACTAGTTATCAAAACACCCCAACCACTCCCTGTAGCACTTAATTATATAGGCAAGAGCTAATTCATCATATCACAACTCCAAAGGCATCAAATAAAAATTACGGAGGGAGGTGAAATGGGATGTCCAAAATGACACAGATGTTTTGTTACAGAAGAGGGTTAAAAATACAAGCGCTAGTTCGTGACTTAAAGCTATGGTACACTGTGAGTAAAAGGACTGCTTCTGTAAGTCCTACAGAACTTGGCTGAAGCTTCTCTCTGAGCTTTGCAACTCTGTACATATTCTCGGCTAGATAACCACTAAAAAGTAATAAATATTGCTATGCAAACATAGTAAATCATGTCTGGAAGCTCACATGCTCATGTCAAAGGAGTACAACTAAGCTGTTGTTGTGCCCTCATTGTGGGTTCATGCTCCTCTTCCCGCACCTGCCTAGATAAGAGCCCTGATCCATGATAGGAGGTGAAGATTCATTGGGCATTCATCCATCTTTCAATGATTGTGTTAGATCTTTCACTGTGCAGGAACTTTATGAATGTTGTGAAACTGTAATGCTATCCTTCCCATGAGGACACCAAATTACTTATCCATGCTTTTGATATAATGCATCTTGGCTGAACTGCTGCAGCTCCCTCTCTCTCTCTGGAGGATTTCCAGTCAAGGGCTATATTTACGTCAGTTACAATTGATTCAAAATGCTTCCACAGTATCTTGAACAGGCCAACACATCTTCGTGAGTTTAATCCAAACCAGATGATATACGGCTTTATAGTAAAACAGGCAATAATCATGCTTGTACCTCTAGTTCTTTGTCTTGAGTTGGTAGCCCAGGTTGATATTCAGCCCCTGCTTGGACCAGCCTATTTTTGGACTTTTGGGTGACTACAGATTATGCTTCCAAAAAGGGACTAAGGCAGGCAGTCACCTAACTCCTATTTTCAGGAAAGACTGAAGGATTCCAGAGCACAAACCTTATGGACTTACAGGGAGAGTAAATGCTCCTGCTCTCAAAGTCAGTTTTGACTTAGGCCTTTAAGTCACAGAAGAACTTTTGAAAATTTGCCTTCAACTTAATTATATATCATTACACTCTTTGTCCCCGGAGTTCTTTTTCTGTGGGCATTAATCTTGCCCAGTTTTCTGGGACTTTGACCACCTAAACTCCTTATCGTTGAAATTTGGCTTTGATTAACACAGCTGTTATTTATTCTTTTGCTTGGCAGGAATTTCTGCAAGACTGCCATAAAGTCAGCCTGTTTGTATTGTATTCTACTGTTAATCTCCTTTTCCTTTATGACATGCATTCACAGTATCCTAAGGGGAAGATTACTATACATTTATATGGATCCATACTCACATATAAATAAATGCATGAATACACAACAAAGGTGGCAACAAAGGGAGGGAACATTTTAGTAATCTCCTAAAAGCCATTGTGAAAAAGTCTAGATAACACTAAAAATGGAATGTTTTATACAACGCGAAGCAGGGGATCAACATTAGTCAGTTGCTTAATGAAAGCATAATTCAAGATAAGAAATGGAACAGAGTTTCTTCAAAGAAGTTGGAATCATTTGGGTGGGAGAAAGATCTGTCAAATTAAGAGACTGCTATATCATTATGATAACTCACACATGCTCACCAGCTAAGGTTTTCCAAAATAATGCATTTGAGGAGATTTTCTAGTAAGAATTCATTAAAAGAGTTGAAGAAAATACAATATTGCTTAGAGTTGCTAGGTTAATTTTGATCAGAATTTGATCATCATCTTAAAACCTCAACAGTGGAGAATTTGTAGCTATCTGTAAACATCTACATTTCTGTGCCTCACAGAGACTTTCTGAATTAGGAATCACTTTGCAATTTTCCTGCAAAGCCCTGCCTTAAAAAGCCCTAACATCTAAGCATGAGCTCATTTTCATGGCATATACAGGATCACCTTCACTGGGAACAAACAGGAGAAAACCCAGTGATGACAGATCCTTCAGATTTCTTCCATTCATATGAAAAATGAGTAACAAAATCAGAAAAATGAGCTTGGAGAATAATTTATGCCAGCAAACTCTATCTCCCGTCCTGACAGAACACCGCTGGGACTTGTAATGACACTGTATTTACTGAAGAAACTCTATTGGTGCTAGGAGTATAATTCTCCAGCAGAAATTTCTCAATAATCCTGCTGATTTGATTATCTTTTCCAAACAAATCAATCAAGAATCTAGGGAGCAAAAGTCAAATCTCCAGAGATATTAGCTGCCTGGATTTCCTTTCAGTGAGACTTCGTATTTGACAAGGGAAGAAGAAAATAGTTGCTCTTTCATCCTGATCAAAGTCAATTAAAATCAATTATGTACTTATAATTTTAACCATGATCATCATTTTGTGCTGCTCTGCAGCATCTGATGCCATTTCAGACTTCCCTTTGATCCCCAGTATAGGCCTTATGCTGCCCCTAGAGAGGGAATAACAGGGTAAGAAATCCTTGAAAAGTTTTCCCCAAGGCAAGGAGTATTATTTCTGCTGATGGTCATGACTCCAGCTCATGATATTTTGCTGCAGGGGGACTTTGGAACCAGAAAGGTTGTACTGGCCATGTCAGTATGTGCAAACTTGTCACAGAGCAAGAACAGCTAAAAGAAAGTCCTCAAGCACTCCTGATGTTTACTCTGGAGGTGCAGAGCTGTAAGTGTCATGCCAGCCAGCCAGTAGTAGAGAAATCCCCTGGAATCCTTGTGCAACAGATGAGAGAGCCTGTTTGTAAGTGTTGGGTTGATGGTCTACTGTTTTCATTTATTTAGCCTACATAAACAATCTTCAAGTTTCCTTAAAACTATGTAGACAAGTCCTAGTTTCCAGCTCCCTTGAATTTCTCCAGTTTTCATTACTAGGTAAACAGTTTTAGCTGCTCTTCCCCACCAGTCTTCTGCCACGCTGGATTTTTACCTGGTTATCAGTTAGAAGCACTTTCAAACTGAAAGTAGCCATTAGAAAGAGACCGCACTGTCTGCAAATCCTTGTCTGCCAAGTGTACAGGACCAAGCCAGATTTGAGCACAATTTGAAAAATGAGGATTAGGATAATGTATTTGTGAATGTAGAAGCTCTTTAGCTCATTTAGCTGTGTAATCTCTATGAATGCATCACTTAAATTGTCAGACCTGGCTTTCCTCCCACGGAACAAGTCATAAGTTTCTTCTTTCCTTATAGCTAGGTTTGTATAAAGCTCTTCTTGTGCAAGTTAGAGTCTGGCCATGGCACCGAGCTGAAACCCACGTAATTGACATAAACATCTATATGAATCAGAAGGCGAAAGTTGAAAAAGGCAAATTTCTGACCTCAAATCAAATGAGAGAAAAAATGGGAAAAATTGTGAACAATCCAATTTGAAGTGAAGATTCTTCTCCCTCTGGAATGTTATTCCAGTGGAACACATTTTTAAACAGAAAAAAAAATATTACAACAGAGTATAACTTTCCAGATGCACACCTTATTAATAAAACCTTGAAAGGGTTTATGTTAATAGATTCTTGAGGCATATTTTCATGCAGCTTGAGTTAATCAAACCATGCATATGCCCCTTCTGAAGTTGCTTACGCTTGCACTGTGTCCAGTTGTTTTTCTACAGTGGATCTTTTTTTTTGTCCCCCCTTTCCTGCCTGGTAAAGCTGGAAAATTCCACTAGTGATAACTCTGACAGCTCGCTCCCCCTCCTGTCGCTTTAAGAAAACAAGAGGGAGGGAACATGGTCTGAAAGGCTGAGAAATTACTGATTTAGTAAATTCTACAAAGTCTTACCTCAGAGCAGAATAGAGCCTTGGTGTTATCCTTAAAGGAGCAGAGCAGAGTCTTTCCTAAACCCAACTTCTTCATGCTCCTAGTGGCAGTGAGTCCCTCCTCAGCCTATAATCGCCAAGTTGCATATTCTGGGAGATATCTGACAGCCTATGACAGGATATTCTGCCTCTAGTCACACAAGGGCTGCGGGAACAAAGACTGGTGGAGCTTCTGGCTCTTCTGGGAAATGAACTGACGCTGCTCCATCACTATTTAAAGAGCAGATGCCTTCAGGATAAATCCTCTTAGTATGTTTTCCTGTTTGTGTCAGAACTTAAACCTTTTATCCGTTTCCTAAGAGAAGAAATAAAAAAGTGATCAGCACTAAGCTGCTCTGTAATTCAGGAGAGTCCCTGTGGGGTGGCTCAGAAAAAGACAGAGCCAGCCTATGTGTTTTCTTCTGAAGGGATATGAGACACTGCCATTAGCATAAGGCAGAAAATCATAAATGGCCAGATGCAAATTAATGAGGAGCTCTTTCTGCATGGAGATGGCTGCTCCACCCACAGGAGAAGTGTAGTGTGCAAAGCCAGAGAGGAAGGAGAAAGGAGCCAGAGTACAGCTGTTAAGAAATCAAATATTTAGTGGGAAGCCCTTCTTGCTTTTCTTACAGTGGGATGATCAGTGGGGGGCCTAGATGAACACTGAAAAAGGTGTTCACCAGGTTTATAGGAATAGTGGCCCAGAATTGGGTTGTGGCCACAAGATCAGTAAAGTCTTGGGATTCAGGGATGGTTTTGAGCTGCAGCTGGGGGATGAGGAAACACGCTGTGCAAAATGTTCCCTGCCACAGGCAATTAATGCTGTCAAAGGAGGCCTAAGAAATAACTCTTGAGCATGGAAAACATATGAGTTGGTCAGACTTTACTCCCTCCACCAAGCCTTTGTTTATGCATTGAAATGCTTAAATGGGTCTGTCAAATTTACAGCATTCCTGTCATCGTTCCTCTGGCCTGAAATACAGGAGGAAAAGCTAACTTGCTGGTTATGAGCTTTTTGATATCCTACACTTCCTCGAAAGATGTAGCTAAAACCCTACAGCAGAATAGAGGAAAAAGAAAGCCTGTTATTTAATCAGAGAAAGGAAAAAAAAAAGACTGAAACAAAGGAGAGAGAAGGGAAAGGACTTCCTGAATCAGACACAGATTTCCTACGGGGCAGAAAAGAGCAAAACCAGAAGTGGTTTGGTTTTACAGTTCATCTTGAAGTTAAATTTGCTCTGTGTTTTAAGCTGGACTTAATGTTACCTTTCTTTCTTCTGGGAAACTTTTATGATTGCATAAATCCTTGAAAATTTTGAAAACTTTTATCAATTTACCATTGTCTGTGGGTCTGTTTAGGGACTATGAGATCATGCTTTAAAGGACAAACTGTGAGGAAGAGCAAACATGGCTCAGGAACTTGGTAGTGGACTGTGGGGCTGTTCATGCTACAAATCCAGCTGATGGTGGTGGTAACCAGAAACTGCTTGGAAGCTCCTACTGCTTTGCTTGAAATTATAAAACAATGCTAGTCCGTATCATCCCAACTAAACACCTCTACAGTGTTACCTTCTACAGGCATTCAAAGGCAACCTCTAGGCTGAACAGTCATGAGACTGCCATCTCTGCTTCCTTCAAGGATGCTGTCTCCCTCTTTTTAGCTAAGTGATGTACTGTCGCCACTATTACTCTCCTTGTGTCATATAAATACAGATTTTGCATTGCCTTTTCCCAAGGTTGCTCTCTGATGAAATTTATACGATCATCAGTAACAGTGACTTAGGTTTTCCTAGAAACTAAGGTGACTTTTGGTTGCATTTTGTAAACATGAGATTTTCAACCTGTGTTCCTTGTAGCTCACTGCCTGTAGGGTAGAGAAAAATGTTTTTTGTGAAGGGAGATGAGGAAAACGGAGGTCGGCTCACATGCAGCAATTCACAATGAGTGTATCTTCCCTCTGGCTGCTGTCGGCAATTAAAACACTCCTCGTGTTTCAAGAAGTGCTGCATCCTCTCATTTAATGTTATGTGTTGAACCAGGATATGTGAGTTGGAATGCTGCTTGCCACAGCCAGCAGAAAGTCACCTCCAAAGAGCAATTCAGCTCACCCACGGTTGAGAGGTCTCTCTTGCTGTCCATAAAGGGAGAGAACAGTGAGGGACTCACCAGAGAGCTATTAAATGCTGCAAGTGGATAACTGCTTATTGGGCATTAGTAAATTTAAAATTAAGGGAAGTGTGACCCTCTAGCTACAGTGTCCTCACACTTAACATATTTTATCTCCCAAAGTACAGTGTTTTCTTTGGCTAAATTTTAAACAAACATTTAGGTTTAAAGTCTTGCCATAAAACTGTGTAAATCTGCCTAAACATAATTTTTTGGCCTCTCTTTCAGGACCAGCACAGTGGTGAGCCGTAATCACGTGTGTCCTGTGAAGTATAAAGAGTGGTGAACCCATATACACAGGTGTCCCTCCGAGGATCTGCCTGCCCTGGCATCTTTATTCAGATTTGCGTATTCTGTCTTATGGTTTGTACGAAGTAATTCTGAACCAATTCCATATATGGGACATAATGATGGAATATTGCAGCAGATATACTGAATGTCATACATCTGATAAACACTGACACATGGTTACATGCTATTCTTTTTCTAAATTTAAATGTTATGCTAGTCATAAACAATTAGCTGTGTAAATAACTGATTTTTTTCAGGGCTTTGGCTAAACAAGTAATTGAACAAAGTCTTCATTTAGAGTTAATCTGAAACAAAGCCATTTTCTTTTCCTGTAGAATTTCAGAAGAACAATAAACAGTTTGATCTCAGAGATTTGTTTTACTTTTCTGTTGAAAATTATATCCACATTAATTAGAAAAAAAGCAGATCATTTAGAAGATGTTGCAATGAAATGTTTCAGCTTTTTCTGATTTTTGCCAATTTTTTTCCTTGGCTCAAAACATGCTCTTGTAGATTATTCTGATCAACCCAAACTTCTTTTCCCTTGAAAAAAAAATTTCCTTTTATATTGGTTCCACTTCTGAATAGAGTCTCCTGTTTTAACAGTTCACTGCTGCTGGGGAATAGCTTTAAGGACTTGTCTAACTCTTGTCATATGGCAGGCATGAAAATAAAACTACAAGGAAGGAACTGGAATAGTTATCATTGGATTAATTATTCCACAGAAATTCAACTGACATGATTATAACTGTGTGGTGGTTTCTTCTAAAACATGACTGCTCTTTCTAGAGTCTCTCTATATTGATCTATTCCAGCTGTAGTGAGTAAAATAGAGGCTCTTCTCCAAGCTGGATTTTACATTAACACTGGGATACGTTACGCACACATGCTCCAAATCTGGCTTGTTCTTTTTGGTATAAAAATGGCAATATGTTAAAATTTAATAAGTGATGTGTTTGAAAGCAACTATGTAGATAGAAAGAAAATAGTATTTCATGGCCAAGCAGTCCAGACTTGACATCAGCTCCTCAGATACCACGGAAGATGAAACCTTCTCTTAGGAGATCTCTGAAGATCTACTTCTTCTGTCTGGGCTTTGACAGAGGATCTGTGCAATGTCCTACCTATATTCATGATCGAGTAAGATTTAATTGTGGTCTTACCTCTGCCTAGGAGGCCATTAATTTACAGAACAGGGATTTTTCAAAAGAGAATACTTAACCTCAAGACCATCTAGACATAAAACCAGTCAGGCAAGAGGAGGGGGTTTACAGAGCATGATAAAAGGATTGCAAAACATACAGTGCCTATGTACAAAAACTGTGGAACAGAGAAATCCTTGGAGTGCCGGTAAGAAGGGTTTAGTTTGGCAACACCCCTGTCCCTCCTCCCAGGAGGCCCGCGGGCTGCTGAGCTGGGTTTCACAAATGCACTGAGGTGGCTTTCTTTATCTGCAGGAGCGCTTGGCCTCACAGGCTGCGAAGGTCACCTTGACAAATGAACTTGCCTGGCAGAAAAAAAACTCCTCCACAAGTAAATGAGCAGGAAGGTACTGAGCTTGTTTTGCAGGGCCCCTTGCAACAGCCACAAGCCAAGGCTGTATGTACACTGGAAACAGTGTCTGGAGCTGTGTGAGGGGGGAGCTGGGTTTTGCGCTGAATTCACAAACACAGTTTTGCTCAGGTGGGTCTTTGATCTTTGGACAAACACCTTTTCCCCCTTAGTTTTCAGTCAAATTGTCAAAGGTGACTTCTGACAATATTCTCTGATTAGGTCCTCCAAGAAAAGCCTGTATTGCTTCTTGCATTAAACAATATCATAGACAAGCTGTTATTTATCCTAATTTCAAAGATTTACAGAACAGTTCCCTAAGGAAGACACATAGTGTCCCTTAGAGCCATAATTTCTTTAAAAGCTAAACCAAAAAAGACAAAACTAAAAAGCTGACATTCTGGAAGAAGAGTTACTGACTGAGGAGGATATGAATAACAAACACTCTAAGTCACATGGCAAGAAGAAGAAGAAGAAGAAGAAGAAGAAGAAGAAGAAGAAGAAGAAGAAGAAGAAAGTAATTACTTGCTAGTATTTCTGATGTTGTTGATTCGTTGTTGTAAGCTATAGTATTGATGATATTTCTGAAGCCATTTTCACCTGGAAAGAAGGACCTGAGCTGATTGTCTGTCATGTTACCATCTTCTATATTCTCCTGAACCAATTTCTGCCAACAGCCTGACAACACACTTATAGAACCACAGAATCATAGAATAGTTTGTGTTGGAAGAGACCTTGAAGATCAGCTAGATCAACCCCCAACCATGTTCCCACCCTCAACCACGAGTCCAGCCACGCTTAGACCTTGAACCAACTGTTGCCTTGAAGAGGCTTTTCTAGGTAGAGTTTGGATTGCTCCTCAAAAGAAGTAAAATTCTGACCCTTAAAAGCAATCTTTTTTGCTAATCCTCCCCCATTTTGCTTTTTCTCATCCCAAACCATCTTTCAAACTTGTTTTTCTTTTACTTCTTCTGCTTGATGTTGCTCCATGTCTTTGACGCACAGGGAAATGTTAGGGGTAGGGTTCCTGGAGTCTAAAATGATTGCCTGCCTCTCTACTCCAAAACAAGAATATTCATAACATATGATGTGGGCTGAGTGTTCAAAGATTATTATAAAGAGTATAGAAAACCCAGGATGCATGACATCAAGGGCTGAAGGATTACTGCAGCTTGAGCAAAAACAGAGGAACATTGTTTAAACCCAAACAAAGCCAAGCAATGGGTAAAAGCCCTGGTTTACTGATTGCCAAATGTGAGACATTTATTCTCCTTCCTCCCTTAGATGTTAACCAAGTACTTCTGAACTAACTACAGCTAAACCACTGCAATGTATCAAGATATTTTTATATTAACAGATGTTCTTCACGAATGTAACTTCAGAAGTAACTGCCAGATTCATATTTGGCCAGTAACTTTTATTTTAAGAACAGAGGTGAGTTTCTGCCGAGTTTCTAATGGTCTGTTGACCAATGCGCTTCTCCTTAAAGGTGCAGATTTAATTTGGACAAAGTACCTTACTAGTTTCACTTATTAGGTAATGTTAATTTAATCAGCAATATTACTTGAGCGGGACTGTAAGTCATGAAATGTGTTCCAGTAAAAGGACTTTTAAATATCCCTAACTAAATAGGCATCACATCTGAAAATTGTGTTGGACACAAACAGACAAAGGAAAAAAGAAGTTTTTACTTTCTGTACAAAATTATGACTCTGAATATGCTCAATCCATCACAAATTGCCCATCCCCAAACAGAAACAGAAACATACATAACTTCTTTAAAGAGAAACATACATCAGTCAAAGACATATCTAATTACGATGTATACCATAAATATTAGGTTAGTCCTAGATTTTGCTAATTATTTGACATGAAAGCAGAACTGGGCTTGGCAGTCAGGCAGAATTTGGGATGCCTGTCTCGTACAATGCAGTGAAACAGAGGATAGGGCAAAACAAACTTCTATTACCAAGTTTAAAAGAAAGAATCCATGTTACCCATTTGTAACTACACCATTCCACCACAGACATTTCAACATAAAAAATAAAAATATAAGACATTTGAAAATATTAGCATGAGATTAAAAAAAAGAGTAGATGCAATACTATTTACCCCTGCCATGGGGCATTAACTGTAGTTTATGCCACTGATCTCTTTTTCTGGCTTCAACCCAGAGATCCAGAGCCCACCATGATCAGCACTTGGCACACCCAGCGCAGTCAAATTCATGTCAGTGCCACCTAAGGAACAAAGACCATCACTAGCACTGCTGAAAGTGGTGTTTTTCCTTTAATTATGCAGGTCTGAATGGCTGAAGGTGCTGGAGACTGAGGCTGGCGAAGGCACTGGGAAATGGGCATGCTCCTCGTCAAATGCAAATGCCTTCAAAAGTCTGAATGGGGTTCCTGCATGCTTTCAAGATCAAGGCTTTCCTCAACACTGAGAAATCTCTGGCTTCAACAACACTGACCAAACAAGATACACCTGGACCCATGGTGTTCATTAACAAATATAGAAGAGCACTTCAGGGCCAGCCTGAACCTGCTGTTCCCAGCTTTTTTTTCCCAGTCCCTCTCACACTTGCACAAACCCAGGTGGGAAGCCTGAGGCTGGGTGTCAGCCACATGACAGTGTCACAGGTTTCACGGAGTCCTGCAAGACAGTTATCTGACAGTCATTTCCTCTTGCAACACTCTGTTGCAGCAAAGCTCTTCAGCTCCCTGTTGTTCATGTAACAGCTGGTACTGAGTCCAGCACCAATGGTTTCACTGGCAGAACTTTTTTGGCATTGGCAAGACAGAAGAAAATTGTTGATTAAAACTAGTAGAAAGTTCTGGATCAAAGAGGCAGAAAATTCAAGATATTTGATAAAAGATGGTGTTTCAAAAAGGCTTTTGTGCCAACACTGACAACACTGCAGTAACAGTCTCCTTTACCAGCTGGTGTAATTGCAGGCAGTTGGTCTTCAGATGGTCCAATGGACAAGTGTTTCACAAGGCCTCATAAGAGCTGAGAGGGCAACTTATGTCTTACAGGTCATGAGTTGGTAACTTACTTAGTGGTAGGTTATGGCTGATGGGGAAAAGCACATGTTGTAAAGGGGAGGCAGTGACATCTGGCAGTGTCACCCACAGAGGATACATACAAGCACTAACTGATGAAGATGTCCCTTACTCCCTGCCCCACCAACATCTGGTTGGGGGTTTGGGTGCAAAAGACCTGCCAGGAATTCCCATGAGAATACATTGCTTGATAGGACTGCAGTTCTGTGTCCAGTATTCTGGACAAATTCTAGCATACACCCAGCTGTGTTTAGAGTGCTCATGAAATTTCAGTCTGCTGCTTATGTCACCTGTGCTTACTGTATCTGTTTCTGTGTGCTGTGTATTATTATTATTATTATTATTATTATTATTATTATTATTATTATTTATTATTCACTGGAGGTGTGAGTCAGAAGCAAAAACCTTCTGCTTGCTGTCCTTTGTACCAGCTACCCTGAAAATTACTGTTTACCATCAAGAGCCTGCAGCCCACCTGTGCCCATGCAGAGTGCTGTGCTCCCTAGCCTGATTGCAGTTCAGGCAGAAAATGTCATTTTATGTCCCTAAGATAGATACATTTCAGTGATGGAATTGCTTCTTTCTCACCAGATACACACAGAAAGTTAGGGGTATAAGAAAAGCGTAGCAATAACAACAAAAAGTCAGAGATTTTCTCATACTCAATTACATGGCAATTTTGAAGCTGCTGCCTTGGGCCCTATTAGGCATAGTGCTCTGGTCCAGTGAAGAATGATTTTTAGCCTCAGTATGGACATATGTGGACTCAATCCAATCAGTGATCCAGGACTATATTTTTGTCTTTTTCAGGCCCCAGGCTAATTTTAAAACTGAGGAAAAGAGGTAAATATTTCCTGTATTTTTGTTTCTCTTTCTAGCTGGCTGTTTAGAGAACATATCAGCTATTTGAAGACAGATGGAGGTTTGCAATGCTGGTAAAAATTTGTTGTAGTGGAAATGGAGAGGGAACAGGCGGCAGGTGAGCAGAAATGGTGTTCCTGGTGGCTAAAATGCTGGGTGTCTGCACTTCAGCACCACAGCTGATGCACTGCAGGTGACAAACACACCCCCCACAAATACACACACACACATACACACATGCATGGAGGCACAAATGGGTGTGGAGCACAGGAGAGACCACACCACAGTGAGTGTGTACACCTCAAGGATTTTTAAAGCATTAAGGATTAGCTGATAGAGGAATTACACAGCCTGACCCTTGAAACTAAAACCTTGAGCAGATTTGCCATGATAGCAAAAAATGTCTCTGCTTGCTTCATCATTCCTTTCTCACCATGGTCTTCAAACTAGTTACAAATCTGGCTATAAAATTTGAAAATTTGCTTAGTAATTGTAATTTACAGCAGCTCTTCACAAAGATTCACTATTATTGGAAAGAGATGGAAGTTGAGTGCACGGAGGTTGCACATCATGTTGACAGCCACGTTTGGAGTTATTGACTTGAAATATTTAATGTAGTGTGTGCTGTCAGACACACCATGAATTCTGGTTTACTAGGGATTTCATTGATTTGATTTAACAGCTTATTGCCCCTTTGGAGTATATGCCGACTGTGCCCGAGAATTTATTACACTCTCCTTTCTGCTCTATAGCTGAAGTTTTTCACAGGTTGAGCAAGAGGAGTTTTGAATAACTCTAGATAGGACCTCAGCTCAAGTGAAAATATTGTCCCCTGAAGTTTCCTCAGAGGCCAGTGGTCTGTTCTGGAGTTTCCACTGTGGGCAACCAGTGGTCTAATCCTGCTTAAAACTGACTATTCAGAATAAAAAATATGGGTGTTGGAGTGGAGTGGAGAAGGAAAAATCTCACTTAGAAGTGCCAGGACTCAGAGCTGGAAAAAGTTTTTCCTACAAACCAGAAAAATTAAGCAAGGTCTGATTCCTCTGAGGTGCTCAGCACACTGGCCATGATCCAGTAAAGCACTTAAACATTAAGTGTGCTCTGGAAAGTGCCATAGGGAACAGCCGGAGCACTAAGTACCCGGCAGGATCAAGATCCAAATAGGGACCAGATATAAACCAGATGGCATTATGTCAGCTTTGCCATATTAATAAGTTATTTGGTTTGCATTTTAATCTCTCTCTCCTTTTTTCTCCTTCTTTGCTTTGCCTTTTCTATGAAGCAGTTCATGTGTACAAGCAGAGGAGGGCAATGTACTGAAATTGCCCCTTATCACCTTTTTGCAAGTATGGAGTTAAAGCCAGAGTTGGGAAAGCAGCTGCTTGTTTTTAACTTCAACTTAGATCAGCAGTGCTTGGAAAAGGACCATCAGGAGTTTGGAGCTGCTGAAGGAAGGAAAATGCTGACTCTGTCCTCTAATGAGCTCTCCAAATGTGTTGAGTGTGCTATTGCACTTGAGAGAATCAGTGCCTGCATCAGAGGTTATTTTAATGCCTTAGGATTTTTTGGGGACAGGGGCAGGTAGGATGGCTGAGCAGAAGCAGTGGAAGGCAGCTTTCTGCCTGTTTGTAAAGTGGGTTCAAACTGAACTGAATTGAGAATGCTGCCATGCAGTGCTCAGCACTCATGCATCCACTGAGGTCACCTGCCAGCAGGCAGAAGGAAAAAAACCAAATTCTAGTTGCTGCTTTGTTTTTTCAAACAAGCTTATGGCTTTCCACTCTTTCCTTTCCAGCACAGTTATAACTATCTCCAGAACTTCCTCAGACTTGTGATTTGTGCAGATGCCAGTTTTCACATGCATGTTTTTGAAACTGAGCGCTGCCCGACTGGAAGCAGTCCTAGCTGGAGCCACTTTGCTGCAGGGAGGACACGGTCTCCAGCCGAGGTGGGACACGTGCCTCTTTCTCTGCACTGCTGGCACTGCTGACTCTCAAGACAGAGCAGTCTGGGCTCAAGTCCGAGCCTCAGAGCTTGGATTAGGGCAAGCTAGCTGGCTGCCAGGCAGGTTAGGGGTATTTTTGCGCAGGCTGCAAGTCATCACTTTGTTGGAGCTGTGCATGTGTGTGGGTTGTGCAGTGAGACTTAAGAGGAAATTTCTGTGATCATTTTAGCATGCAGGCAACTGGAAAAGGAGCTGATGGAGGCGCCAGACCTTTGCTTTCATGACTGCATTAATCTTCTCCTGGCTTTGGAGAGAAATTTTAGATGAATTTAACACGTGTTCTCAGAGCTTTCATTCTCAAAGTTATTTGTGCTGTGGATCCTGAGCTGATGAATGATAATGCCAGTGAATTGGCCAATATAAATTAAACTTCACTGGATAATAATTTTAGTGAGGATTCCTGCTCATGTTGTTATGTAAGAAGCTGACAGATGACTACCATGGCCTAGAACTTTTGAGAAACATAGATTTTTCTATCACAAAAGCTGGTGGTGGGGACTGGAGGAAGAAGTAATGCCCCTTTATTTTATATCTATGTATCACCCAAGAAAATTATTTTCTTAGGTGTAGTTATGGAGTTCTTTTGGTCCAGGGAAAGGAGTTTCAGATTAATATAATGATAAGAATTAAGACAATGTTATTGCTACTGCTGGAAAAGTTCCTAATTAGCAACCGAGCTATATTAACTATCATGTAAAAGTTTAGTCCATGGCAAATGTGGCATAATTCAGAGTAATTCTGTCATGAAAGAAGTAAAAGCCTAGTTAAGCTACTTTTTATTACCCACGCACAAAGAGCAAGTCCCTAAATGGTTATAAAAGCTCACAGTGTAAGTGGCAGCTTGTTTTGTCATCACAACTTGGTTGTGATTCTGAGCCCTAATAGACTAGGAAAGAATGAAAGTAGTTTGGGGATAGCTGACTACCAGAGAGTACCTATGAACTTGGTGGGAATCTGACAATAACTTTTGATCAAACAAGGAACAAACTGAAACTAAGCCATTTTGCTTTTGTTAACTGCCTAGTCTTCTAGAGTGTCCTCCAGGAAATGCTCACGTAGACATCACAGCTTGAGGAGGTACATGAGTGTATGGGCAGGTTTTTCTTTGGTTCTTCTATGCTTTCTGTCCATAGATACGCCATAGAGCTGCAGTTCTGAAAACTGTCAGGGTAAGTTTTCTGGCCTCACTCTAACACTTTGAGGCAATGATATGAGCTGGGAAAAATGGTCAGGGGAACCCCAGAGCACCCCCCGGCACATCCCGCAGTCAAGCTTAGAAGTCACCTGAGTTTGTCCTTCATGAGCAACTGGACAATGCAATTAACTGCCCCAGGTGTCCATTTGTGAAAAAAGTACAACCCAACAATTTTGTATAGAACATTTCTAAATGAAACAGAGTATGACTAATAATGTGTCAATCAAGCCCAGCAAACCTTTCAGGAAACATGGGGCAAGTGCTACTCAGAATAAATTTATCATAAACTTTGTGTCCAATGAAAATTAGACAACCACAGAAACTCAGAGGAGCCACAGAGCTGCTCTCATTATTTATCTTGTCAATAAGATTAAACCAGCCCATACATCAAAAATGTTCAAAGTACTTAGAAATATAATAAATCAGAAAATACAGTAAATCATAAAATTTTCTGTGGTACAGACAGTACATGTGTCTAAGTCAAGGCTTTCCACTCAAGATATTATCTGATTGCTTTTTTCATACAAAACAAACTAATTTCATTTTTGTTAGGCAAACACTGGATAGTAGCATGAGGTCACAGCTAGCCAAGAAGCTACTCTCTTATCATAATTTCCAGGGAAGCAGGACTTTCCTATTTACATATTGTATAGGATAGCAGTCAAAACTCAAATACAGTGTAGTAAATCATTTGACCTTAGGCATTTCAAGGGTTGCGTCAAAGAAATGTACAGACCTGACCTTTCAAAAAACTTCTGCCATCACATCTGCTATGAACGTGTATTTTCGTATGCTTTCTTTGTGAAAACGCCCAGTAATGTGTGTTTCAGTTACTTGTTCAGACTTCTGAGTAACAATTTCAACAATCCCTATTCAATATTCTAGTCACAAACTTTCTTTTCCACATAATCCAATCACAGAACTTTTCAACAGCTTTGATTTCAACAAGGGCATGATTAAATCAGTAATTTAAGTAAAGCACCACATCAAAACAAAACACTGAATCAAGAATAAGCTTCAGCTAAAGAATTTTCATGATCTTTCATCTGCTTTCATCATGGTTTTAGTCTATCCTTCACTTTACTACCTAGTAATGGAAAAGTGTATCTACTCCGCAAGATCTCTTCCAGTGCTGTCAAATATTACCCATTTTCAAAGAATGCCTAGCCAAGATTTTGTCGACAACAAGGCAAAAGTGAAAAAATCCCTCAACTACCTAGCAAGAGGCATTTCCATGATAGTCATTAAAGCAGATCTTAGGATGTTTTCTTTTTTACTTATGTATTTCTTATTTTGTTAACTAATTGCCACTTTACTCTTAAATTTTGAGGTTTTTTCTAAGTTCCTTTAGATTCTTTTAATTATTGGAAGTTTTCTTGGTTAGGGTTCAGATGCATGATGTATTATTTTATTTTACCTTTACATAAGCTATACATTCTGAATATACATATAGGATGACATAAGTCTCCACCAATCTTCTTTTCTTAGGCATTTAAAAATTATAAATATATATTTTTTTATTCATTTCAATCAATGTCTATAAGCAGAATCAGTTCAATTCATTTCTAGAAGATACAAAGTCACCTGCAAAAACCGAAATACCTTCCCTGTTCTTTAAGTCTACAGGACTCATTCCAAAACCACAAAAGACTAACTCAACAAAAGTCAAAAATAATACCAAAAGCACACAGACTATCATAGGTAGAAGAAAAAAAATCCCACAACTAATACTTACAGAATTTCTTAAAATCTAGCTGTTTCTTTCAAGCTGCTGGCCAGAGGACAGCTGTGCATGAGGCAGAGGCACAAACAGTGCATCCTTTTTTACCTGTTCACAAGACTATTTGAAGTCCACGAAAAAGCAAACTCTCTTACAAAATTACAAAATAAGACGAAGGAAAAACACATACATGATTTTGCATCAGCTCTTTTGCTTTCTGCACAGCAATTCCCATGAAGATTGCAATGCAGAATACTTTTTTTCTGTTAGTATTGCTCACTTTGAGTTTTTATAGCTGCTTGGAGATCTGCATCATTGTATTTGATTTCAGCTAATCAAGCATACAAATGAACAGGAATGCAGACACACAGCACTGTAAAAAAACAGAGAAGGAAGTTTTTTCAAACAAAATCCCTTTATTAGGCAGTGGTTCCAGTGATGCAATCAGAATAGGAAGGAAAGTCTGTGTTGCTTCATTGTTTTGTTTGGATTTTGGGGTCCAGT
This sequence comes from Gymnorhina tibicen, assembly GCA_013399875.1. Taxonomy (NCBI): domain Eukaryota; kingdom Metazoa; phylum Chordata; class Aves; order Passeriformes; family Artamidae; genus Gymnorhina; species Gymnorhina tibicen. Next base: position 2,388,419 of record VXAZ01004522.1, read on the forward strand.
GCTAACTTGTGATAATATTTCCATTTGCAAGTATATTTCTCTGAGAGCAATCCAAAAAAGTGACTGTGATGAATCTAAAAGGAAAAATATCCCATTGAACTTGCTAAGTTTTTCCATCATGAGTGACCATTACAGAATTGCCACACGCAATTATCTTTCCTGTGTTTCTCAGAAGCTTTTGGCTAAGTTTACTGTTTTTCATCAAAGTCCAATAAATGCACAAAGTGGATTCAAGAGAAATGTAATTACAGAGAAATTCAATAACTGATTCATCCCTGTGTGGAATTTAAGAGTTTCTAAATAAGAGAATGAAGTGAGCAGGATAAATGACAAAAAAGACCTGAAACATGTATCGAAGATACAGAGTTAGTCTCAGAATGCTGATACAGGACATCTAGATCTTCAGGGGCAAGCCCAAAGCCTACTGTCACCAGGAGGAGTTCTAGATCTGACTTTCAGAGTGGTGAGATGCCATTACATTTGTAATCCAAAGATTCAACTCTCTATAGCCTCCACAGTTCAACAGTAAAAACAAACGTACTCTTCTCCAGCGTGACTTATCTGATCAGCCCATCACAGCACCTAACTCTAAACAGGATTTTCCAGGTGTCATCGTGTTGTCTCTCTGGCTTTAGGTATCATGGTTTAAGTGTGAGAAAGGACAACAGTAGCAGAAATGTCAGCTCAAACAGGAATTTTCCTTATGTCTCCCAAGCATAAAATGCACAAAAGCAGTCTTGCAAAGTGAGCAAACTATTTTCATCCAATATGAAATTTACATTGAAAATTAAGAGGTTTCCTCCCCTTCTGTAAGAATATGTCACTCCTCTCACTGTATGTAAGGATGTGTTGTTCATTGCTTATCCCTGAGATATACTCATCACTTTCAAGTGATCTTCAGGAGATAAGTTTGGTCTGCTATAACCACATCATAGGGCATTACTCGTTTTATAGGTAGTTAAAAATGACAGAAAAGTGGTATTAAGTTAAGTTTTTAACTAAATATAGATCATAGAAAAGTACAGAAAAATAAATACTGAGCTTATTATCTTCAGCTATACCAGTTGCTTAAATATACTGACGTCAGTGAATGTTTTAAGACCCTGCAAAGATGGCCAAAGCCATAAATATGTATTTTCTCTAAAGACACCAGAAAACTCTTCCCACTGTCTGTGATTTTCCTGGTTTTTTATGGTACCCAGTGCAAACTGCTATACTTAATTTCAAAGATGAACCCCATACTAAATTTAAATTTATTCAAAGTCTGCAAAATTGTCTATCGAATGTTATCGCTATGTCCAGTGAATTAATGGGATATGGCTATTGTGGGCTTTAGGGTAGCCCCACAGATGTGTATCATGTCAGCATTTGGGTCATTCCTATTGTTGCACAGCCTAAAGTCCCCTTAGTTTGTATGAAATATAAAATCTATCCCAATGATGGAAACTTGTCACCAGTAGTCTCAAAGGACGTAACTTAATCTAGCCATCCACTCCCCTGATATAATTAGGAATGAACTTTGTCAGCCTTTGAGGGTTTAACTACAGCTGGCTGGGTTCAAGGCAGTCTCAGAAACCAATCTGTTCTTAGTAACACCATCTCCTTCACAAAATTACAGACATACTTTCAGCAGATATACTCAGCTGACTGCTGAATGATGTTTTTCCACCCACTTTTTCAGTGGTCAGTGTCTTTTTTGGTGTAACTGAAGGACTGGAACAATGCCATGAAATGATTCAGAAACCAAAGGCTGAACTGACAGCTCAAGAATAAAGGTTATAAACCTTATTTACAGTGTTTGAGTGTGGATCAATGAAGTTTCTGAACATCATCATATTTCTGATCCAGCTGATGAAATTTAATTAGAAAGGAGATTCTAATGGATATTCAGATGCCAACTGGCCTCAGTCTTGTTTAAGAGATAAAAGATTTTTTAAACTCTATTCTCCCAGAAAATCAGAACTCTACTCTTCAGACAGATTACCTAAGTTAAAGGGAAAAAGTCTAACCTAACAAAAATGTAAAATCTTCTTTAAATTTATTCATCAGAACTAGCTCTGGATCCCTGCTGTACCCTTGATTGTTCTGCTGGAGTCTACAGTATTCAGATGATGAGTATTTTCATATTGTTGTCAATAAGCTTTTCTAAGAATATCACAAACAGTACTGCTTTTTCATGTGCTTTTCCCTTGTAGGAATCTGATTTGCACAAAAGAACAAGATATTCTGCTATGGTTCAAGTAAGTTGAGTAAAGCTTCCCCTCTAGGCTGCAATGTATTTGAGAAAAATGCAGTGTAACTTTATACTTGTTTATGTACCTAAACCTGAAAATACCCAGCCTAACCTATTAATCAGCAGAGTGGCCTGTTCAGAAAAACACATACCTTTTTTTTTTCTTTCCTTATCAGTCCCGAAGCATTAGTTTAAACACTTTGAATTCCAGCCTTTAAGTTTCCTACAGTCGTGTCAGTGGGCTGGACACAGGCTCCCCAGGGCCAGAAGCCCTGCAAGCTGAGGTAGTATGTCACCATGGCTGTTTTTTGGCTTGGGCAAAACTCTTTGCTAACGTGGCCGTACGGCTCCTGGACACAGGCAGAGGGAGGTCACATTTGCTTGCAGCCACCCCATAAAAGTATGTTCTGAATTCCTGTGTGCAATCATTACGTGGTAATCTTGATATCCACTAAAGCCATGGATTTATTACCTTGCTGTTAAACCACATGATGTCAGACTGAACCTCTTTGGTTTTATTTTTTTTTCATTGCTTTATTTGGTTCTTTTTTGCCTGTAATGAAGATTTTCAGTAGAATACAGACATCACAGCTGGGCCTTAAATACTGATAGTACACAAATTCCAGTGTCCTGTGCCTGAGAGCAAAAAAAAAGACTGAAATAAGAAAGCAATACACATCTCTCACGCTTCAGTAAGTTTCATGTAAGTAGGAGATTACCTCTGAAAATGACAACTTAACTGTATCTTTCAGAATTCTTGATAGCACTAACTGTTAATTATAGACATCCTTGTTATGCACAGGAATACCATACCCCATATTTGAATCTGGAAAGAGAAAATGAGCCTCCAAGAACATCCTATGACAATAAACTTCATGTACAAATGGATGATTACTTAAAACTAGTGACTCATTGTTGCATGACCTGTAAGGCAATTAACTGCAGATTTACTTGTGGTCAGTGTAGACTGAAGCAAGCTGGTTTGGTTTGCATGATCTTAATCCACTGCTGAGTGTGGTACGGTTAACTTCAGGCCTGGGTTAGCTAAATCTTATAAAACAAATCCAGTAGTTAAAAAAAGGCTTAGGAGATGGAGTCCATTAAGGATGAAACGCATTTTGACCACACAAAATTGCTGCAGAATCAATGTCTCTCCCAAAAATCTGTGCTGTGCTTCCTAAATACAGAACATGGATGTCCTGTATGACGAAGAAGGCTTTTCAAAAACTGACATAGTAGGTTCTCTTGTTTGTTTATTTTTAATTGCTACTCTTTGTCAGAGGCAACAGCTAGTTTGAACAAATATGCTTGAAGAAAATTCCAGTTAATATTTGACTAGTGGGACAAGTAATTCTAATGTTTGCCATATCGTCTGTGAATTGTCAACAACGTGGGTAACCTAATTCATGCTGCATCTATGGGCTTGCACATATTCTACACACACAGGTAAATTAGAAAAAATTAATACTTCCAGAGAATTCACATTACCAGTAATGTTAAATTCTCATGGGTTAATTGCTTTTGCTAATTGAAAGAAACAAGGAGGGAAGAAAGCAAGCAAGCAAGCAAGCAAGACAGCATCAAAGGATTGCAACAGATCCCTGGGGCTTACAGTGAAACGCATCCTCTGAGTGGAAGATGTAAGAAGGACCTTACATAAGGCAGACACTATTGTTTCAGCAGGTGACAAAAGATTCCCATGCGTATAAAAGAGTTCTTCCCTTTGCTTGGAAGGCTGTCCTGGCTTCCTTCTTCCTACCCTCTCTCCAAAAGTGAGCACTTGCAATGTGAAATCCTGCTTCAGCTTGAGTACAAAGGCTTCCCTTGTCTCTGTTCATCAGGATAAACTCATGGTTTCCTTTCACTTCCTTGCACATGGATATGGGCACCATCTGGCCCAGAAATGGCCAAGGACAGCGAAGCCTGAAAAACATCTTCAGAGAATGCCCTAGGGCCCTAGGCTCCCCTGCTCCATGGTTCACCTGTATTTACACCAAAGATTTTATAATAATCTCTGATACATCCAGACAAATATTTAGAACTCACATTTTCAAAATATTTGAGTAATGGAGGGAAGTATTGCAAAAAGAAGACAGGCCTAGTCACTGTTATGTTTTAATTAGCTAAGACTTCATACAGATGTCCTATTCTGAAAGAATACTATGAAATGTCAGCCTGACCTGCGACAGGAGATAGCATAATCAGATCATGCCCTATAAGCAAAGTTATTGACAAAAAGATGTGAGCTCTGATGACTTGATTCCATTTCCACTAAATTCAGAGGTAAAACCTCCATTACTACACCTAAGTGTCCATTAACTCAGTCCATACGTATAAACGAGGCTCAAATCCCACTTGATGTTTCACTGCATGATTTATTATTGACTTATTATTGATTTATTATTTTTTAAATTAGAATTTAAAAAAAGATTAATTCATGCTATTACTATCCAGTTCTTGCTCTTATACTGAGGTTAACCTTAAAAAGGATCTGCCATTCTCACTTCTAAATTCCCTCTTGACCACTAGGTGTGATCATCACTGGGCCAGAAAACAAGGTTGGATGATACTTTGTTCTGAGTTTTCATTAGCCAGAGAAAGAGAAACTGATGTGAGGAGGCTCTCCACTGCCATACCTATACTTTGCACTAACTCACAGTCTGGCTGTCTGCAGACTCTGCAGGTGTGTAGTCAGCAAGGAACCTACTATTCCGTGAGTCAAATTCAGGCCTTTATCCATTTATCATGCGCTTCCCAAGTCTGACTGTTTGGAAACTAGGGATTTCTTAATAAGCTCTAGTAAAATATGAAGACTTACAGCTCTAGAGCTTCTTCCATCTCTGGTAGCAAACTGTGAGAGTGACCTGATGTCTGACACCCTGAGGTTTCATGCACAGGTGTTTAAAACACAGTTCCCTGGCTCTCATCTTTCTTTACTTGTCCTTCATCTGGTAAATGATGTCAACACAGCTGGACTTCTACATCTGATACTTGTTCTCCATATACACTTGTTCTCCTCTGTCTATTTCTGGTAGGGCTCTTCTACCCTCCACAAAAAGCCTTATGGTCATTATTTCACTCATTATCTGCTCAGACGACTTTCTGCACCAAGACACCTTAAAAAAGGCTTATATAGTCCTCAGGTGGAAATTCATTAACAGCAACATTGAGTAGCAGAGATTTTTGTCTCTCCTTTGTTCAGCCTTCTTCTGCCTAAACATCCAGCATATGTACATCCTAAACTGGATGACTTTACACATCTGAAAATCCCACAGACTCACAGAAGCCAAATATTACACAGAGCATCCTAAATAAGACAACATAACTGTCTTTAAATGAATGATAAAAGGCTGCCTACTCCAGTGTTTATTCCACTCTCCTCAGAGACTCTGAGAGTGTCTGGAAACTTAAGATATGGCAGGGGAAAAAATGAGTTAGAGAAATGAGGGATTCCTCACAGATCATCAGTCTTTTCCTTGCACTAATTACAAGGGATGCCAACTCAAGCACTTCTGCTGATCTCCGCTGAAACAGTCCTTCAGGGTAATAGGGCACTTTTTCAAACAACCTGTCTTTTAAACCATTTCATGTTTTGACTTCAAAATCTCTGCTTAAATGCCATTCCAAAACCCATGTGTCTGGTGGGATTTGAGGCCCAGCTGTAAATTGCCCCACTACAAAACAAACTTTGTGAGTTATTTCTTTTCTGACTCCAGATCCTTTTACTTGCACACAAGGATGAGAATCAGATAATACACCTAGGAATGTGGTCCTTCTCCTGTCCTCCTTTGCCACCTCTTCTTCCCACCCCCATGTATTCTTTTTCTGTCTCCCTGTTCTGAGTCCCTAGCACTCAGACAGGACTTGGAAGATGAGGGTGGTGTGAGTCAATTTCCACTGAGAGAGAAAGTAGGAGGCAGGAAAAGGGGGCAAAAATACCAGGTAGGACACTTAGCTTCAGTCACCACCTTGGGATGTGACTCTGGGCAGTACTCTCTGGGCACGTCTCCTGTGCTCTTTTAGTGCACCCACCATGGTGGTACCTGAAGGCTGCACAGAGCCTGGTCCTGCCCTTCTGGCAGATGTGCTGCCAGCTGGGCTTGCTCTGCTGTGCTGCCTGGCCTGCTGGAGCTAAGCATCGCAGTGGGCCAAATGGCTGCTCTCCTGTGGTTAGCCAAAATCCACGATGCTAGCTTGACTGTTTGCTGTGGATACCCCACACTGGTTCAGGATATGATTCTATATTTGTACAGTGCTAACCAGATGCTTTTCAGATACTCTTCTGGCTAAGTACTTTTACTAGTACTCCATTGCCGTGTCTTGCAGTTGCCACCTCTGCACATTTTCCACACATTGAACTGCATTGTTACCATCTCCTGTGCAAAAAAGTAACACGAAGGTTGTGGATTCCTGGAAGTTTGTTATGCCAGTGCTGTCAGGCTGCCAGATGCAATCTGAACATATCTGCATAGGGCATGCAGGGCTCTCAGGTCCTTCTCTTTTTTTTGCAGGCTCCAACCCTCATGTAATCAGAGATAAGCGACTTAGTTAAAAATGAATGGGGCAGCTGGCTAAATGCTCAACCAAACAAAATGATCAAAGAGACAGTGCCAGATGTTCTTCATTAGCTCTACATATGGAGGTACCAGGGAGAGCAGCAGGAGCACCGAACTAAAAAGAAACCAGAGAAGCCAACTCTAGTTTCAACCATAACATGAGGAGCTGGCTATAAATACTACATTCCTCAGTGTGGCTCCCAGAGGACGTGCTGTAAGTATTTCTAAAACCTACAGGAAAAGCGTGTCTACTATTGTCTGACTTATTTATATGCATCCTCCTGCTAAGTATTTTATTAAGAATTATTATTCTTAACATCTATAAAAATATACTTAAAAAGTCATATTTTAGAAAGCTTCTGTATGTTGTAAAAAGGGTTTTATTGCCACTGATGCCAATGCTGACTCTTCCTAGGCTACTGATTTGTGCAATTTTCTTTACCACTTTTAGTATCTTTTAAAATTTTAAATTCATAGTTTTGGAGTCCAAGTTACTGCAGAAGGCCCAAGTCATGTCAAGATTTACTGTGGAAAAGGAGCCAGATTTTTATTTTGTCTTCTGGGGAAGTTTATGATAGAGTGAGATAAACATCCAAAATAGTTGAGGTTGTTTATCCTGCATCACTAAGAAGGCATTCTTGACATCACTTGTGTACAACTGAGCAGGGGAGCTGCTCAATCAGCACTGACAGAAATCCAAACCAATCGCCCAGCCTCAGGGCATACAGACCTTACTTCAGAGTGATAAAATCTGCTTCTGTTGGGATAAAACCTGAACTGTTCACATAGCTCCTCCTGTCACAAGACAAATTTTGGTGCATAAAGGCTCCTCCTTCAGTTGTATTCCTTCCACGGAATTATTTCAGGACACTTTACCTCACCTTGATATAGATCTGTAGTATCTTGGGGCTCACAAGGAGGAATGAATCCTACAAAACAATCTGGTGTCATGCTTGTCCAATGTAATGACTTGACTATCAGCTCCAAATCTACAAGTCTTAGGCTTGGAGAGCAGGGATCCTGGAAGTTTCCAGGATTCCTGGAAGTTTCCACACAGTATCTTTCAACCAATATAGAAATTATTCTTGTTCTTTTTTGACTCTACTATTTAGTGATGTCTGCCTGAAAGTCACCCCCAACAGTAGGAGGAGGGAGACATGCTGAATGCAAAGGGATTGGGAAGGCATTTCTCTGAAACAACTAGAAGTACCAGACTTGCAGTTGACTAGGGAAGAAGGTGAGAAGGGCTCTTGGCTGTGTTGATCCGTGGTACTGACATCTGCTTTGTCCTTTACCTATGTAGCAAGCTCCTAGGTCTGGTAGTATATGTGCTGCTCTTTGCATGATTATTGATTGAGAAGGTTATTCCATGTTTAAAAAGCTTGGTGTGCACTTTAAAAGCTGCTCTCACCCCATTCTGCAGGAACAAACCCCACAAACGTGCTTTTTCTTTCCCCTAATTCTTATTTCATGCACACATAAGTGACAGACACTCATTGCAGTGAAAATGCCTGAGATTTGCAGTGCAGGGTGAGTTCTTTGCTGGTTGATGTGCTGGTAGCAAAAAGGCTGAGGAACTCACTAATTATCGTACTGGAGTCAAGGAAAGCTGGAGCATGACTCACTTAGGAATGCTTTGTCTTCCCCTAATTGCATAATTACCTTAGAGGGCTCACTGGCCATTTGGCATAGAGGTCATGCCTGTTTCCTTTGAGCACAGGAATAACTCCTCCTAGCTACTCCTAACAGGATAAAAAGGGGATGTGAGGAGGACATATGGCCATGGCCCCACTTTTCCTCTGTATAATCCAGGAGCAGTATTTGTGCACAACTGCAAAGTCCTTCGTTCTCTCAAAATGAGGATGCCAAAGCTGACCATTATGTAACATAAATCAGCACTTTCACCTTTGCACTGAGACAGGATCTGTAGTGACAGGCATAGTGTGATATTCTGGGTTCTTTGCTACTGGTACTTGTGACATCTGTTTTCTAATAAATGGGATTAAAAGAGATCAATGCGGTTGCCACAAGAACAGGAATCTTTCCCACTATACTCACATGCTGTAGAGCTAGCCTGACTGCCAAGCAAACAAAATAGAGATCTCCCCAACACCTCATTCCCACAAGCAATAAATTAAAAAAAAAGATATGAGTAATATAAATGCTTATAAAATGCACATAAAAGCAGACGACAAGCTAAGGAAAGAGACCTTAATATCCCATGAGAAAAACGGAAAATGAACTTGCTAGTTACATTAGCAGAATTAAAGGAAGGCTTTTCTGGAGCTCTAGGAAACTCAACAGTGCAGTTTTCAGGGCTCACCCCAGCCCATGTATAGAACTGGTTAAATAAGTTTTCCAGATGCAACAAATGGAGAAAGATAGAATTGAACTATATGGATAACTGAGGCAAAGATATTTAAGTATCACTGTCTTTAGTCCCTCAATGAGCTCTTGTTCTGGAGGATGGGTGGAATCTGTGGTCCCTTTTCCTAACCATTTTATTGATGTTATCCAATAGTACATTTGGAAGCTAGAATTCTCCTTTGCAAATTGGTGATGGCATCACTATGCAGTCAAACGTTCATTCCACTCTCCTCTTCATTACTTCTATGAGTTCTCCATCCTTGACTGCACACTGATGCATGCTCCACTCAAAGCAACTAAAGCAAATTTTCTCCTGCTCTCCTTACAGCCCACCAGCTACTATCCCCTAACTTATGATGGGGTACATACCCACTGGGCTTATGAATGAAAATACCTGCAGCAGCTATACTTCACGCTGACCCTGATGCTGTCAGTGTGTTTTAGAAATGCACACAGGATGCCAGCCTGGTTGGCCCTGTGAGAGTTGTGCATGGATGTGAATCCAAGTGGTCTGATGCATCTATTAGTCTAACCTTTCATGTACATGGGCTTCTCAGCTGTGTGTCTGGATTGTCAAGAGTGTTTAAGATTACGCATTTGTTTAGGGGCTCATCACGGTTACTTAAGTATTTCCTTCTTTTTTTATCAATGTCTTTTTAAATGGTGGGGAGTGCTGCAGTTAAATGCTGGCTGAGGTTGCATTAGGTTCCACTTTTTGTGAGAAAATTCTGCTTAGAAGGTTTCCAGTGTAAGCTTTTGCAAGAGAAAACAGCTGGAAGACGCCTCCAAGCCTGGCTCTGGTGAGCAGAGGTATTCTGACATAAAGAGTCCATCACTCTAAAGCAAGTAAAATGTTATGAGGAGAGGAAGGAAAACGAAATATCTTGATTCCTAAGCTGAGCGAGAACTGGTCAGCAGTTATCAAATCAAAAGCTAACATCCAAGACAGAGTCTATTCTCATGGATAAATATCTCAAGTACAGACTTCATTAGAGTTACGTGTAACTTAAGCAGCTGACTTCAGAGGAAAATCAGGTTCTGGGTCCCAACTGTTTTTGTTATCAAACAAGAAACAGGAGACACCTCTGTTCTTTTCATGCTTTTTTGAATCATTTTCCTTAAGAGGTAAGGAGTTAGCATGCCATAGTGTGGGTAGCTGCCCTAGGGATCAAGGAACACCAGACAGAATCTATAATAAAACTTCTTGCATTAGGATGGCGGCAGAGGAAACTATACAGAAAATACAGTCCAGGAAAGAGTTCTTAGAAGATGAAGTAGGGATTAAGCCAGAGCCTATTTTACCATTTGCTAAAACACTCAGTGCATTTGCCTTCATGGGTTCTGCATTCCAGAGGACTTCATGCTGGGTTAATAAAATCCCTCTCTTGAACAGGCTTTGGAAACTCAGACAGCCACTGACTGCCCATATGGCAGAATTTGGCTATTGCTATTAGACAGCTGCAGGAAGTTGAGGACAAGAAAGGGGAGACAGCACCAAAATCTTATGCACATGTAGATATGGAGAGAGACATATCACTTTGCTTCATGGCAGGAGCTTCCAAAATATGTTCCTCATCAAAATGTCAGGATCTGCCTTAGATTTTTACTTTCAGGAACTGTAATTGGCACTTCTGCTTTTCGTAGGTGATATGCATGTGATTTTTGTGTGTGATTTAAACCCTCATACACTCTGAGCTTAAGTTTCAAATGCGTTTTAAAACAATTAGCACACATGCAAGAAAAGCAGCAAAATACCACATTTCTCTTGCTCACAAACTTAAAGGGAGATTGAGTTTAGTGCTCTTCCTAGGGGAAGAAACAACGTGCTTCCCTGTAACCCAATGCCAAACCACTGCTCTCTGTTTTGAGTAGCAAATGCCATTCTTACTGCGTCTAAAAGCCCAGACTCTGTTTCTTTTCTCAACATGTAATTGTGTATTTTGGTACTGCTCTCAAACAGCAGTTTAACAGAACAAAGGAGTTATCTTTATGAGACAGCCAGGGAAACACAAAAAGAACAGGAAGATGCAGCTAATCTAAATAATGACATTGAAAACAAAATAGCTATTGGGCTATAAATAAACAATATGAAGTAAATATCATTATTTTTATTAAGAGAAGACACAGACTTAATTCGTGGGGATAATGTCATCTGCTGCTTCCTTAGACTTTAGTTCTTATTTTTTCAGTCAAGCCATAATGCAAGATTTCCTACTTTCTTCAACTTTTTACAGTATGAACATTTATACCACTTCTTTTGGAGAAAATTGCAAAACTCAGACATGTATGTTTAGGAGAAAGATCAGATTTTCTAAAATACTAAAACTGCTCGAACCGCTTGTTTTTGAACTGTGCAAATACAAGCATTCTTACAAGGCAGGAAGGTAAACATACACACGACTGCATTAATTAAGACAATACTTAGTTTCCTGCAACACAAAGGAATTTTCTTATTTAGACTAAGTCTGTAACGATGCAGTCTCCCATTGTGTGTATGTGGGTGTGCAAAGCAGCAACCTCAGTTTCACAGAAAAAAGCACAAGGATCGGTTCTGACCTGGTGAGTGAACAGAAAAGGAATTAAATAATCCTCTAAACCAAAGCCAGAATCAACTTTCTGAGCGCCAAGCTCAGGCAGTCCCGCCACCTCACTTTTTGGCAATACAGTCCTAAAGGAGCTGAGCAGAAGCCTGATTCACGTGCCTTTTTTCGTGGGGATTGTCCTGCTGAGTATCCTGGGCAGGAAACTGGCCTGATCTGTTGACTTACAAGATTTAAAATAAGCACTGGTATTTCCCCCCCTCCCAACCCTGACCCGCACCCCTGGGCTGAATCACTTCCCCGGCGGAGGCAAGAAATGTGCGAGAGCGAAGTGCTCTGAAGTGTCCGAGCGCTCCGCAAATGCCCTCGGGCTGACATGCGGACAGCAACGCACACGTCCGACACGGGCAGAACATCGGGGCATGGCACCGGCCCCATCCCTCAGGCTTTACCTGCTGGTGGGCGAATGGCTGGCGGGGATGTCCTGTACAAAGCTCTGCTCCATGCCCGGGATCCTGGCCGGGCTGTGGGGATGGTAGGCTGTCAGCACCACGCTGCCCGAGTCCTTCATCTCCATGGTCATAGGCACATGTCGGCCCCGCTGCTGTGACAGAAGCGACTGGGGAGTGCTGGCGGCCCGCCGGGAGGGCGAGTGACCCTGTCACAAGCACCAGCCCATGGCCTGGCTCGGCGGCAGCCGCTCGCCACTGCCGGCTGTCAGGAGAGCTGTGGCACCGGGACACGGCTCCTCTCCCTGTCAGGGAAGCTGAATTAGCATATATTCAAAAACACCGCCCACAAAACAACCCACGGGGAAGTTACTACGTTCCTAGGAAACGAGAAACCTGAGATAATCCTGCACTCCTGCACGGAACGCTTCCTCCCCGAACACTTCTCCACTTCCTTTTTTTTTTTTT